>JAFHAQ020000021.1:0-487500 GCA_017347545.2 Arxiozyma slooffiae | reverse complement strand
CTTCCTATGTGTGTTAGGGTTCGCAGTGCTTCACTGTACATTCCTTAGGGGGATAGTGTAGGGTTGCAAGGCATCTGTATTGTGTTTGTAGTGCATTCTTTTTCCAAGTACACTATAAGGGGAGGAGTACAGTATAGGGTTGAGTGGGTGTGGCAGACACTTTTACAAGAGAGGTGGCAGCAGGAACATAGGGCTAGTGGGTTAATATAGCTGGAATATAGAGCGTATCTTCCCTTAGCACATGCTATGTAGGGTTTTGAAGCGTATATATTGGAGGAGGACAAGAGGAGGGGTGCTAGTTCTAGGTTAAGAGCTAAAAATTCGAGATATAAAAATTCCTACGGAAAAAACATGCCGGCGGCGTCCTCCCTGGATATAAGTGGAGACCTCCCACTCTCCCGTGCATAGTGATATTAAGTCCCTTAGGGTTAGCAAATGGAGGGGTTATAGGGCAGGTTAGGGCATGGGGGAGCTGCCTAGGGATGGGAGGGGTCCCTAGGATAGACAGCCCCAGGCCTTAGAGCCTGCCCCCCCTCCACTGCCGACCCCAAGGGCCTACAGTGCAAGACTACATAGAATTTTATAACTAAAATATCAATTTTGAAATTTTTAATTTTACAATACCAATTGTTTCTTGTTTTGTTTACGTTATTGTTCAATATTTTATTGTTTTTTTTATTTACATAGTTAGTAAAAATTTTTCAAATCACAAAAAAAACGGATGTAAATAAACAAAAAAACATATAAACAACAAACAAAGTTTATATATATATATAACTGAGCCAATATTACTCTGTCACTTAAAATATCTTTTCTGAACAACCATTTTGTTTTTAAACATCATGCAAACACAATAAGCATTTCTCAATCAATGTTGTGATATAAAAGTGTATTATAATCACGTGATAAGATGTTTGGAAAAATTTTCAGTTATGAAAATTTTATATAAAAACCAACGTCGAGAAATACTATGTTGTTTATAAGATCTGTATATACTTTGTCACCTATATAGAAGAAAGGTGAGGGGTATTGTATCCTCTCCTAGGGACATGATGGCACATTATAGAGCCTCATAAAGTGATCTAAATACACTACAGTCTATGAATGTGCATCCTCTGTCTAGATTTATAATATCCTTGTAAGTTATAAAGGATTTTTATTAATTAAACGAATTTATTAATACACAAGTCTAAGTAAGCGTTATATTATTCATTATAATACTCATAAGGTGATCTAAATACACTACAGATTATAAAGAATATGTTGGATATAACTTTTGGTCAAGCCTTGAGAACTCTACAATTAAAAGGCATGGATTCTAATTCTTTTTCATTATATTTCAATATATCATACCAGTCCATATCTTTTAACCAATCTGGAGATCTGTTGGTGGTAACTTGGTCCATTAGTCCTTCCTTATGAAATCGAGCAACTTCCCTAGGCTGCTTGAATCTTAACATGATTTTTTCAAGAAGGCTAGTACAATCTTCTCCTCTAGATTCCCATAAAAGTATCAAAATTCCATTCACTTAACTTCAAAACATAGTCTAATTCACTAATGGTTTTTCTTAATAACAATTTCCGACCTTCTCTTCTTCTATTCATCCTTTCATCTTCAATTGAATATATTTGTTCGAGTAACGCACCTTCTTCATCTACCTGGTTTTCGATAATGAACTATTGTGTTTCTATTTCTTCATAATCACTTACTAACTCGTCTTGTTGATCTTCTTCTTCAGTGACACTTAAAAAGTTATTATTATTGGTTGTTACACTGAGGGATGTGCCTTCTCGTAAATTCTCCCCGTAATCTACGGTCATTCCATTAATTGAATATATTTTGTTATAGTTTAGAAATTTATTAATAACTAATGGAATATTTGTTCGAACTTGAAAACCATATGCTAACAGAGACTTTTTTCTATACCTAACTGAGAAATAGCATACCTTACCAGATGCTTGCATAAAAAAAATGGGTTAAATTTCTGTTTTCCACATTGACATAACCACAAATCTATATCGACATGGTAGTTGGTATGCTCCACATCCCCTTGTGATGAAGTAAAATCCAACGTTTTAACCAATTGGTTTACTTTTGTGAGCATATTTTTTTGCCAATAGGAAGAATTAGCCACCATTTGGGACATGGTGGTAAACTTTTTAATCCTTCAATTTATTTTAGGATTAAACTTATAATCTATACTTTGATTCAAAATGAAGAGAACTGTATCTAATCTAAATACCCTTACAGTTTGTAAAAAATTATGTTTGAGAACCTTAAAGAAAGATTCATTCATCATGTTGGACATTCTTGGTACATAAGATTTAGAAACACGACTCCACAATTTAAATTTAGCAGGATTTAAGTAGTATTGATATAAATATTGAAAATATGGAAATTTTTTATTTTCACCTAATACATATTTATAGACCTTTCTAAGAAGTTCTTCATATATTTGTTCTTCAGTTTTGGAATATGCAAGGATTGGACTTTGTTCTGTTCCTCCACATCGATAAGCATAAAAACATAAAGAATCTCTTGCGACTGAACTAATAATTTTGGTTGTTTTTTCAGTAATGTCTCTAATATTGGCCTCATCATGATCATGTCTAAAGCGTAGTTGTTCAAATAAATTAATATCAAACCATGAGTACTGTAATATGAAATAGGGTGGGCTTAACCATGTGTTTGACTTACGTGGCAATGAAATAGTCTTCAGTAAAGCATGCTTAATATGCCATAAACAAAGTTGAACTGCATCTCTACGACAGTGCTTTTGAATGGCATGAATATTTCTTGGATCCATATCTGTGGTCATGTATCTAAATGAGTAGCCTTGCTGTAAAACTACCCGTAAGAAATCATCAATAATGAATTCAGATACATTATTTTTGGGACAAAACAGAGCAGCTATTGGAAAGCCTTGTTAAAAGAAATATAATAATTAGGATTAATCCAAATTCTTCGTGAATAGTGATGATATAAATGAAAAATTTTATATAAAAGGTGAGGCCAGATATGTACATTAGATTTTGTATACAATATATGTATATAGTACTTCATACATAGAGAAAAGTAAGGGAATACATTATAATACCACAAACATACTATTATAATACTATTTTATCTTTAACAATAAGTTTATCTTCATACCGTTACCATGGAATCAATTAGAATTTTTAATACTGAGTTATTATTTCAACAAGCCTTCCTTATTATAACCATTGATCTTTTGCATAAATAATATAGCAAGTCTCTCTTCTACAAGAGAGTAAAGGCTTGGAATGTTGTGATAAAAGTGTATCATGATCACGTGATGAACAAGTAAATTTTTATTTGAAAAATTTTTTATATAAAACCTCATACCGACAAAATTATAAGATAATTTTGTCTATTGTACATTACTTGTATATTAGAGTAGATATTTATTTGTATAATATGTTTAACTAAGTAAGCGTTATATTATTCATTATAATACTCATAAGGTAATCTAAATACACTACAAATTATAAAGAATATGTTGGATATAACTTTTGGTCAAGCCTTGAGAACTCTACAGGTTATGAGCCCTGTTGCAAACATTCAATTTCATAATGTTTTAATTGATTCTTCCAATTTCAAGGCCTGGAATCGTGAATATGTAAGTGTGGCTGAAGACATATTTGAGCCATTACGTGGCTATTTGGAAAATGAAGAAAACGACATCCATGTTTTTGATGGGAAGTTGCTTTCTAAAGAAAGCGAGATCTATAAGATTGCTCTTAGAACTTTTAATAAGATTTTATTTGATCTTTTACAAAAGAGTGTGGATAGTTATAATCAAAATATTGTTGATGAGTATCATGAATTGAAAAATACTGAAGAACATGCTGCTAAGAAGATTATTAGAAAATTGGCTGACAATAAAATGGAAAACTTAGCTAAATTTCAAGAACCTTCCAAGGGTTTAGTAGCTTTAACTGGTGTTTCTGGTGGATCCAAGAAATACAAAGATAAGTGGTTTATCGACAGTGGTTGTACTAGTCATATGACTGCTTCAACCGATGGTTTTGAAAACTTGGACACCGATTATAAAGGTAGTGTCAATGGTGTTGGTGGTAAAATTAATGTTGAAGGGAAAGGCAATGTTAAGCTTGGGGATTATACTTTATATAACACGGAATATGCACCTGAATTACCTACTAATTTGCTGTCTGTGGCTAAAATGACAGAAGTTTCAGGTGAGTGTGTTATCTTTACCCCTAATCATGTGTACATGGCTAAATTACCCAGTAAGATTTTAAATGCTGCCGAACTAGTTGGACGCAAACAAGATGGTTTGTATGAATTTGTCCCAGATTGTAAAACAACACTGTGGACAATCGATTATGATGGTGTTTTTGATGAAAGTAATGTAATCATAGATGCTATGGAGCCTTCCCATCCTAGTGAATTGTGGCACTCTCGGTTTGGTCACCCTGGACGTGTTATTTACAATAAGATGGTCAGGACTTTTGAGCTACCAAAACCACCATCCCATGATCTTAGCGTTTGTCCAACGTGTGCACTAGGTAAAAATGTCCAGCGTAAGGGGAAGATCTCGAATACAGTATATACATCACCACTACAAATGATTCAAGTTGATTTATGTGGTGGTTTTAGATATCGGGAATATATAAAATCTAAATATTTTTTGACTATTAGAGATGCCTACTCTGGTTACTATTTTGCTATACCTTTAAAGAACAAGGGTGAGCAAGCACAAGCTTTAATTAATTGGATTATTAAACAAGAGAATTATTTTTCAACTCGTGGTAATTACAAGATTTGCGAGGTAAGGAGCGACAATGGGGGTGAATTTAGTGGTCAAATTTTGCATGATTTTTTTGCTTCTAAGGGAATTGAGCACCAATTAACTGTACCACATAACAGTTTCCAGAATGGTGCAGTGGAAAGAGCTCATAGAACCATTATTAACAAAGTTAGATGTCTACTGAAAAGTGGTGGTGTTCCACCTTTCTTATGGTCTGAGGCACTACAATGTGCTGTATATTTGATTAATCAAACTCCTAATATGGGAAGTAAGGGTTCCATTCCATTTACCAAATGGTTTGGTGCAGAATCTAAGAAACTTGATGTTACAAATCTTAGAGTTTTTGGTTGTGCTGCATATGCTGTTTTACCACCAGCTCTACGTGATGGTAAAATGGCACCTGTTTCAATTGCCGGTGTTATGTATCCTTTCTGAAGATCAAAAAGGATACATAATTTATCATCCAGAAACAAATAAAGTTTTTGTGTCTAATCAAGTGACTTTTGATGAAACAATTTTTCCACTAAGAGACTCTAAGGCTAGCAATAAAGCTTATGATTTTGATGTAGACCCTTTGCAAGGTGTGCCCAAGTACCCTGCTGTCTCTGCTGGTAGCGGTTCGATGAAAATCCCACCGATTGTTCCCACTGATCCTCCTGTTGCGGCATCAAATATTCCTCCTCCACCTGTTAGTAATAATGAGGAACCAGAAAACCTATCAACTTCGGAACAGAGTAATGTTGAAATGATTGATTATGTTCCTACGGATATTGACCGTCTTTATGAGGGCCAAGAAAAATTATTGGCAAATAAACAGATGTTGAAAGCTGTACAAAGAGAACTGTCACAACCATTAGCTACACAAATGACTAAAGAATTAAAGGATTATATTAGTGACACCATCTCAGCTCAGATCCAAACATCTTTAATTCCAATTACTGAAAAATTAGAAAAGATGTTGGACGTATTACCCCCAAAGACATCTTCGTTGGTTGATCATACTCATTCTACCCCAATTAGCACAAATATTTCGAAGTCTGATGCTATTGAACACAGGTCACACACTCCAAAAATTTCTACTGATATTATAACCGATGTTCCAATAATTGAGACTCCTGGTTCTGCTGATTATTTTCCATCTGATTCTTCTTCGCCAATTAATAGTCATCATCTTGAACCAGGACATATACAAAAGGCAGTGCCGCGTACCGACGAAGTTATACCTGACTCCAATGAATCTAATGATATGATTTTGTTGGAAGATTGGAGATCGAAAAGATCATTTTCTGATGTGGACCCCGCTTCACCTTCCCCAGTAAATGAAACGAGTGATGCCAACAATGTGTTAGTTCCTGTAATGCAGCATACTAGAGATTTGGTTGTTCACTCACCTCCACAAAAAAAGGCACATGTAGCACCTTCACCTACAGACCCCTCAATAAATTGTGGTTTCATGGCAAAGATTCAAGAGATGAAACCATTTGCTGTGGGTGATACGTTAATACCTGTGTTTGGTATTTCTGGTGCTATGGTACCTTATGGAAACACAACTGCTCATTACAGTTACTTACTCACCGGACAAGGGGGGGCTATAGAAGAGAATCCTGTAACTTCAGCTTTAGTTGCTCAAACACTACTAGATTCTCGTATTCCCCAGTCTTTTCAAGAAGCTGTAAATGGCAAGGATGCAGAATTGTGGATTGAAGCTTGCTCCAAGGAGTTTTGTGCTCTTCTTCATACGGATACTTTTGACTTTGTAGATCTTCCATCTGATCGCAAAGCTATCCCTGCTAGATGGGTATTTACTATTAAAGATTCTGGACTGTACAAAGCACGTATTGTCGTTCAGGGGTTTAGACAGAAAGAGGGGATTGCTTACGATGACACCTTTGCGCCGGTAATTCGATATGAACCTGTTCGATTATTTTTAGCAATTTCTTCCAAACAACATCTCCAGGTTCATCAAATGGATGTTACTACGGCATTTTTGAATTCCCCCATCGATAAAGACATTTATGTCAAACCCCCTCCTGGTTTTGATCTTGAACCTGGAAAGGTATGGAAATTAAATAAGGCTTTGTATGGGTTAAAGCAATCACCTTTGTTGTGGAACCAACATATGAAAACAACTCTAGAGCAAAGTGATTTTAAACAACACCCCTCCGAGTTCGGCTTATTTTTTAAAAGATCTGGCAGTGGTGTGTGCATGGTTGCATTAAATGTCGATGACTTGTTAATTGCTAGTGGCAATGAAGATGAAATTCAGGAAGTTAAAACATATCTTTCAGATTGCTATGAGATGAAAGATATGGGAATGGTAAACAAATTTTTAGGTTTCAATATTGAACAGAAGTCAAATTGTATTACTTTGAGTTTAGAAGATTACATTGAAAAAAAGGTTGAAGAATTAGGTTTGGAAGATTTGCACAAACCCTATACTCCATTACAAAACAAATTAGACTATTTTGACGAGTCATCCCCAAAATTAGATAATATTACAAAGTATCAGAGTTTAATAGGTACGTTGCTTTTTGTGTCAAATACAGGACGTCCAGATGTAGCGTATGCTGTATCATTTTTATCAAGGTTTTTAAAGGATCCTAGGGTGATTCATTACAAGGCAGCTAAAAGGATCATGGGTTATTTGTTGGCCACAAAAGATTACAAATTGAAATATTCAGATGATGGAATTGAGTGTTTTAAAATTTATACTGATGCATCATATGCAGATACTCCAGATGCTAAGTCGACTTATGGGTATCAAGTGTTTTATGCAGGTGCGCCAATATCCTGGTGTTCTAAACGAATATCATGTGTGGTACTGTCGACAACAGAGGCAGAGTATGTTGCTGCAAATGAAAGTGTTCGTGAAATAGTATGGTTAGATGAAATATTGGAAATTATGGATATTCCTAAAGGAACTCATCAACTTTTTGTGGATAATGCATCTGCATTGGAATTATTAAAGTTTCCTGTTTTTCATGCTAAAACAAAACACATCAAGGTACGTTTTCACTTTATTAGACAACATCTCGATTCTGCTCTACTAGAAGCCCAACATATTAAGACCAATGACCAATTGGCAGACATCATGACAAAGCCATTGGCAGGTCCTCTTCATGGAATATTACTAAACCAAATCTTATGCAAAGATGATCAATAATACACTTTGAGGAGGCGTGTTGTGATAAAAGTGTATCATGATCACGTGATGAACAAGTAAATTTTTATTTGAAAAATTTTTTATATAAAACCTCATACCGACAAAATTATAAGATAATTTTGTCTCTTGTACATTACTTGTATATTAGAGTAGATATTTATTTGTATAATATGTTTAACTAAGTAACCGTTATATTATCTAAATACACTACAGATTATAAAGAATATGTTGGATATAACTTTTGGTCAAGCCTTGAGAACTCTACATTTTACACATTACATTTTTATGCTATTATACATTATTTTCTTTTATATAATTTCTAGATCACTGAAGAACGATTATTGAAGAACGATTATTGAAGAACAAATATTGAAGAACACCTTCAGTATATAACACATATATAAAGAAATCAATACATACACAAAAATATATTTTAAGCTAAGAATGTTTACTAATAATAATATTAGTGACGGCGCTCGTTCTTATCATGGTAGCTGTCTTTCTGCGCACACTAGTCCAACTAGTGCTGTTAATTAATCCTCGGACAATGGTATAAATTATTTTACATCTTATACCAATCCTGCCGCTTCCACTGCCACCGACATCACAATACAATCTACTGGTAATAAAAATACTAATTCCACAAAAGATGTCGGAAATTCATATGGGATAACTAATTACTCTTCTATTTCCAATCAGTACACAACACCATATGGTTCTTCCACGCCTAACACCAACACTCAGGGTGGTAAAGACACGTATACTGATGCTGGTGTACATTCTAATCAACATCGCTCACAAATAACCAATAATTCTTTTTTTATGCCATGTCCTGTTCCTGTATATTATCCCTATTTTCCTTATTATCCACCTTATCCCTTTATGTATAATACTAGTTTTCCCGTTGGAATGAATTCTTACTTTCCATCTAATTTGTTCTACTGTTCCAACGTTAATCAATTTGATGACTGGGTCCATGAATTAATAACTTTTATGCAACAAACTGGTCTACAAGATTTGATTCCTGATGCACATGATCATACCATCAGGGAACCAACGCCAGTAGAATTACAAGGTCTATTTATTTTATTTTCTACATATGTATCGCCACAAAGCTTTCCAACGTGGGTACATGATTATATTACCAAACAACTATCTTTATATGATATTATCCGTCATGCTATGACACTGGACGTACAAAAACATTATGTCCAATCAATTATCAAAACTATTCAGACCTTTGAATATCATGGTGAATACCCTGCATCCCAATATACAAACCATTTGGATAATATACTCCAAAAACTTTCTAATATACCTATAAACAATTATAACAAAATTCTAAAATCATCCATATTAAATACATTACACGGTACTTATGAATCTATTGCTCAAAGATTCTATTCGTTAGATACTGACTATTCAATATCAGATATTTATACTGCTATTCAAGAGGAGTATTTCGACTCTACAAAGGCAGAAAAAATCTGCACTTTTTATTTTTCAAAAACAATAAATTCAAATAAAAATTTTACACCTAAAACTGCTAGATTAGAAAATTCTAGAAAAACAAGATATCCCGAAAATAAACCAGTAAATAATTTTCACAATACTACATTGGGTGGTACTACTATGGTGTTACAACCTTCTCAAAGTTTTTTACCTAATCACTCTACTTTCTGTACATGTGACCAATCCCAAAATGAACATTGCTTTATTGACAATTCTACTTTGGGTGGTATGTCATCTATGAATGTTGATAAAAAACATGTTGAAGATTGCCAAGAAATAAAAGGCAATAAGAATGAGAAAGTGAGAATTGGTCATGAAAGAAATATTACGGTTGCAAATAAAATACCAAAATATAACAATAACAATGTAACACATGACTTTAAAGAATATGAATTGGCTAATATGTTTGCAAACAAATTATTCATTAGATTTACACACTTTTACAATAAAATTATAAAGGATATACGGTACCATATAATAATTCATCCTCATAGATTTAGAAAAAAGAATATTATTCATATTATATCCTGATTATGAGGAAAGGATGATGAATTTTTCTTTAAAACGTATGAACACCCTATTTATTTTAATTATTACTACTTTTACAAACTATGGTTTAAAATTACAATCTGGTAATATCCACTATTAAAATATTAATACAATTAAAAATAAATTTTATGGTACAAAAGTTTTTACACATCGCTGAGGAAATTGAAAATCACAGTGTATCAATTAAATATGTTAATACGGAAGATAATATTGCTGATATACTTACAAAGCCACTACCTTATAAAACATTTGTGAAGTTAACTGAAAACCAGATATACTAAAATTTATTGATTCATGGGTGGTATGCTGGAATGGAAGATTCTAGAATAAAATATGATGAACCAATAAGATTTTAATAATAGATTAACCCTTGAGGAGGAATATTCCAGCAAAAATCTCTCACAGTAAAAAATATCTTTAGTAAGATATTTTACCTCCTGATACTTAAAAAGGATACTCATAGTTTCCTAAAACGTTAACATGGTATTTTACCAATTACCCCTGAGACAAAGACAGTGGCAAATAACATTGAACAATAATATTCGATACTCATTTCCAAACATATATAAGGAACATGAAATTGATAAGAATGAGTGCCGTCACTAATATTATTATTAGCATACATTCTTAACTTGAAATGCATTTTGTATATGTATTAAGCTTTTATATGCGTTATATATATTGGAGAGGTTTGTCCAATAGTTGTTCTTCGGTAAATGTTCTTCAATAATCGTTCTTCGGTGATCTAGAAATTATATAAAAGATAATAATGTATAATAGCATAAAAATGTAATGTGTAAAAGGAGTGAGGAAATAATTTAGATTATCGACTACTGCATGTTCCTTATATATGCTTGGAAATAAGTATCGAATATTATTGTAAAATGTTATTTGCCACTGTATTTATTTCAGGGGTAATTGGTAAAATATCATCTTAACGTTTTAGGAAACTAGGAGTATCCTATTTAAGTATCAAGGGGTAAAATATCTTATTAATGATATATTTACTATGAGATATTTTTGCTGGAATATTTATCCTCAAGAGATAATCTATTATTAAAATCTTATTGGTTCATCATATTTTATTCTAGAATCTTCCATTCCAGCAATATATAACAATAAACACCATAATAAAGAAAAGGATAAATATCAACTTATCATTTGGGTATGAAATTTTTGGAGTTTTACTTTTTTTTATTGTTTGTGATACTATAAAACACATTACTGCCATGTAGGAAGGTGTATTAAATACTGGTCGTTAAGGTTGAGATTATTCATATCGGAAATTATGTTAGACAGCTTTGATATTAATAGAAAATCTGATAAAATCTGATAATATTACTTATATGTAATGTGGAATTGATAAAACTTTTTTCCTCCTCTTCTCTCTGTCTCTAGAGTTTTATCTCTTCCTCTATATGGTACGTAAACAACATCTACTGACAAGAATAATCAGGCTTTCGTCTTTTCTATATTTCTATATAATTTATTTTTCTTCATTTAATGCTTCTAGCCTAAATAGAAACTAATTCTTTTAAACGGGAGTGAACAACGTGGAGAAACTAGCAGGTACAATCTTAACAAATTTACAACTAGGCATTGCTTATCTGCAACCCTCTCTCTTATTATTCTTTTCGTTTTTAAGATGGCTTACGTTTCCACCAAGTCAACGAGCTTGCTTCCAACTTACCTGCCTTACTTTCGCATAACTAATGTTCTAACCTTCTTTAGTTGATTGATTTATACAAAACTGATATCCACTAAAATTCTATCCTTCTAAATGTAACCACCTTTAAATGTACAGCTCCTTTGCCCAGCGAAATTGATTGGTTATACTTTATGTGTCTACAAACATTTCTTATTATTTGCTCTCAGATTCACCATCATTTATGCCGAAATTAAACATAAACATCTCTTATAGTTTATGAACTTGTTTGTCACGTCAATATCAACTACATTTAATAATTATTAGAATCCAAAAACATTACCGGTTAAAACTAAAGAATACAACTTTGTATTAATCGAGAAGATCATTTTTCAAAAATCAAATTTGTGACCAAAACTTCTTATTTAAGTTAAACACTTTAGTTGGAATGAAAAGTACATTTATATACTGTTCATATATATTGATATTAATTCGTACAATTTACTTTCATGTATATGGAGAATAAAAAAATAATTAATAAATTTTTTGAACAGAAGAGAAATTAAATTGATTTATTTACAGAAGAATATATGCACGTTTTAGTTTTACTTTTATATATATATACATTTCTTGGTAAAGAAAACCCAAGGGAAAATAATAATAAATATTATGTGATAATAATGATTATAAGAATTGTATAGAAGTAATGTCCAATATTAATAAGGAAATGAACTTTTTTTTTCCCCCTAAAAATGAGCAGCTTCAAACGATAATAGTAAGACAGCTATTTGAATGTGCTCCGAATTTTGGAGGTTCCTAATGCTGTACTAAAATAGACTATTAAACATAAATAAATATTGATCATCATCATTATGACTGTTTAAAATTCTACAATGAATGTTCTGCAAGAGAGAATCTATCCTATAAAAAAAGGCAAAGCATAGGTTATAATGAAAGTAATAGTATTGATATTGAAACATTTAAAAGATTCTCGACGTGGAGAATTTCATTTTACTTACATGAATGACTGGTTGTCATGGTAACAGGAAGAAAAAATCACACAGTCACACACCCAGGCACCACAAAAATGTGGAGGATGTGTGGGTTTTTTGTAACACAGTTTTTTTTCGTAAAAGAAAAATGTAAAAAAAAAAATTTGTCGTGTGGAACGAGCAACCATGCCGCATTTCCTTGTCTTTTCCCATTAATTCCCAGGGAAAACCGAACAAAACAGGGCGTGTATATACACCACCACCACACACACCCACACCTTTTAAGATCGATCCTGTCGAGAGGAAAGGACGACAGTGAGACAGAGAAGATCGAGCGAGAGATATTTGAATAAATCTGATAATATTTGTTGTGTTAAGAAGAAGAATGGTGGTGAGAAGTGAACTGTGTAGCTTAAATAAAATAGTGTTTGTTATTAAGACACAGTCGACAGAAGGATATGTGTGTCTTTGTCTTTTCTCATTCTGTATATTGAAGATTGTGTATACCTTTTTTTTTTTTTCAACCTCACATCAACGTGCACAACAAAATACACGTTACCTTTTGAATATTTCTTTAATATTTTATTATAAAAGGTAATTAATAATCTCTCCCTTTCTTCTCGTACCATTTCTTATCTTTCCTTCCCTTGTAACTCAAATGCAACCAATATACATTGTATGTTCCTATGTTTACTAACAATTTGTAGTCTCCAAAATATTATTTTGTGTCATCTCAAAATGACTATTAGAAAAACAAAAATTCTTTATGAGAACGATGCTAGTAGTCCCGAAAATGATATAATTGAAAATTGCCATGAAGATAATTTAGATAAGTTAGAAGCCGAATATGATCATTATAAACAATCTGAATTTGAATCTATAAATTATAATAAAACCGATATTACTCCTGCACTTACATCAACTAATATTAATATTCAGGACTCTACAAATTATATAGAACCATATATATCTAAATTTCAAAACGTTCATTATAAAAAGTATAATAATAATAATAATAATAAATTGGTGATACCTGAATATATTGAAACACTTGTCACTGAAGGAGATTATTTTAATCATTTTTTAAAAAAATATTTTACTCTAAAAACAGTTGGTTCCTATATTAAATCCTTATTCCCCATTGTACATTGGTTGCCACATTATAATACCTCATGGTTTACACAAGATTTAATCGCTGGAATCACCGTTGGCTGTGTTTTGGTACCACAGTCTATGTCGTATGCCCAATTGGCTACATTACCTCCACAATATGGGTTATATTCTTCCTTTATTGGTGCCTTCATATATTCTCTTTTTGCTACTTCGAAGGATGTCTGCATAGGCCCTGTTGCAATCATGTCTTTAGAGACCGCAAAAGTTATCGCTAAAGTCTTAGAAAAGTATCCTGAAAATACAATTGATGCTCCAATTATTGCTAGCACTTTAGCTCTATTATGTGGGGCCATTTCTTTGACAATTGGCCTTTTAAGGTTGGGGTTCTTGGTAGAGTTGATCTCCTTAAATGCAGTGGCTGGGTTCATGACTGGGTCCGCTCTAAATATTATATCTGGTCAAGTGCCCTCTCTAATGGGGTATAGTGACAGAGTTAACACAAGAGAAGCCACTTATAAAGTCATTATTAATTCTCTGAAACATTTACCAAATACAAAACTAGATGCTGTCTTTGGTTTAATCCCGTTGTTCATACTTTATTTTTGGAAATGGTGGTGTAATTCAATGGGACCTCAATTGACTGATAAGTACTTTTCAAAGGATTCAAAACAGAATTATTTATGGAAAAAATTTTATTTCTATACACAAGCTTGTAGAAATGCATTTGTGATCATTATTTTTACTGCAATTTCATGGAGTATCACACATGGTAAAAATGTTGATAATAGACCAATTGAGATCTTGGGGAACGTTCCAAAGGGATTACCTGATATTACTTCTATTAAAGTTCCTGATGGTTTAATAAAAAACATTGCCCCTGAATTACCAGCTTCAATAGTTGTGTTACTTTTAGAACATATTGCTATTGCAAAATCTTTTGGTAGAGTCAATGATTATCAAATTATTCCAGATCAAGAATTGGTAGCAATTGGTGTCACAAATTTGATTGGCACTGTCTTTCATGCTTATCCAGCTACTGGTTCTTTTTCTAGATCTGCATTAAAGGCAAAATGTAATGTTAAGACTCCATTGTCTGGTCTTTTCAGTGGTGCTTGTGTTATCATGGCCATATACTGTTTGACTAGTGCATTCTTTTATATCCCAAAAGCTACTTTAAGTGGTGTGATTATACATGCAGTCTCTGATTTGGTGGCAAATTACACCACTACATTAAACTTTTATAGAATGAATCCTACAGATTTCATCGGTTTCTTAGTCACAATTTTTATTACCGTTTTTTCTTCTATTGAAATTGGTATTTATTTCTCTATCTGTTGGTCATGTGCTACCTTACTATATAAAGTAGCATTCCCTACTGGTCAGTTTTTGGGTCGTGTAGAGATAGCTGAAGTAATTAATGCAAATATTATCTCTGATGATTTTGTCATTACAGGTAGTGAAGAAAACAGTGAAGATAGAGATGATTACAGTGATGATAAAAATTTGAAAACTTCTTCAAAGATTAATTCATCATTTACAAACTCTATGGATGTGTTTTCTTTGAATAAGATAACATATCATACTAAATGGGTTCCATTTAATCATAAATATTCAAGGGAATTGAATGGTGATTTACAAATCTTACCACCGCCACCGGGTGTAATAGTATATAGATTGAATGATAGTTATACATATATCAATTGTTCAAGACATTATGACACCATCTTTGATGAAGTTAAAAGGACGACAAGACGTGGACAACTATTGCACCACAGGATGAAATCTGATCGTCCATGGAATGACCCTGGTGAATGGAAACCACCTAAATTTTTCTCCAAAATTTTTAACTGCAAGAAACAGAATGAAGGTGAGACCAATGATCTGGAAAGTAATATTATTCAAGGACATAAAATTCAAAGAGATGAAAGACCATTGTTGAAAATTATTTGTTTAGACTTTTCACAAGTATCACAGGTTGATGCTACTGCTATTCAATCGTTGGTTGATTTAAGGAAAGCTCTTAATGCATATGCAGATAGACAAGTTGAGTTCCATTTCGCTGGTATTATATCACCATGGATTAAAAAATCTTTGAAAAACTTTGGGTTTGGTGATATAAATAAAACCTATAGTGATGAATCTATTGCAACAGGACATATATCATATTATTTAGCTAAAGTACCAAGGGATTTAGAATCCAGTTATGAAATCAGGGCAGCCACTGGTACTAATTTACCGTTCTTCCATATTGATATCCCTGATTTCAGTAAATGGGGACTATGAACATCCGAGTTTTACAATTTATCTTGTTAATTTATTTTGTATATCCTTATATAACTACCATTATACATTCATTTGATAATATTACCAATACTTTAGTTATACGTAATTTAACGCTTACTTAATACTTATTTGATAATAAAAATCACATATACACTATCAAATCCCTATAGAATGTAAGTAAACATATATAAGCCACTTTAATATAATATCATTGTGAATATTAAAAGTAATGAATTTTTCATTTTTTGTCTCCATAACCTATCATTAACTATAATCGCCTTTTGTTTAAAATTTTGTGAAGTATTGTTTAATTTAGTTGTCTTGTGTACTAATAAGGACACATGTTCTTGCCTTTCCAAAAAATTATCAATATTATCATTCATTTTTTTTTTTAATTACGTCTTGTACATCGTCACCCAAATCAGCTGTCCCGCTGTTAAGAAAAGTGTGAGTAGTGGTAGTCATGAGAATATTATTTTATAAGTTTTCATTCCTATAATTAAACAATTCCACGTGAAATCAATCTAAAATGTTGCCAATCTGGACCATTAATTCAAAATTTTGATTCAATCTCATTAAAACGTTGTTGTATTAATTCACTTAAAACCCTAAAATGTAAGATATTTGGAACTTCTAATTTAACAAAGCAAACAAGCAAACCATCATTGTTATTAATATTATCACTAGAAATGGTCTGGTTATTACTTGATATTGTAGTGTAATACCAATAATAACTATCTAATGAGGTAATTGAGATTTTCATGACATTAGTTCCAGTATTCTCAAAAAACTTTAGGTATTACCATGTCTTCAACAACTTTATGAAATAATGAATATAAGCTATCTATTATCAAATATTCCATTTCTTTCTCCCCTCTCTCTAGATTATTTGAAGTTAACGATGATCGATTATCACTGTTGATTGATTCATAGGCAATACTCTTACTACCAGTAAGTTTACCACTACCATTACAAAAATGCTTCTTGCTATTAATTTGTTCTCGACCTAGAAAAGATGAAACAACTTCATTTGACCGTAACACTTCTAAATAAGATATTTAAAACCTGGTAACCGTGTCTGCCTTGGAAACTCTTTGTCAGTGCTAATTCTTATGAATGACAACCTCTTCCCCTCTGTTGTATAGGGTATATTTATTTCAATAATCTATTGATATATTAAACACACTCCAGCTGTAAAACTTGTTGTTGTTATGGTCGATAGCGTATGAAATGATCATGAAGTATTAATACACTACGTACAAGAGCAGCGTGCTTGTAAACAAATAAATAACCACTTCAGTTAACTGTTGATCTATATACAACCCCATCTTCTCCTTTCCTGTTCTTTTAAGTTACTCTTTTTTACAATTTTCTCACTTCCCAAAATTGTGACTAAATAAATCTAATGGCAAAAAAAATTGTATAGAGAGTATGTATATATGGTGTAGAGAGGAGTATAGGAAGAAAAGTTGTAGGTGTGAAAACCTATCTGTATGTGTATGCAGCTTGTGTATGGTAATGACTCATTATTGAAACTTTTTATCACACCAACCTTTGATAACATATTGAATGTCGGGGTGGTTTTGTCCTTTACTTATTTTACCACATGGTTTTAAATGCAATGTTGATGTTGATTGTTGTTGTTGTAATAGTGTTTTACAGTCATTATTTCGTACAAATTCTAAATTCCATGGATAATTGCCACTTCTGTTGGTATTGCAACTACTACTACTGAACATATCAACCCATATTTTTTTCTTTGTTAATATAGCTAACTTGATATCAGAATCAAAGTTTAATTGTTTAATTTTACTAGAATTAATGTTTTGCAACATATCATCTTCTATTATTATTTCTGGTAAAATTTGTTTCTTTATTGAATTGTTTTCAATTGCATACAACTTCAAAAAATTTGAATTTATTATTGTATCTCTGAGTTTAATGTCATCTTTGGTATTTTCCGTATCTTTATCAATACTAAAATTGTCTTTGCATTGTCGATTTTCCATTCTTGTATATATTGGAGTATAACTTTTATTAAATTTAATGTCCTTATTATCAATTGAAAAATAATTATCATCATCCAATTCTAAATCTTTCAAATTAATGTTTTCAATCAATGGTAACTCTAACTGCTCGTCACCCTTATTATTATTACTATAGATCGTTATTTTATGGTTCAGAACTGTTTGGTCTAGCCTTTCGGTTTTTTTACTGTTATTCCTAATTAAATCTTTATTCGTTTTCCCAGATCTGACCATACCATATTTCTTGTTATTAGTATCATTTACTTTAGAAATAAGATTAGTTTTACCTTTAGCCTTGTTAATGTTAGTCAAATCATTTATATTACGTCTCCATGTTTCTGTTAAACTCTTAGCAGTAGCAGTAGCAGTAGTGGTAGTAGTAGTAGCAGCATTCGTGTAGTAGTAATTATTTAAAAGGAGGACTTGAATGTATAACATCTCTACTATTGAACTTATATACCACCTTGTAAGTAGTTTTGTTAATATATGGATGTAATGACAGAGCACATGTGGGACACAGATCATTGATCCATTGCTGTCTAATACCATCGATAATTACCATTAAATAGCAATAATCGATGACGTTATCAACAAATTTTATGCTCCCTATCGGGTTTCCACTCATCGTATATAGTTATCTTGATCCCATCACTGGACACGACGTAGCATCGCCATTATTTATTAAAGTTATATCACCAGTATTGATATTATTGACACATCTATAGAGGTATAGCGATAGTGTGCTCCTATATTGGCTGTAAAGTGTTTATTTTACCATCATTTGTACCGGTATGTATTTATTTCCATTATTTTACGCTGGCTTTAGAATATCTAAACTTGCTGATAGATCCATTTTTGAGAATATTTATCATTATATCTTGCTCTTTACCTTAACATATGTTGATTTGAATCAATAAACCTTAATCTAAAAAAAATTTTATTTACTATTACAACACAAAAATATTTCTCTGTTGATTGTTTAATCTACGGGGTGTTGCCATATTTCTTAGGTATTGGAGCATGAATCTGTGATAAATAATTAATATTCTCTTGTATCTAACAGTCCCATTGTTCCCCAAATGTTACAAAGATCACAATATATCAATTCACAATTATATACATTGCCCAATAGTTAATATATATATATATTTCTTTATAAGGATCCTTTTTCAAGATCAATATTTTTTTTTGAAAGTTGAATTGTCACAAACACAACAGAATATCCAACTTTTCACACCAGATTTATCAATATGATTTAAAGCAATACCATTCTCTTTGGCAATGCCATCCTTATCAATACATGTGTTCATAGGGATATCATGAATAATTTACTCAGGATCATTATTGTTGAAATATAATGTTCTGGAACGAAATAGATAGAACAATAAGATTTTAGCAGACACCAAACGTTAAATTGTTAAGTAATAATTGTTGCGAGGTCACCAAATGTTGTTGAGTTTGTTTATTAAATATCTTACTGTTCGTAGAGGAAAATGGCTTAATATTAACATATATAAAGCCAAGGATTTCATCATCCATTCTTTTTATCTTATTTACAATCTTTGTACATTATTATTTCTATGTTGTATATAGAGAAAGAAAGTGAAGAACTTTATTTTAATTTTTGTATACTAGATCTAATTAATATAATATTGAGAATGTTTACTATATATCCAATGACTACAGGCACTCATTCTCAACAATTATTTTTTTTTTTTTTTTACTTTACTTAATTTTCATAATATTTGGAAACCAATCATATTAAATTTTAATAATATGAGGTAAAAATACTTGTTTAATATCTTTCTTCTAAATATAAAATAAACAGAAAGATATCGGTTCAATATCCAATCGATAATGGACTCAGCCAAACCCAAGATATTTAAATATATTGCAAAAATTTTAAAGATAAATCATAAAAAAGTATATTCTATATGAATTTCGTTTTATTTATTTATGATACCGATACGCATATAATTTCAAATGACTTAGCTAGAAAAGACTTAAAAAAATTGAGACATTTTTTTCTTCTTCTTCTTTCAATTTAAAACATTAGAGAGGAAAATGGACTTAATCGTTAAATGATCTTACTCTTGAGAAATAAAATGGTTTTTCATTACGTAACGAACATTCAGATATTTCTCCCTCATTGTTTTCGACCGTAGAACTTATCCACTTCAGTCTTTGATGAATCTTATTACCTTGTTTTTTAATGACCAAAGTTTCTTTAAAGATGTATTTTTGGTTACTTCTAGTAATTGTTACTCTACCGAAATTGTCATCAAATCCGATTTTCCATGTACAAATTTCACTATTTTTAGGTCTATTTTCTTTATGGAAATTTTTCACTATATGAGCTGGTTCATCGGTAGTTAAAAGTCTCAACACAGTTCCATCTTCATAGAATCTGAAGTATCTATAATATGTGATCATATGAACAGGATTCAATAGAGATGATGAACCTTCAGCATTAGTCCCATATCTCAAATAGTTAACTACACTAATATAGACACCACCAAATTTAATAAAAGGACGTAATTTGATCATTGTGATATAGTCACCCCCCCATAATTCTTTTTCCATAACATTCAAGTCATTGATTCCATTCAGTATCAATGATTCGTTATCATATTGTTGTTTTGAATATATAAAATCTTTGAAAACTTTATATGGAAAGGTATTATTGAAACATAATTGATTAAACCTTTGGCACGTTAAGGAAAGATTCACCCACGATTCGCCCGATAAAAGTACAACATATTTAACAATTCTTAATAAAATATCATTAGGTAGCATTTTTAAAATCCAACAGGGCAAAACTTCATCTTTTTTCTCTTCCATTTCATCCTGTATCGCGTTTTCATTATTACCTAAGGTTCCATCATCTTTATCATTACTAATAATCTGTGATTTTTGGTTTTCATTAATGGTTATCGATTGTAACTGTCTTTGAAGTATCCATTCATCATGTAGTTTCTTTCTATACAGTTGTTCTACCCCCTCATATATTTTAATAGCTTTTCTATAATAATTAATGGCATCTGCCATGGATCCATTTTTTTCCTTAAGAACACCTTTCTCCCAAATAGAAAGAGCCTCTTCAATGCATGGTTGTGTTTCCCCAGAGCTCAGAATATCTGCATTACTCATGATCATTGATACGTTAATTTATTGTGCAAAATATAACTATGACATTCATAAAAAAAAAAAAAAAATAACCGTTGTTATCGTTATATAAATATACTTATATTTCGTTTTTTTTTCCCCTCTATTCTATTCTTTTACAGGTCTACAATCATCAAACAACGCTTTGAATATATCAAATAAAAAAGGTCAGATAAACCGAAAGTAAAACCTGGGTAAATGCTAATATTATCATGATATCATTTATTTAACTTCCTTTACTGTGAGAGACTTAACAAATTGAATTAAATTCTTGTCTTCTCAGTTCAAATTTTAGAGAAAGGAAAATGGGGGGGAAGACGCGGAATCTACAATCCGCAAAATCACGGGATATTGACGGGTTTCTTTCTTCCGCCAATTCTTCCGTTGGGCAAAATGAACAATTACCACTTTCTTTTGACACATGTTTGTTCAAGTATATATATATATGTATTCTCTTACTGTTGCTTGGAATTGTTGCAAATCCCTTTTGTTATTGATCCCATTTATCATTCAAAAAGTATAGTATCGAAGTTTCATTCTAATGCAAAAAAAAAAAATTATTCCCCCCCCCCCTCTTTGCTTTGTAAACCTTATTACACTTAACCTCAGTAAATTTTTTTAAAATCAATAGGCACAATGAATACTTTCATCTTCAAAGGAATCTTTAAAATCAAAGCTTGTATTGTTCTTTATTAGTCAATATTTTTACTCATCAATTTAAATGTAGGGAATTATTCTATACATCACATAAATGGCTCACTTCTTCAATATTTCATTCAAATCTGATTATATGATATTAAAACAGTATAATAATGGAACAAATACACCCATCTCTGTGATCCATATAGACAATTGGTAGTAGTAACAAATAACAATGTTGCTCACACCAGATGGACCACTGTTATTATTACTGTTGTTTTTGTTTAAAAGTGTCTTCTTTATTCTTCTTTGGAATCCCCGTTGTTTTGTTTTTCCAAAGATCTAAAAATCAATTGAAAATAAAATATATATATAAAACGAACAAAACATATTGGATATTCCATTAGTATTAGTATCCATAGACTCTAGTATTTATGTGAAATTGTCTGTCTATCATTGACATAAGGACTGCTTTATGTATGGTTTTGTTGGAAAGTAACATATATATATATATATTTTTTTTTTTGGATTAGACAAAATGGATTTAATAAATACTGATAGTGTGATAGAAGATAACAAAAGGAATATTTATTCACAATTGTCTCCCATAATAGAAAATGTATATTCTTTAAATGAAAGACCACATATGGATACTAGTGTTGGTCATAGTGACGAGGAGGAGGAAGTAGATACGAATGTTTTGACAGATTCTAGTTCTGATATCACAGACACAGATGAGGAAAGTGAGGCGTTGAAAGAGGCTCGAAGGCAATGGGAAGAATCTCTTGTTCAATTGAATCAAGTGGTCAATTGGGTCATACTTCCACTATTGGGTAAATTTTTAGGCAGAAGAATGGCCATATGGACATGGAAGTGGGTTGCTGATAGACTATACAAATAAACATTCTAACCTAGTAAATAAATATATATATATATATATATATATATATCATTCACTTATGTAACTACTAATGATTCAAATATAGATAAATTTGCACATTTACAAACAATAATATTTGAATTCAACAGAAAGTTACCTTAAGGGTTATATATATATTACGATATATTGTAAACTAAAGCTTGATGAAGCTAATAAAACAAGAGATACTAAAAAAAATAAAAGTGGAAGATTAATTATTATCCCAAAGTTGTTCAAGAGACACTGTAATCGCTGCTGTCAATAGTGGTATTATTGGCGATATGCTCAGTTATATGGCTTCCACTTTTTCATGAGATGTGTTTGTATGGTTCATATTTTTTTACCTTTTTATTAACTGTTCTCGATTCTTCTATCAGTGGCAAAACAGATATAGATACTCTCATTTTGGGTAAAAATTTCATTGACTTCTTTTGACAACCCTCAAATTGTTTTGGTTGTTATCAACTAGCTAGACTCTTTACCCAAAAGACAACTTTTTTTTAGAAAGTTATTTAAACTTCCCATATTTGTAAAGCTACTGAGATTTAATAGATTGGAAGAAAAGTACTAATTTTTTTTTATCTGTATTCAATTCTCAAGAATTAAATATTCACTGTCAATGAAACAACGAATAACGTTTATAAAATTTTCCAAACTATACTAATTAATATTTTAGAACACATTTTATAAATGGTTTTCTAGTAGTATCAAAGTTAAAGTTGAAATGGTATCATCTGATTAACCTGCAATATGTTTAAGAAACTTATTGAATTTCTGTCATAATAGTGGTCATGCTTATGAAGCTATTTTTACTCCGGATATCGTGAACATGTCATCTCTGGTAAGAGCTCTGAGGCTCGAGTATCTCGTTATTTAGGTATGTTTTTTTGAAACTTTATTGACAAAGATGGAAATCGTTGTGAAAAATAATGGGTTCAAAGAAAAGATGTGTTTTACTGGAAACTATACGTAAATGTTATAACACTTCTGTCACTTTATGTCAGTGATGAAGATTTAAAAATTCTTTAAACTAATGAAACTTTAATGTACCCATTTAAATAATGACCAAAAGGATGGAAAGCCCATATATTATAATACCTCCAAGTCCTAAATCTATCTTTAGATATGCTTTAATTTTTGCAGGTTTGAGTAAATATCAATGTAAGATTGAAAACCTTTTTTTTTTCTCATTCTGGTGATATGATACATATGTTAAACGCTGCTAATAAATTATATGACACAAAAATATCATGGAAATATAACGGTGAAATTATTGTGGTCCAAGGTCAAAATAATGAAACTTTGACTGCATGTAAAGAAGAATTATACTTAGGTAATATAGGTGTTCTGTCTCGACTTCTGACCAGCATGGACACTTTAGTTCAATCTTCAAATCATCAAAATTATATTTTTTCACCTGGTTATGCAAGAATGTAACAAAGACCAGTGGGGTCATTAGTTAATTCATTACGTTCTAATTGTATTAAACTTGATCGTTTTAACAATGAAGGCTCATTGACATCAAAAAGTCACCCAGTTTCATATTTTAAAGGTGGTAGGACCGAATTGACAGCTAGTGTTTCTTCTATATAAATATGTACACCATACACAGAAGAACCAGCCACTTTAGCTTTAAGCGGTGGAAAGTCAATCTCTCAGTTGAATGTTGATATGATAATTAAAATAATGGGAAAGTTTTGTATTAGAATAAAATTATCAAAGACTGAACCGTACACATACCATAATCGAAATGGTCAACATGTTAATCCATCAGAAGGTGTGATTGAAAGTGATGCCTCAAGCGTAGTATACCCATTGACATATGTAGTATTAACTAGCTCTACAGTGACGATTCCTAATAATGGTTATGAATCATTAAAATGTGAGGCTAGATCTGTAGTTAATGTTTTATGACCAAAGAATCTTATTGTTCAACAAACCACTACTTCAGTTACTATTACCAGTCCAAATAGTGGAGGCTTAACACCATTAAAACATGCTTACATGTAACCAACAATTGACACATTTTTAACAACTTGTATTGTGATAACAGTAGCTTATCATGATAATCCAAATTTTAACAATATCACCACTATTGAGGGTATTGCTAATCAAATAATTGATGAATGTAATAAAATTGAGACCAAGACCACTCAGTTAGCCAAATTGGGTGTCAAAACTACCGAATTACTGGATGATATTAAAGTTTATAACTTTATCGGCGTCTCTGAATCTACTGGTTTAATTGGCTTCTGTACATAAGATGATCACTGTGTTGCTATGAATTTCTCTTTATTTGGATTGCTGGAACACTGAGTACTTCCTTTGATGATTAAGATACTGAAGTCATTATATACAAAGTTTTCCACTATCACACAAAGGATGAAGAAACTATTTAAGAGAAAGAATTTTTCATGGGAATAGCAATAAAAAATAATTCATTTATAGAAAGAATAGTTTACATATAATTTATACATATATATAATATACCTATGGGTAAAAAGAACCAAGGAGAATCAGTAATATAAAATTTGTATAGAAGAATTAACATGTCCAACATCACTAAGGAGTTTGAAATCTTTCTATAACTGAGCATGGAGGTCTTGTGAAAGTTGATAACACTCCAATAAGAACACTAGAAAAACATTGCATTAATAAGACTTGATGAGATGTTTGACAAACAAAATCAGGTGCAAAATTAGATGGTATGGAACCAATAGAGAGTCAATCTAAGAAATCAAATAAAAGCGTTATTATTATTGGTATGAAAAATGGTGAGAAGACTACCGCTAGCAAGCGATGTGCAACTGCACTTGGTACATATTGATTGATTTGGATGAATTATTTGAAACAGAATATGTTAAATGTTCAACTAAAGATTTTGTAGCATAAAATGGTTGGGAAAATTTTTGTAAAGAAAAGGCAAGAGTCTTTAAAAAAGCTATTGAAAAGTGAGGGTGTTATGAATATATGTTTTCTCTACTGGTAATGATATTGTAGAACCTTCTGCTTCCAAAGAAGCTTTACAACGATTTGCTCAATCATGTGGTATTGTCTTACATCTGTATAGAGAAGACATAGAGGAAATAATTATTTATTGAAAATTGAAAGAACAAGATCACCTTTTGAAAAATAAAAAAAAAACAAGAGAAAGAAGAGACTAATAATGCAACGAACATGTAGCTTACACTTTCTTTGCACCACACTGTACTACACAGTTTGATTTCCAAAAATTAAGAATACGTTTCTCTAATTAGTTTCATAACAGGTAATAACTCTGTTGCTATTTCAACCAAGAAATGTGCTTTTATTTGTTCGACATTTTATGATTTGACAAACGGAATTAAGAAGTTGGCAGAAATGTAAAATGATTGTGATACCGTTGAAGTTAGATTTAAACGTCTTTTTAAAAATAACGAAAATTTTATTATAAGACAAATATTAACTTTACATTGGCTACTAAAGGTTTACCAATTATTTTCACTATTAGAACTAAGATGCAAGGTTGTAAGTGTCAATGTTTTCAAATTTGTCGGTACCGTTACCGAATTTGAAGATAACTTGGCATTAGAAGGGTTTAGATATGTCCATACTACAAAGCATTTGATTGCTATTAACATGCTTGAAATTGGTAAAATATATCGTCTTATCAAAACCATTCTTACCCAGATTGTATCCGCTTTATTAGACAATGTCTGCTGTACTCGGTCAATTGACTGTTTCTGAAACTAATATAATTTATATTTCAATTGGCAGTATAATTCCAAAGAAAAAAAAATTTTTTTTCAGCAGTCCGATAAGTCTTTATTGATCTCCAATTTTACACAATACTGGCTATAAGATATTAGATCTACCTTGTAAGTTTTTCAATTTTGAAAAGAATTCTGCTTATTTGGTCAAGAAAAATATTATTGGATGGTAACGAATTTTTAGGTGAATTGACTATTACAATTCTTTTAAAGTTTGATATTATTCATTACATGGAAGAAATGATTAATGCTACAAGAATGGTTTATGCAGTGAATGCTATTATTCCATTAGACAATGGTAAATTTTGAAGTGAAAACTGCTCATTTATATAAAGCTTATTAAACTCCTTAGTGATGTTGGACATGTTAATTCTTCTATACAAATTTTATATTACTGATTCTCCTTGGTTCTTTTTACCCATAGGTATATTATATATATGTATAAATTATATGTAAACTATTCTTTCTATAAATGAATTATTTTTTATTTCTATTCCCATGAAAAATTCCTTCTCTTAAATAGTTTCTTCATCATCTGCGTGGTAGTGGAAAACTTTGTATATAATGACTTCAGTATCTTAATCATCAAAGGAAGTACTCGGTATTCCAGCAAAAATACTGGCTGGTTAGATATTATTAATATTTTCAATAACAATGGTACTGCAAGTTTTATTGTTGGTGCAAGTGGTGCTGCCAGAATGGCCGTCTAAGCTTTGAAGACATTAGGTTGTGATAAGATACATGTGGTTAATAGAAATATTCAATCAACGGTCATATGAAAGAAATTCTTTCCCGCTGATTATAATAGTCATTTGATCAATAAAATTGAAGAGGCAGAAGGTGCCGGATATGTTAAATATGTTGATGTTAGTTGTGGTCCAGCTAGTAAATTATTGCCAAACAAGTTAAATGGTAAAGTAAACCGTTTCTTACCCAGGGGTAAAAGATTCTTATTTTTTTTATTTTTTTTTCCCACTTTCTTCTTAATGTTTATATTTATCAGAGATTGAAGTATTGCATTTCTCCTTCTTATTAATTTATTTTACTCTAAATGTGTATAAACTTTTTTTTTAACATACTATTGACGATTATTACTTTAATGTCTTAAATTAAGAAATTGTTTATTATTTTGTTAGTTTTAAAATTATCTACAAAATGTAAGGCGTGATCTCAAAAATATGGTTATCAATTATCTATATATACACTTTGAAATTTTCATACTTGTTGATTCAAACTAATAATTCAATTATATATTTAATATTGTCGTTCTTCTTATTATCTTGTTTTGATTTAATGTTCTATTCAATATTCTCTCTTAAGCCAAATCTAATAGATATAATAAGAATGTTATTGCTGATATTTTTCCCTCTGGTACTGTCTCAATAAACAAATGTCTCTTAAATAAGTTTCCTAGTAAAATACCACTAAGGTTAATCCGACAATCGTTTGAATACCCTTACATTTTGTGCCTAAAGTTTCGGCTGTTCCAACTCCTTTGCCTCGACCTTAATCTTTACCCATGAGCTTCGTATTTTAGGTTTTCCAGTTAGAAGTTCCTACACAAAATATTGGAACCGGGCTCCTTTATTTCCTCAAATACACACGTATATATATTTAGAGCAACGCTACCAGAAGTGGTCAAACAGCAGTTTAAAATATTGGAAAGATAAAACTTTGTGTTTAATGTAGTTTCACAAACTTTTGTGACACACCTTCCTTTCACTGCCAAATATTTTCAACACTTTTAACTTATTTGTAAGGCGGATTTTTCGTATTTTACATTCCGCATATATCCGCTGGTTTCCGCAGTTTACCTGTCGGCACACTTGAACTCGGAGGTCGAACAATAGGCTACCGATTGTTCCAAAAAGTCTTGAGAAGGAAAAGCAAACGAAAGAAAAAAAATTAAAGATCACCAAAATAATAAACCAGCACAGGACGGTCATGTAAGAGATATCATCACTCTCGAACAGTCATGTTAAGAGCCATAATAAATATTCATATTGGACACACAGTATACAATTCATTTTGTGGTGCCAATTTAATAATAGATTAACAGCAATAATATCTTGTAAAATAAGGGGTAAAGTTGTGGTTATTACTGGGAAAAACACTGATCTTGGGTTAAATATCGCTTACAGATTAATTAAGAGAGCCCCAGATGATGATATTTTGACAATTGTGGTCACTTCAAGAACTTTTCCATGAGTTAAAAAAGTTATTGAATTATTGAAAAAAAAAAGCAAGTAAAGCAATTAAACAAACCATCAGGGTGTGTCATCTATGATTATATTCTAGTTGATTTCACAAATATGGTCTCTATATTAAGTGCATGGTATGAGCTTAATAACAATTATTAAGAGATCAATGGTTTCTACGCCAATGCTGCTCAAGGTGTTTATGATGGTATTGATTGGTTTGGTGTTGTTAAAGAAGTCTGTTCTGACCCAACTAAAGCAGTTACTTGTCCAACTTATAAGATCCAAAAAAGTTGATACTAAATCTAAGGATCGGATGGGTCTAAATCTTTCAAGCCGATGAATTTGGTCCATATTATTTGATCCGTAAATTGTTACCCCAATTGCGTAAAGGTATAGTCAAGATTGTTTGGATCTTGTCAGGTCCAAACAATCTTTCTATGAATGATTTGGAGTTATTTCAATCAGACTGTTCCTATGAGGGTTCAAAAAGATTTTTGAATTTATTACTTCTTACCACTTACAAAAACCGTTAAATAAATATGGTGTCAACCAGTATGTCGTGCATCCCGCGATCTTCACCAGTCATTCCTCTTTTAAATATTTAAGTATATTTTCACTTTATTATGGGATGTTATCATTATTATATTTAGCAAGATTACTTGGCTCTCCATGACATAGTTATAAAGCTGCTAATGCACCAATTTATGTGACACATCTCTTGAATCCAAGTTTTGAACCACATCGTGTTAAATATGGGTCTGCTACATCAATCAATGGAATGGAGTATATTCAAATAACAGACATTGATCCTACTGGGTTTTCAGATATTTATAAATACATTGATGAAAAATGTAAAGAATGAGATGGAAAAATTGAGGAATCAAATTAAATCTACAAGAATATTCATTTGATATTATATAAACAGCATTTTGAACTTGCAGTTTTTTTTTATCATTCTGGAAATTGGTATTCCCAATTCCAAAAGAACAGATAAACACATGTGCCTATGTGTATTAAATAAATAAATATCCTTTTTTCTATTGACTTAATGTAATAGTTAAAAAAAAAAGAATAGATATCGAATAAGCTGGGAAAAAATGAAGAATTATTGACTTCCTCTAAATTACCTTGAACAATGTGTATATAAGGGTTTTTTTTTTTCGACAACTACATTAAGTGAAAAAAGAATAGCTACAAAATTAAGTAAAAATTAAAGTCATAAAAATATGTGAATCGATACAGATGCATAATTCTATATATATATATATAATAACCATTTAATTCCTTTTCAAGGACATTAAAGATGCAACAAAAGTTAAGATCAGCCTAGAACGTACTTCATTGATATCTTCAGGGACTAACCAAATTAAAGCACTTAATTTTCTTGCAATAGAAATAGCCAATCTAGCATTAGCATAACGATCTTCCTCAGTGTTACCCGGTGTCACTAAATCATAATTGACATAACCTGGGGCAATACCATTTAAGACGTTCAATAGAAAATGAGCATTAGATAATGATGGATCTTTAAACGAACGTACTGTGGTGGATTTACCACCTTTAAAGACTTGTTCTTGTGCCCATTTCAAGATTTGTAAATCGCTCATATCTCTACCACTCGAGGATAAAATTTGCATTGTAGTAGTAATATTTCTGCGCATCAATTGCCACACTAAACCTAATGTAAATAACTTATTACCATCAAGGATATCGGAACCTTCAATACCAACTAAAGAAAACCATTTAAGTTTACCTAATTCCACTGCATAGTTAGTATTCTCTAAAGCCTTAAATCTTGATAATTCAACACTATTTGATGGTTTTTGGTTAACACGTTTAAAATCTACAGATCCTGGCATGACCTTTTCGTAGGCTTGCATTAACACAATACCATCTTTCAAATCTTCAAACAGGGATATAATTGGTGGATCAACCAACATCCAAAGAATTCAACCAAAGAGTGAAGACTCTTGCTTCTCTTTCACCCTCAGCATCAAATTCTTCTATTTCTGGCGTTTCGGTTTCTTCAACTGTTTCTAGCCCTGGATGTGTATTGAATAAATGTGCTACAAAGGCTAAATTCAATTTTGGATTACCTGAAACCAGTGCACGTGGCGTCAAATATTTTCTACAACCCAATTTATCTGCATTATCTAAGATCTACTCAGCTCTTTGTAAAAGATTTACAGTTTGTAAAGGTTGTCTAGAACATAAATCTGGAGATAACTGATTCAATAAAATAGTGTAATTTTCACCATCTGCTACATCACTACTAAAATTGGAAACAGTTCTATTCCATTTAGCTTGTTTTAAATGGAAATTGAACCAACGCAAAAGGATCTGTTCAGGTGGTAATCTTAAGAATTGTTCTAGAGTCTCGTCCTCTTCTAATAAACGATATAGTTCTGGATGTAATTTAATATCAATTTTACTTAAAAGACCTCTTCTTATGATTTGCCATATAAAACCTAGGATCAAATGTTCTTTCCCGTCCACAATGTCTTCAGAATGAACATTAACGACAACACAACCAATAGCTTTAGCTGAATTGATAACGATATTAGCATTTTCATTAGCTTGGAAATTGTTTAAAGTTTTCCCAGGCTTTGGAATGTTCAAGACTCTAATATCGATAGTATCTGGTACAGAATCATTAATCAATTGAGACAAGACTAAACCATCTCTACATTCATCGAATATTTGGAAAGTATCGGTTGGGAAAGGTAATAAAGAGCCAACCAATGGATCACCAGCAAGAACACTATTAATATGTTTAGTGAATTCAGCTCTTTCTTCTTCATTAATGGTATGTGTAGTACCTGTGGTAGCACCACCGACAATAATTCTAGCTTTCGAACCAGTTCCGACATGACCTAATAACTGTCCGGTAACACCAGTAGTGTTTGATACATCACTTTGGCTTAACGATGAAGAGGTAGGTCTATTGAGCTGTTGTGAAGAAGATACAACGCCTGGAACTACATTAAAACTTGTTTGAGGAACAGGTTCAGATTTATATTCCTTTAATTTAGCTATCAACTCCACATAGTCATCTAATTCCACTCTACCTTAAGCATCAACTTCAACATGTTTGAGGGTCTCTCTGGCTTCATCATATGTGGCCTCACCAGCTTTAGAGATTGATTCTAAGGCTTCATGTTTTTGAATCCAACCTTTATCATCCAAATCAATAGCTCTAAATTTTTAAATAGTATTAAATAAATCTTCTTGGGTTAAAATTTGGAACTTCCTTTGTAATTTAACAATATTCATTATTCAAAAAACAAAACTGCTAGCAGCGTAAATGTCCCATACTTGTATATCTATGTATAATGTTGGATTAATTATCGGTGATAGATATTTTTGTCTCTCCAACTCGAGGAGAAAAAAAAAAAGGGGGGGGGAGTAGTAGATACGTATTTAGATAATTCTCCCTCCCTCTTACATACACCTTCTAACATTCTTTTATTTAATAAACGGTTTTTAATTGTGGTCATCAATAGGCAACACTCTATTTCTCCTACTAATGTTGCTCGAAGTTGGCTTTGGGTACTTCTCTCTTCATTTTTCATCTACAGCCACAAAGCGACAGCCAAAAATAAACCGGAGAAAAACAAATGGAAAAAATGGAAAAAATGTAATCAACCCTCAATTTTAAATGCAAAAATTTAGAGGAAAATAATAATTCTCTCTGTAAACCCTAAGTTTACAAACAATCTGTAAAAGAAAAATATTTTGCCAATTAGTATATATTCTATACTACTATATATATGTAATGTCTACATAGTTTCACATTCTTTGGATACTAGTCTTTGTTGGCGTTCTTTATCACAAATATTTATGAATATATGTTAGCAAATATGACTCATGACTATATATATATATATATATAAAGCTGTTTCTATACGGTTTAATAAGAATGAACAATAATCTAGTATATTATTTGTGTCTTTGTAATGGCAATACTATCGCCAAAGCCCTACGGTAATTTTGTTGGAATTTAAGTGAACTAGGTATATCTAAATGTGATGTAGAATCATCCTCACCATTTAAGTGTAATTGTAATTTATGGATTTCTTCCATTTCATCACAGACAATTGCTGATAAAATTTCTAAGTGATTCGGATCCATCGAATTTAACAAATCGCTACTTTTCCAAAATTCTCTTATAAACCCACATGGATCCATTGACAAACTTGAAATGCGATTTCTTTTTGTAACGATATGAGAACCATTTCCAGATCTATTCCTTCTTTCCATCCGATTAAAATTTCCAAGAGTATAATTACCGTCATAACAATTTCTGTCACTCTTATATTTGTTATACGTAGCATTTTTGTATTTTGTGTTCCCACAGTCCAGGCATAAATCAGGTCGGAAATCAAAGTCATGATCAACATCCTTGTGAAATATCAAACAATGCTCGGTTATTTCTGTCTCCTTCAAAGCATCAATTTTGCTTTGACTAACAAGTCTATCACCAAAGAAGGGTCTAACATTATACGGGGTAATATCTTGATTAGATAAATTATCACCATTAAGATGTGGCCATTCCATATCTAGATTCACAGTTTGAGGTTCATCGCTTAGTAAAGGTCTTGTTCTATTGTACAATGTTCTATTGGTAGGAGAAGTAGGTAAAAAAACTGTATTCGATACGTCTTTATCATTATATTGATGGTTATCTCTATCAGAAATATGGTCCACCCCATAACCTTCTGTATTGTTCGTCTGTCCCGTACCATTACCATTCTTCCATAATTTAAAAGATGGTATCTTTAGATCAAATTGTTCACTCATAACTTGTACCAATCTAAACTTTAACCACAAGAAAAATCTTCAACTGACAATTGCCCAAATTTCCTGTCCTGGCTCAAATATCTTATCCTAAACTATTTGCAATTTAGTGTCTTCCATTTGGTTGAACTTCTCTGTTTGTCTCTCTCCATTTACAAATATCTTTCTTCTTCTTGTTTCTTCTAGTAAGTTCACTGCACCCATACATCCTCTGTCTAGGATGGATATTCTCTCCAAATTTAATGACACAAGTTATATTTCTTAATATTACATTTCTTAAGATAATCGATTATCTTATATATATATATTGATGGTTTGAATACATTATATTCTATAACAATCCGCTTAGAGTCAATTTCTCGAGGAATGGAGATAAATCTTCTCTTTGTACTTCGATTATTGAACTCTCAAAATTATCTATTCTTACTTGGGCACCTGTCTGTTCTGCAATTTGTTGGAATGCCATACTGAAATTGTTTAATATAGGTTTTTTCACCGTTGAAATATCCAACCCACGTGGGTATCTAGGAGAAAGACCCGCGACAAGGTAGGTATCATTGTGTTCGTTCAATGATGCTAACACCATTGGCAGTAATTGTTTCTCTTCAGTCTCTGAACAACATTCAATCAACCAATTCCCTAATCTTAATAAAGTTAAAGGATTCTCAAATAATGATAGATAAGGACTATCTTGTAAGACACATAGTCTATATATCCTTAAATGTTTAATCAGTCTTTTCTCTAAAATTGTAACGCCAGTCTCAAAAATGCATTTTTGTAAATATTTGGCATGTTCAATACCTTGTTTCAATATATCCAACTTATTATTATCTAGTGCATCCCAACTCAACCAAAAATTTGCTACCCATTTTTTTCTTATTATTTTATTATCATTTCCTTGATTTGTCATATTACTATTATTATTACTATTACTATTATTTTTTTCATTTTCTTGTTGATTCGTGTTATTGCTATTACTACTATTATTACTGTTAGAGGATGCTAACGACAATTCATCCATATTTACAGAATATCCAACTTCTAATAATGCATTTAAAGCCTCTACAAATTCACTGGCGCTAATCATCCCACGGTAACCAAAAGTCTTAACAAACCCATCTCTAAGAATATCTTGCAATCCAAATTTATCTAAATTTCTATCAAATATCATTGGCAATTGCCTCTTTATATTATTATCCATATAGATCCACGACTCTTTAGCTGCAGTTAATGGAATCCCCATTCTAGCAAACATTTTATGTAATCTTTTTTTACCATTCTCATTCCATAGTGATAATTTTGCATTGACATAATTTGAATAGAAAAAACTGTCGTATAGCGATGAATATCTTAATAAAAATAAATAATAATCAGGTTGTAACTCTAATGTTAATGTATCTGCATTCTTCAATGCACTACTTTTACCAACATTTGATTGGTTTGTACCTTCATTTGGTGTCAATCTTTTAACTTCATCTTGTAAAATCGGAAACAATCTTTGATATATTGCAGTATACTCTGTGTCTAATGATGTTGTACCGATGATTGTTAACCATAATTGTTGTAAATTTGTTTCACCTATCGATGAGAGTAAAGAGTATACTTGCGATGATATTGAGTTCACTATTGTGGTACCTTGAGAATAATATTCTTCCAACAAATTTTCATATTGATGTATCTGTTTCTTTCTTTGTTTAGGTGATAATTTGTGTAAATTTATCTCAGCGTCCTTATTATTACCATTTTCTTCTTCTTTATCTGTTGGGTTGAGTCTTTTGTTATTAACATTAATGAAAACTTTTTCCTCCTCCTCCTCCTCCTCCTCTTCTTCTTCTTCTCTCTCGCTATCTATATCTGTCAAATCACCACTTTCTTCCTCATTATCTTCATCTTCTAGCATTAATAATTGTTGATATGCAACTTTAACATCACTTAAAGAATCTTCTTCTACACTACCATCATCTAAACATTTAATTATACTGGAACCAAACAAATTATCTAAATTCCAAGGACGATGTGCATCCAACACATAGAAATTTCTTGAATATGTAATCTCTTCCCGTCCAATCCTTTTGTTTTCTGAATCAATCGTCTGAGCATCTTCGTCATCGATCTCATTTGAAATCCTATATTCTTGTGGATCTATATCTAAGAAGGACTCAATATCGATGAATCCACCAAACCCCACCAATATTATACTATTTATTGATTGGTTATCTTTAATTTGTTCATAATTCCATTTCAATTCAGAGTACCCGAATATGGGAACGATCTGTAATTGTACTAATTGTTTTTTAAATAAATTAGATAACATCTTAGTAGCACATAAAGCATCGATATTTAGACACGACACAAAGATGCACAAGTGGCATGATGACGGACTGGATGAGTTTCTAATTATCTCGTTATAAAGCTTATTGTAATCTTTAATCTCATAATACATCCCTACTAATAATAAATCCCACACTTTTCCAAAGTGTTCCACAATATTGAAATATATTAGATTGACTTAATCGTGGTAAAGTAATACTAATACCTACTGGATCCTGTACATCATGGAACGTATTCCAAGGAAAAAAAAAAAAGGAGGAACAAATACATTACTAAAAATGTGAATATATTGAATTCTTCTTCATATTTTGTGTTTTTTTACTCGAGGAAAAAATTTTTTTTTTTTTCATGTGAAAAATTTCAGTTTAATTTATAGATTTGGAAAGATACCACATTTATTTTAAAAGGAACACTTCACGTATAATATATATATATATGTATATACAGGATTAAGTGTGGTAGCAAAGCAAAGCAAAGTAAAAAAAAATTAGAGATACAGCAATCGCACACTACAGATTATATCTAGTGATAAAAAAAAATGAGGTTAAACGGTCCATTTTTTTTCCTTTGGATGACTATTCCTCTTACGCACGGTTTTAGAGTGAATTTCGGTCAACAGCAACAACAACAACAACAACAAGGTAGGTCTTATGAAGATACAGTCTTGGACAATCCATGTGCGAATTATTTGTGTGAGGACACATTAGCATGTGTGAAATCTGCGAAGGATTGTCCATGTCCCTTCCCTAAATCCCAGTTGAAATGTAAACTACCAAACAACAAATATATATGTATATCGAAACCTGCATCGCATGATCCAAAAGTGAATGAAATATATGATGATCCAGTTAAGGGACCAAAGGCCAAAATTGCTGGGTTCAGAGATTGTGGTTGGGTACTTAAGAATATATAAATATATAAATATATATATACAAAATGAATGAATAAGTAATACACTAAGAATTTTAAGAATAAAATACAGGTATATGAGATACTCTAGTGGTTATATGTAACATGTAGATTTGATACAACTCTTTTAAGAAACACATTACACATTTTATTGTTGTATGGTAAGAAGTTTTAAAAGTACTTAGAAAATAAATAAAATAATAAGAGTTGAAACAAGAGTATATATATAAAGAGAGAAAGAGAGAGAGAGAGAGAGAGAGAGAGGAATAGAAAGAACGTATAGTTTGGTTGTGTTGTTAGGATGAAATATCAGATACCGTTGTAGTCTATTTGAGAAATCATTGTGCTCACATTGACAACACATAGAAGTCTTCGAGTCACAAAGAGTAAAAAAAAAGTATCATCATATAGTTCAGTGTAATAAAAATAACGCATTAAATATATATGGAGGGAGAGGGAGAAAGAAAATGGAAGGAAATAACACATTCATACACTGAGAAAGATAATACAAACAGAAGAACTGTTTGTAGAGTGTACCATTACTAACCCAACCAACTCATGTGATTTTGTTGTTTTTATGAATGCATAGAGATAAAAGCAGAGGGGGAAGTAAATAAGTAAAGAAATAAAACAGATAGATAAACAAAAGAGGAAGAAAAACAGTTGTACATCATTGTCTCCAACACAGACACTTCTCAAGCACCAAGAGTAGAGTAAAACAACAACAACAACAACAACAACAACAGAGAACAGTTCAACTCTTCTCTTTCTCTCTCTCTTATATATATAAGAAACATCAATAAATAAATTTTTTGTTTCTTCCACTTGACCAAAGAAAAAAGAAACGATAATTTTCATTTCATTTATTTTTGTTAGGGTTTTTCTTCTGAGTTTGTTTGGTTAAGACTTGTGTTGTGTATGTCTATGTTTGCACCTCTATGTATCTTTATTGAAACTGTAACAAAGCACCTTGTAAAGAAGAGCTTATCTTTATTTGATCATTAAGAACGTTATAAATTGTATCTGTGGTTTATTTAGGTATATTAGAGCCAAGATTCCATTCAAGAGGAACCAAGTGGCATATACAACCCCCATGGTTCTATAAATGGTTTCGACCAGGTGTTATTCTGTTGCTGTTCTGGTCTTCTTCTTTTGTCTAAAATGTGTATAGTCTATTATTATTACTATTATTATTATTATTATTATTATTATTATTATTATTATTATTATTATTATTATTATTATTATGGTCAAATATTATTATTTTGATCCAGCAATGTATAAATCGCCTTTGACGGTTTCGCACTGGGCGAACCAAAGAAAAAAAAAAAAAAAAAACTGGGAAACACAGCTTTGAGAGATGATCTTTGGATAAGATATTCGTTGTACCTTGAAGTATATTCACATCTTTTATTTATCTTGATCTGTGGATTATCTGCTTGAACTGTTGTCTGCTTGAACTGTTGTCTGCTTGAACTGTTGTCTGCTTGAACTGTTGTCTGCTTGAATTAAATGTATAAAGGTGAGAAGGAGTAAAAACAAGCAAACAGATTTAAGGATGAGTGAAATATCGTTAAGACCTGTTGATCTGGTTAATCAACCAGCTAAATATCAGGAAAGGTACAAGATAGTTCATAAACTGCATGAACTATTGGTCAAACTGAAAGGTCAGAAACATTCTCAAAGATTGACTAAATTATCTGTGATGTTGGAAGCTCATGTAGCTAAACTAACTAAGAATAATCAAAGTTATAAATTTACTATCAATTTATTGATCCGTGATTTGATTAAATATAGAGGTAACATTAATAAAATTGTGGTTGCTGGTAAACCATTAATATCCGGTAAAAGAACAGAAAGGATCGGTTCTTTTACCCTTTCCATAAATGACGTAGATAAGATACTAAAAGAATTGGAACATTTGGTTCTTAGTATAGAACAGATGGATAAGAATAAGTATATCACCAGAAGACAAGTTGAACTGTATGAAAACGTTTCGACTTCTTCTTCTTCTTCATTATACGTTGATTGTTACCGTTGTATGATGAAATTTAAAAGAACAGATATATTAAGAGAAGTCACATGTAGATATCATCCATCTAAAAAAATTTATAATTTCGATAAAAAATTGTATGAATATCCATGTTGTGGTGAGACTAGTGAATCTGGAAATTTACACAGATTGGGTTGTCAAATATCTAAATATCATGTCTTTAAAGATGATGGATACGGTTTGTTATCTAAAATATCGCCATTTGCAGATACTCAGAGTATCGATGGGGAAGTTAATGTGATATCTATTGATTGTGAGATGGGGTTTACTACATTGGGATACGAGATGATCAGATTGACTATGGTAGATTTCTTTAGCAACAAAATATTATTTGATAAAATAATAAGACCCATTGGAGAGGTAATAGATTTGAACTCAGAGTATAGTGGTATCCATGAGATAAATAATGATAATTCAATAAGTTTTCAAGAGACAATGAAACAGATATTGGGTCCCAAAATGATAAATAAGAATAGTATATTAATTGGACATGGATTTGAAAATGATTTAAATGTAATGAGGTTGATACACGACAGATGCATTGATACAGCTATACTGTTTCTTAAAAAGGGTAAATATAAACAAGCATTAAAGGATTTAGCATTTAAAATGTTGGGTACAAGGATCCAAACAGGGGAACATGATAGTGCAATTGATGCTATTACTACAATGAATCTTGTCAAGAAATATTTAAATGTATCATTAGACCAAAAATGATTGAAATATAAAGAGTTCAAAAGTAACAAAAATATACGCGTGTGTGTGTGTGGTAATGTTTATATATATATTGTGTGATATTCCCAACAATAAGTAATAGGAACATGTACGAAAATATTATAAAATGTTTAGCCATATGTTTTGTTTTATCCAAAACTATAATGTGAATTCCAAATTTTTTTTCACCTAAATATAAAAAGAAAACATAAAGAAACCGGATTGAAGAAGCACTTGATGAAATTGTTAACTTACCAAATATATATTTTAAAGAAACTACTCTTTCGTTTTTTTTAATAGGTTAGGCTGTTTTATTAGAAACAAAAAAGTACAATACTTATGATATAGGACCCCTTTAGATAGAGTACAAACTAATGAATTTTTTTTTTTTTTGAGAAGTAGCGCTATTACTATTGTTATTAATAGCAAACATTCTCAACTTTATTAATAATATATATTATATATAAATTATGAAATATATATAGGTTAGAAATAGTGTTCCTTTCATTTACCACAAAATTGCTAATTTATTATTTTTTTGTTACATAAATTCAAAATGTATTAAAAGAATAGGAAAAATAAGTAGATAACAAGAATGAAAGGAATAATTTGGATTATCGACTACTCCATGTTTCATATGTACATTTAGAACCAGCATTGGATATCACTATTAATTAGTGTCTGTCACTATATTCATTTCAAGGGTTATTTATAGTTTACTATGTTATTCAATTAGGAAACTTGAACTTTATATTTAGATCTCAGTGGGGTAATACTCTTATACTAATATAAAAATTAGTATTGAGCGTCTTTGCCGTATTATTATTACCAATATCATTTTATATTTGGCCAAAACATTCTTGGTTCATTTTATTTTATTCTAGAACATATTATACTTCAGCATTAAATAATTGCTCTCTACTGATTCAACTTCCAGATCAAATTGCCATGGTTGGTGTCAAATTGGTCTGTGACACACTGATCTTCTAAGTGATATATTAGTGTCACAAAGGAAAGTAACTTAATATTAACACAAATTTACTCTAGTGGGTTTAACAGGAGACTGGAAAATAATATTTTAAAATACCTATCGCCAAGAAAAAATTCTCTCAGATATATATGGGTTTAATACTTGGAATACACAATTTGCTTGTCAATCACCACATTTGCGATTTATTCTACAATAATACATCAGTATGTCTTTCCACTCCATTGACCTCTAACTTACTGAGAGCATTTGCAACCTGTTGATATCAAACAAATGTTTAATCCATTCTCTCAATCTAAAAAAAAAATATAACTGATACAAACAAGTAAGTTTGAGAATGAAATCAACAACTAGAATAATTAAGATGAAGGATAAGGTATTACTTTAAATTAGGATTATCATCCATATAACCAAATTGTTATTCAAGATAAATATCACATTTAAAATATCCATTTCATAAAATATTAAGGAAATGAGCCATAACAACTTCAAAACTTTTATTGTTTTGTTTATAAAAAGATTTTGAATAAGTTTAATCTAACATAATCAGTATCTCACCTAGAAGACCAGTCACCTAAAATTTTATACACTCAAATTAATCAATCGAGATGTAGGATTTCTAATGGAGATTAAAATTGAGTATGAAAGTCATTTTGTTTTCAACATCCTAAGGCTTAGATATTAACAAAGAGTGTGATTTTCAATTTTTTCTTTAGAAGAAATGGTTCTTTAACAATAACCAAGCTACACCTTGCCTATATTTAAGTGATTTACTACCACTCTTATACTGTATTACTCCTTGTTCTGGTACAATAAAATGGGTTTGATAATGATATCCATGCTACTATGCGCGTTCAAAGGATAATAATACTACAATCGTATTGACAAATCAGTAAAACAGGTATAACCATCTTCCAAAGTTTAGTGTCAACTCTTTTGGTCCCGTATGAGTCACCATAATTCAATGACCCATTATGTTGTCCCAACCATTTCTTGGTATTTGGTTAGGAATTCAATATAAAATAATTGAGTCTTATTGATTGATTGATTGCAGCAGATAACAATAATAAAATAGGTAAAGACTGACACATTTGCTCATATCATTCAGAGTAATATTCAACTAATCTGTAAATCCACATGCTTTAGCAATTTAGAACTCTATGGGACTATTTTATTCAGTAATTTTCCTCTATAGAGGACCTCCTACAAACAAATATCTAAAATGGCTCAACTCATTCTTTCTGCAATTACTTTACTTAAAAAACCAATGGTGACTCTTCATTTCGCCATCTTTTGATTCCTTTCTCGAAAATAATTTCAAGAATACAAAAAAAATATTTTTTTCCAATTACTAATCGATCAAAAAAAAATATATATATAAAATAAAACACTTTGAAGGCTAAGATGGATACAATAGTTAATCGTTAATCATAGTTGATCAAGATAATATTGCATAAGTGGTTGATGTGAAATAGGAAGATATCTTTTTTTCCTTTCCTTTCTTTTTCATTTTTTTATTATCAGTTTGAAAACAACATCTCTATTGGAGTGTCATTTATTGTCAGCCTTCATTAATCACTCTAAATTAAATCATCTGGAATATATATAAATACATATATATATATATTACTGTGCTGTGAATCTACATATTTGTTCCTTGCAAGGTACCAATAAATGCTATCGTCTCGAACCTATTTTCGATCAACTAATTGTTGTAGATTGGGAATACGACAGTTATTTGGCACTCAGATCACAAGCAAATCGATGGTGTCAAAGATACCATCTCCACGCACTTTGAAGAAATTTTTAGATGAATATATTATTGGCCAAGAGACAGGTAAAAAAGTTTTAAGTGTAGCTGTATATAATCATTATCTGAGAATAAATGATAAATTGGCTAAAGAAAAGTTAGCAAAAGAGAGACAGGTATTAGAAGCGAACATTAAAGCTGAAGAAGCCAAGCGATTGAAACAATTACAGGAGGAAAATAATAATAAGGATAAATATGATTTTGATGAAGATTTGGTACCAAGATCAGAGGCCCAAGCAGGGTTGAGAAATATTCAAAGACAATTAGAGAATCTTAGACAAAATAATAAGTCTTCAGGTGGTTCAGGTTTGGATTCAAATAGTTTTGATAATAATAATATTAATAATGATGATGATGATGATGACCTACAACTAAGTAAAAGTAATGTTTTGGTGATAGGTCCCTCAGGTTCAGGTAAAACATTATTAGCAACCACATTAGCAAAAGTTCTTGATGTCCCAATTGCTATTACAGATTGTACTCAATTGACACAAGCAGGATATATCGGCGAGGATGTAGAAGTGTGTATTGAAAGATTATTAGTCAACGCAGATTACGATGTGGCCAAGGCTGAGAGAGGTATTATCGTTCTTGATGAAATTGACAAGTTGGCCAAACCTGCTGCTAGTATCGGGACCAAGGATGTGTCAGGTGAAGGTGTGCAACAATCCCTATTAAAAATTATTGAAGGTCATAAGGTGGAAATTGTTGTACAAAGACCAGTTAAAGTCAGTACAGATGAGAAAGACAACAAAAAGACGGTTAAAAAGGATGAAAGCTTCATCGTTGACACTTCAAACATTTTGTTCATGATTATGGGTGCATTTGTCGGACTAGATAAACATGTTGCTCAAAGAATTAATAAAATGAAAAGTCAGAGTAAGTCTGCGTCGGAGACTTCAGAAGATAAAAAGAATGAGGATGAAGAAATCAAAAATTTACGATTTAGTAACAAAATCCAAGAAATTGAATTACCTAATGGTAAAAGAGTCTCTGCATTGAATCTAGCAACACCTACAGATTTAGTTAGTTTTGGTTTAATCCCAGAGCTAATTGGAAGAGTGCCGATAATTACCGCGTTGGAACCCTTACAACAAGATGATTTATACCATATTTTAAAAGAACCGAAGAATGCTCTTTTAGATCAATATGAGTATATATTTAAGCAATTTGGAGTCAGATTATGCGTTACTGAGAAAGCCTTAAAAAGAGTGGCACAATTTGCATTAAAGGAAGGTACTGGTGCAAGAGGTTTAAGAGGTATCATGGAACGAGTATTATTGAACGTTAATTATGATTGTCCTGAATCAGGAATTCATTATGTTCTAATCAACGAAGCTACTGTAAATTCTTTACAACAAACTGAATATTCCTTAGCCTCACATGTTAATGCCAAATATTATTCTAGAGGACAAAGAGATGACTTAATAAAAGATGTGTACGAAGAAGATGAGAAGTTAGGAAAGATACTTGACAAAGAATTTGGAAGGACCCCTACATTGCAAAAAGCGTTAAATTAAATATTTAATCTTAGTTAGTATCACTGATTGCTTCCTTCCCCCCATGTTGTTGTACCTAAAATTCCTGAGGCTTGGTTCCTTCAAGATTACTCCGTTATTAACAACAAGAAGAAAACTTATGCACATTGATAGAAATATTATAGAAATGTATACAGATTATATATATATATATATATATTTGAAACAGATACGAATGTATTATAACTCAATAAAACAATGGAAAGAACTAAACGCTATTTTTCAACTTGTAACATTGACGTTCATTTCATAAACAAAATATAAACAAACTGTTTATCTTTTATATTTTCAGTTTGTTCTGCATTTATCACTCTCCTCTAGATAATCAATATCTTGTTTAAATGCAAAATGAATAACTACCAAACATTACCTATTCATTCAGAAAAAAAAAAGTCTATTTACTAAAATATGAATATCATCAAGATGATGCTATACAAACTTAAAGAATCTTGACATGCGTTTTTTTGTTGATCAATTTTATGAACTAGTAAATGATTTATTTGAGTTATCTAATAAAAGAAAGATTCGAAGTATTTAATATTAATATAACTTTTCGTCGATTATTTTCCTAATGAAACTACATTGGTTAATTTAGAGTCTTAATGATGACTGTAAAGCATTACTTTGAATAGTACCATCCCTCTCTGCACCACTATTCCAATACCATATATGTGTGTGTGCTCCACTCTATTTATTTAAATCACCTGAACGGGAAACCAAGATTTATTTTATTATTACTATTTTTTTTTCTTTGAAATATTCCTGTGAGGGGGAAATTGTTTATTAAACGAAAGCAAAGAGGGTCATGACTAAAGATCATGTATATATATATATATATATATATATATATATATATATACATGATCTATATATATTGAATAGACTGGTTATTATCATCACCTGTGTTGTTTTGGTTTCTACTCTTTTCCCAATCGATTGAATCACACAGGTAGATAAGATATTTTTTTTTGTTTTGTTTTGTTTTAATCAATCAATCAACAACGAAGGAAACAAAAAAAATGTTTAAGTTGGCTGTTCCTAAAAGATTTCCTATGCCTATGGTGACTTCATCGAGATTACCTTTGGTCAAAAATGCACCATTTGTGTCTAGACCAGTTGCCAGCAGATTTTCATCCACAAAGACCATGACTGTCAGAGAAGCTTTGAATTCTGCACTTGCTGAAGAATTGGATCGTGATGATGATGTCTTTATTATTGGTGAAGAAGTCGCACAATATAATGGGGCATATAAAGTCACCAAGGGTCTATTAGACCGTTTTGGTGAGCGTCGTGTTGTTGACACCCCAATCACCGAATACGGGTTTACTGGTCTTGCCGTTGGTGCTGCTTTTAAAGGTTTGAAACCCATTGTGGAATTCATGTCTTTCAATTTCTCTATGCAAGCTATTGATCACGTAGTAAATTCTGCTGCAAAGACCCATTATATGTCCGGTGGCACACAGAAATGTCCAATCGTCTTTAGAGGCCCTAACGGTAGTGCTGTCGGGGTTGCTGCTCAACATTCACAAGATTTCTCAGCATGGTATGGTTCTATTCCTGGTTTGAAAGTCCTTGTACCTTACTCTGCTGAGGATGCAAGAGGTCTTTTAAAAGCTGCTATCAGAGACCCAAACCCTGTTGTTTTCTTGGAGAATGAATTGCTATATGGTGAAAGCTTCGAAGTCTCTGAAGAAGCTTTATCACCGGATTTCACTTTACCATATAAAGCTAAGATCGAAAGAGAGGGCAAAGATGTCTCTATTGTCACATACACAAGAAACGTTCAATTTGCCTTAGAAGCAGCCAAGATCTTACAAGAACAATACAATGTATCCGCAGAAGTCATCAATTTAAGATCTATTAGACCACTGGATGTTGATGCATTAATTAAGACCGTCAAGAAGACCAACCATTTAGTAACAGTGGAATCCACATTCCCTGCGTTTGGTGTTGGTTCGGAAATTGTGGCGCAGATTATGGAATCAGAAGCATTTGATTATTTGGATGGCCCTGTACAAAGAGTTACCGGTGCTGATGTTCCAACTCCATATGCTAAAGAATTGGAAGATTTTGCATTTCCAGACGCTCCAACTATCGTCAAAGCGGTCAAGAAAGTGTTATCCATCGAATGAATTAACTTAATAAAAAAAGGAAAGAAAGAAATGAAAAGAAAACTGTTTTACTTCCTTTCTCTCCCTAAAAAAATATATTCTGTTGTTGAATTAAGAATTATTATGCTATTTTTTTCCTCTTTTCTATGTACATATCCACATATATATTAGTGTGCGATACAATTATTTAGTTATTTATTCTCTTTTTTTTTCTTTTATTTGTATATTCATTACACCATATTATACAACACACTATAATATACTGTACTGTTTTACTGTTATCAAAATATACATTCCTCTTCTTATGACTCTTTCTTTCTTTCTATTTGTATCTTTACTTTATACAGAATAATATATTCCTAAAGCAATCTTCATGCAAATTTTTTAAGAATTCTCTACAATATAATAAGTAAAAAAAAATTATAAAAAAAATTTATAAAAAGTACCTTCCAAGATCAATTCAACAAACACAACAAGTTTTAAATACAAGATAAAAACAAGCTCACCTAGGAATTGATTCCTGGGGACAAGTGAAGTATATTCCCAAGTGAGAAATTCTTTAATATCATAAACATAGAAATGAAACCGAAAAAACAATTGAATAATAAGCTAGCACGTCATGATTTACCCCAATTCTTCCTTCTAGTAGCATTGTATTTTGTTCAGGGGATCCCTGTTGGTCTAGCATTTGGAACAGTACCGTTCCTATTAAAATCGATGGCGAAAGATACCTCATTTACTTCACTGGGTATCTTTTCAATAGCAACGTATCCGTATTCAATGAAAATTCTTTGGTCACCTATCGTGGATTCTTGTTACAATAAAAGAATAGGTAGAAGAAGATCATGGATTATTCCAATTCAATTGGTAAGTGGCATAATCATGATTCTATTAGGTTGGGCAATTGGCCATAATTATGTTTTCAAGGGAGTAGATAATGCATTCCATGGGTTACCCACAAATATAAGCGATACAAATATAATGTCGTTAGTGTGGTGTTTTGGTCTATTAGTGTTTCTTTGTGCCACCCAAGATATATGTGTGGATGGATGGGCTCTAACTATTCTATCTAAACAATCGTTATCGTATGCATCTACTGCACAGACAGTTGGACTAAATATTGGCTATTTTCTGTCCTTTACAGTATTCATATCATTGAATTCTAGTGATTTTATTAATAAATATTTTAGAGACGTACCAAAACCGTATGGTCTGATCAGCTTAGGTGGATATTTGAAATTTTCAGGTTATGTCTATATTCTATTAACTTTATATTTGATTTTCTGTACTACTGAACATCCATTGAAAAAATGGTCATCTTTTGATTCATCAAATTACTCAATATTACCAAGACATAATATTCTCAATAAGAAGCATATTAACCATAATGATATAAAGAATGCTTTAGAGTATCATTATTATGAAGACGAGAAGACACAAAGTATCTCATATATATATAAATGTTTTATGAAAGTGTTAAGATTAAGATCAATTCAAATTTTGGCATTGGTTCATTTAGTGTCTAAGATTGCATTTCAATGTAATGAAGGTGCTACAAATTTGAAACTATTAGAAAGAGGGTTTAAAAGAGAAGATTTGGCAGTAACTGTATTGATTGACGTTCCATTTGAGATAATATTTGGATATTATGTAGCCAAATGGAGTTCAGATAATAAGAATAATTATGAAGATAACGTGACCACAACTGATTCTGATAACAATGAAGAGGACGACGACAATGATGACCCACATGAAAAGATGTTAAGAAGAAGAAAGAATTCAATTTTAAGAAGAATCAATTATTACTTAGTAGGAGATGCAGGTGTTCTGACCCCCTGGTTATATGGGTTTTTGGGCAGATTGATAGCTGCTGCATTAGGTAGTTATGTAGTCTATAAATTTCCTGAGGATGGGATCGTGACTACACATTATTTTATACTTGTCATAATCCAACATCTATTAGGATCATTTATGAATACGGTACAATTTGTTGGTATATCAAGTTTCCATACAAGGATAGCGGACCCAATATTAGGTGGTACATATATGACATTGTTGAACACATTGAGTAATTTTGGTGGTACATGGCCAAGAATCATTGTGATGTCAATGATTAATTATTTCACAGTATCAAGATGTGAAATGCCATCAATTGGTAAAGATTACTTGTTTAATGGATCAAATAAGAACCACGATTGTAAGATTGATTCGGATCCGTTGGGCAAAATTACTATAGTGAGGGATGGGTATTATGTAGTTAACGCCCTGTGTATCATCCTTGGCCTCCTATTATACTTTGGGTTTTTGAAAGGACAAGCACAAAAGTTACAACACTTACCGATAAGTTCATGGAGATGTGCATAGAAAAGATGTAAGAATATATATATATATATATATATAAGAGTACAAAGGCTAATGTCTCAACTGTTGTAAAGGGTAACATAATTGTCATTCGAAGCATCTACCTCCTTGTCCAAAAATGTATTTATTTATAAAAAAGACGTAAAAGTACAGAAAACAATTTAAGTGTCATTTATATGATACTGAACATTCTATATATCAACTGAGAAAATTGGAATATATTGAGCGTAGGCAGCAGACCACAGGGAAACCAAAAAATATCACCTTAATTTGTCTTGCATACTCGTTATTAGCCACTAGAAATAGAACTTATGATCTTGTTGCTATTGCCTCAACTACTATATATACTCTACCTGACGCAGTCTCCCTTGAACGCTTGAAGGGTGCCACTTTTGACATCTCTAGAGATTTTTACATGAAGATTCATGAGAATTATCAAGAAAATTGGTTCCAAATATTCTTTTCTAGATGTTATTTCGTGGTGTTAATAATGTTGCTTCTTTTTTTCTTTACCAGAGAATTCTATTAGATATTTTAATAAACATCCTAAAGAAAATGGTGTTAATATATTTAGAGTTTTTGATGAATTAAAGGTCTTAGACCAATTGAGAGTCGGTGTTCTTGTTGTTAAGAAAGTTGATGGCATTGTTGGAAGCGCAATTTGTTACTCAGGTAATATATGAAAACCAGGAAAGAAACACAATATAGATTATTACTTGGATATTATTGAAAGGATTGTTCAAATGGGTACTCATATCCTAGGCATCGAAAATATGGCAGGTAATTTAAAACCGGTTACTGCTAAATAATTAATCAGTCCATTAGGGACTAAATACCCAGAGTTACTAATATTCTGCATGACTCTGCTAGCACTTCTATTTTTTTTCTAACGCTTTAGACCCTCTTGCAGGTATTTATATTATTTATGTCGCTATCAATTCTAGGCACGGTTTAACATGCTAAGCTTCTATAAATACTCTATTAACAACAGTGGATGGTCTAGTTAACACTGGAACCAATGAAAAACAATTTCGTCCCTTAAAAGTCCACTGGGCAGAACTGAGATTGCTATACTCATTTTTTTGAAGCCAGTTTGAAGGGTATAGATCCAGAAGTCTAACAATATGAAATTTCAGGTGGTCAATTAACTAACTTATCATTCCAAAAACAATAATCGAGTTTAGATGAACAATGAACTGAGGCAAGAAAAAAAAAAACTTACATTGAAGCTAATCAATTACACAGTAATATTGTTAATGTTATTTCAACCTCTAAAAATGTTGGAGTTTTGGCTCAATTTATGGTTTCTAACAAATTGGTGTCCTCTAATGTTAAGAGATTTACTAATTATTTAGAGTCCTTCAATTCCTTAACAGACCTCTTTAGAGGTTTAATTGTTCAAATGTATTACAATTTCGCAAAACCAATAATATCTGATGTTTTAAGAAACAGAAAAGAAAACTTGGCAACTCTTCTAGGTTTAAAAATGGCTACATTTGATTTAAAAAGTATAAAGGAAGCTTTGATCAACAGATTCTGCGATACCATTAAATGTGAGGTATCCTCGTAAAACATGTACCCAAAGGTTTAGGCTTAATTTCCAAAAGATGAAGTGGGAAGATTACTATGACTTTTCTGTTTTTTTTTTTTTCAAGTAGAAGTTGCTTAGCTCCTGCCCTTTATCGGTGAAGAGATTGAAATTACTATTGAGAAAGATATGACTTTGAAATATTAGGTTACGAGTAGTTGATGATTCATATAAGGACAAAAAAAAAGTATTAGAGTAGTTTACTTCGAATTGATCGGTGAGACTAGAAAGGTTTGAATTGTTAATTGATCCTAAAAAGTGGAAGTTATTGCTAAATCAAGGTATGATAACCATGATCTGTTTCAAAACGGTACCCTAATAGATGGTTTCATTGTGAAAGTTAAGGTTTACAAGGGTTTTTTAGTTGTGAAGGGTTAAATAGTTGCTGTGTTTAGCACCTGCGACAATGGAAATGGTGATTTTAACCTAAACTAAGTTTTGATTTATTAGTTATATTAAAAGAAGTCAAATCATATTGTGAGGGAAAAGGAAGAGGTAGAATAAATTTTATTTCGAAGAAAAAAAAAAGAGGATAATTGTAATTAATATTTAGGTGTTTAATAATTTTTGTATATGACTTCATTTCATTTTGTTGATAAGAAAATTTTGTATCATTTTTTTCATTAAAAATTATATAGAATTATTACTATTACATGTACAAGTTCAGCCAAATGCTACAACTGCACAGTAACTAATAATAAGTTCATCATTAATTTTGAACTGATTCCATAAATCTCCGACTCTTTCATTAGGATCAGGTGCAAAAGAATTATTAACATAACAGAATATACTGTCTACTTTTAACCTTTTCTTTAAAAATAAAGTTATCGTAGAGAATGGTCTATTTGAAGATATAATACAAGTGTTTTTGGGTTTTAAAGGTGGAATGGACCCTATAGGTTGGAATCTGATTTTAATTTTCAAATCTAAAGAGTTTTCTGGGGGACTCGGCTTTGTATGACTATAGAGTTTATTATCAGGTACAGACTGCTCGATTACTGACCGTGTAGGTTTAATAGATCTTTGTGTTATGGTAGGTTTCTTAGTGGTCTTTGCAATCAAAGAAGCTGAAGATTCAGAGAGTTCACCGCTACTTTCCTTGCTATGTGAACCCAAACCTAATTGAGATAATCTTTTTGTATATGATTCCAATTTTTGTTGTACCTTGTATATTCCTTGAGAGCTTGTAGTGTTACTAGGTGACGTTGATTTCATCATCTGGTTGTAAGTATCAAAACGTTGCTCATTTGTACTACTGTTTTTTGCTACTAATTCTTCATTAGAATCATTTTCACTGACTATGGATACACCTTCACTCATTATAACAATATTATCATAGAAGAGTTAGGAGTGTAAGGAAGTCATATATATTGATTAGTTTACGAATTATAGGTTCAATACACACACATACATATATATGTGTGAAATATTTCAATATTTTTTTTCGTTAGCCTTTATTTATTTATTTTTTTTTTTTTTATTTCCAGGTTTTGAAAACTTTTAAAGCAAAGAAAAGAAGTTTCTTTGTAGAAGGGAAGTGTATCTTTGTAATAAAAGATAAAAGGAAGTTGCTGTCACATACAATTTGTTTTATATCTCTTACAACTTGCGTTAGAGTGTGTGATCACCAATTGAATAATATCGTTATTCTAAAAAAATAAGAAGAGAACCAGAATATTTTTGGACAGTTGACATTATCCTTCCACTTTTGTTTGGCTTATTTTAAGAGCAAAAAAAAAAAATGATCGATTTAGAAGAAATCAAGAGAGATATTTCAGATGCGTTTCAAAATGGGATAGAAGATCCTGTTTCTTTAGCTACTCTAATAGAAATGTGTGGTGATCAATTGGATGAAGAAGGCACATTAGATGACAAAAAAGAGTTTTTAGAATTTTTGAATGAGCAGTTAAATGAAATGAAAGATGCAACATTCATGATAAGTTGGGATCTGCCTAAACAGTTAATTGGGTGGGTCTCTGGTAAAAATATTAAATATTACGAAGTTTTAAATAAAAATAAAATTTTTCCGTTGGTTATGAAATGTTTTATGTCAATTTCTTTGCATGGGAATCCAAAGGAATTATTGCTGTCTAGTTGTGAAATTGTAGGTAAACTATCTGCTAAAGAAGAAAAAGCACGCTATCTGGAAGTTACTAAAAATGATCCTGAACCAACGGAGGCAGATGTGGTTGATAAAGCTTATCTAGATAGAAGTATTGGAGATTTCTTTGTTGGTTTAAAATTACATTTAGTTTATGAGCTAATATTTGATAGTTTCAGGAAAATTGAAACTTTATATCCTTCCAAGTACTTAAATATTGTTGTTTCCTCATTTGAGAGTATTATTAATACAAACAAATTTGTTATGGATAATCCATCTATCATTCTTCGTAGAGTCTACATTTTTTGCAAAAATTATAACCCAAATGATCCCCCAAAACAAGTTGAACTAAAGGATGGTTCAATATTAGAAGGGACTGAATTACAGAATATTATCGATAAAGAGGTGAAAATTCAAGGGAAATTATTAAGATATCTTTGTACTTTTGCTATCACAGAGGGTCTAAACGGTACTACAGATCGTAGTGAGGTACAATTTTATAATAAGATTAGTCATCGGAAAGTCTCCCCAGATCCATTCTATGAACAATTGGTAGATATTAAATTTAGATTCTACGATTTAGCATTATCATTTGACATTGATTTAAAGGAAGAATTGATTCATTGTATTGAGGAGTGTAAAAGAATCTATAAAGCATTACCCAAAATCGAAGATGTACCTGCATTGGATGCACAAAGATTAATTGATAAAGGTGTCATTAAATTATCTTTATCTTATCAGTTGCAAAGGATGTCTCATACTACAAATTTGTCATTGTACCCGCAGGGGATCTTAGTCTTATCAAGTATCTATTATTTGGTTTCGAAAAAACATTTATATCCTGAAATCACATTAGGCGATACAATATATTTATTTTTAAGGTTTGTGTCTCTTGGTATTATGTCCAAGATATATTCAAACAGTGTTGTTGATGGTGCAGTGCGATATCTAATGTGGGTTTGTGTTAATAATACTTCTTGTTCTGATTTAAGAAATCAAATGTCTCGTTTATCACCATTTATATTATCAGCATTTTTGGAATGTTTTTTAATTAAGGTGTGCTTTGAGAAGTCAGTAGAGGCTAAGACTATGCAATTTACTCTATTTACACGTTTATTAGTTTGTACACCTGAATCAGTAGCATTCCACTTTATAACTAATGTCTTAGCTGATTTTCCATACTTCGAGGGGAAATATCTAATTATAGGGTTATTAAAACATCTTTTCACTATTAGATTTCCTAAAGTAAAAGAATCCAGTGATGATGACTTGCACTCTATTGGCCTAATATCTGAGAAAAATTTGACTAATAATTTTTCGAAGGTGAAAATATCCAACTCCAATGGAAAGGGCATTGATACTATAACTACCAATGATATAGGAGTTGTGGAAAAAATAAAAGAAAATAATATGGCTATCAATTTGACTGCTCAAAGGATGTCTGAAATAACCAACATTATCCGATCATCTATGAAGTGTGCAAAGAACGCTAAAAAGACAGATCATGAATATAAGATTGTTAGCATTTACTTGGATTTTCTCTTAATGATGAAGCCTGTCTGGGATAAGAAATTAATTAAATCACTTGAACCTGATTTCAAATATATGCATTCAGACAAGAATATTGATTCAAAATTTGATTTATTAATGAAATAATCTTTAAAAAAAAAATCATGATATTACATCGGCAGTATATACTAATGTATATATTATTTGATAATCAAAGAATAGATAAATGGTGAATGTTCATAATCATAATATTAAGTTAATAGTTTTATTTTTATCAGTTGGATAAGATATTCAATAACTATATGCTTGTTACATAAACTTTCATTTTCGAGATACCTTGTTTAACATCTCGAGCACTTCAGAGAATTATGTGTTCTTTCAATCTTTGGAACTTTATTCTTTTAAATTAGTTTGTAGTTTGATCCTGTCGAAGATTAGAAAAATTAATAAGAACTTAATCCGTTTGATTAAGATACATATTGTTAAGTAAAAGAAGCCCGTTCGGCTATATATAATTAAATAAATGCTAATAGTTTCACAAGTGCATATATAACGTTCTTATATATTTCTTTAGGTGCTGTTGCTAAGGATAATAGTGGCACCTTGTTCTTCCCATAGTAATTCAGAGTTATTATCAGATATATCATCCACGTCATACTTACCAATTTGATTTTTACCCACGATGGAGTATGTCTTTTTACTTTGAGCTCTCATCTAATTCTTAATTATATGATTTAAAGCTCTTGACATATCTGGATTACTGTTGTTTAAGTTAATCCTCTTTGTATTATTTATGAAAAGTTTTTTTTTATCATTTTAAAATGATTTTAACTTTCGTATTATTATTAATTCAGTCTTTTTTCATCAAATCAAGTGTATTAAAAACAATTGACCTGTTGTCGTCTAGGTAGTCGTTTGTAAATGTTTGATACATTGTGATCTTCAGGATTATAAATTTCTCTCCCTTTATGACAAATATATATATATATATATATATTTGTAAATTTTATCGTCCAATAGACCTTTCGACTCTGCAAGTATTGAAGTTGGCTTTAACAATGGTAGAGATTCAAAAGCAACTGAGGGTGTTAGTTATTTTGGAACAATTTTTTTTTCCCACTAAGCTCTGTCTATACAGTATTTGGTACCTTAGAATGTGCTGAAGATGTTGGTACTAATGTTATGCTGTTCCTGCCAGTATTAGCCTTGGCAAAAATTGCAATTGATTTTACTGTGTTTAAGACCATTGGTTTGGTAAGCTATTTCTGTAACTAGATCTGAAACTTGTGTATTAATAACTTAACGTAATAAATGAAAATCCTTTATACAAACTCAAAGGATAATAAAAAATCAAGATAGAGGATGCACATTCATAGACTGTAGTGTGAATATTATCACTTTATGAGTTACTATGGTATGCCATCATGTCCCTAGGAGAGGACATCATACCCCTCGACCTTTTTTTGTATTTAAGTGACAAAGTATATACAGGTCTTATACATAACATAGCATTTTTCGACATTAGTTTTTTATATAGAATTTCCATAGCTGATAATTTTTTACAAACATGTTGTTATCATATGGCTGTAATACACTTTTACATCACAACAACTGTTTACCTGTGATATTAGAATACGCTAATGTAATAGAATCTGGGGATGATGATGGTGATGTACTCTTGAATGTTATCACATTTTTACTCCTTAAGTTGTAGAAGATGGTATAAAACTTATTAATTTCTTTAATAGAGTCTGTGATAATAATGATAAATTATTCATTGATATTTGAATTTTGGTCATTTTTCAAAAAGGAAGGTGTACATGTATTAATAATGGAATTTCCAGTTTTCGAATAAGTAACTATAATATTATTACAGATATTATCTGACATTGGCTTCGATGTAGGTGAATTTATTACTTTGGTTTCTACAAGATTTTGTTAATGCATATTAGATGAAGCAGAGAAAATATGAACATTGGTAATGGCAGTAATTTTAGAAGTTTTGGTTTTCCACTTTCCTGGAACAGCAGTCTTTGTTTTCTTTCCGTAGTTGTTGTTAATAGTGAGGTTAATGTTAAAATTTGGGATGGAGAGAAGTCAGTTACTTCAAAAATATTAGTAGTTATGATTGAGGAAGGAAAACTATCAGGAGCAAAACCTTACTAGATTGTATTAAGTGACTAGTAATATCAATATAAGTGTTTCTATTTTTGATATTATATTTATGGTGTAATAATTTTGAAGATTTAAAATACAGATCTGTCCAATTGGTTCTGGAAAATGGCATTTTCCAGTACTACCACTCCTAATACAATTATTATACGTCCCACTATTTTCAGAATTTGCATAGTTATTCGTTTGTTTAACTTTCTCATTCTCAGGATTTAAAAGTCCTTTTTGTTTTGGAGATACTGTTGTTTATATCGAAGAAGTTCCTTTCAATGGTTTTGTTATTATCTGCTTTAATAATTGTATTAATATTATTGTTGTTACTGGAGAGGTTATTAGTTACGAGACTTCTATCTGGAATTGGAGAAAACTTATAATTGTTGCCAATATCTTGAAAAATACAATCTAATAGTTGGCTCTAGTATGTAACAACAGTAGTTATTTCGGAAGATAAAGAGTCGAAAGTGTTATTTCTGTTCACAACCAATTCATGAGCAATATTTAATGTAACACTTTGTATGTTGTCGTTTTAATGAAATGTGTTAGCTGTCCTTATGGATGTTGGAGTTGATGTCGCATTACATGTAATTGTAGAATCATTTATATTTATCTTTTGGGCAGTAATATATATATATTTTCAAGATAAATAAATATTTCACATTTGAGAGAAGTTCTAAAAAAAAACATTAGCGTTAAATATAATTACATTAAGCTGTGTCTGGGTTGGGTCTATATAAATACAATCAAAAAGACAAAATATATGCAACAGATATAGAAATGATAGATAGGGGAGCAAAGATACACTGTTACTTGGTTCGTATAAAGGTGTCACTAAATACATATAAGAGTATATAACGAATATACTTTAAATGATAGATATATATATTAAAAAAATTATTATATACTAATAATAATGGATGGCACACTTAAAAAGAGTGAGCTATGAGGTATATATTATACGCATATATTGGTATATAAATGTTTGGTTGTAAAAAGTCTGAAAATTTATTAATTCTAAACAAAAAAGCATTAAAATATTGTTTCGTTCATGAAGATAGGATACCATAAAACATAAATAAACAAATGGGGAAGGGGGAAAAAAAAGATAAAATATTAATAAACAAGTCAAACAGTTTCTATGTGTAAATGATTTTTTTTTTTAAAAAAAAAAAATGAGGAAGAGGGAGAGAGAATGATTTGAATGGTATAAATATCAGGTAGGATTCAAATCATCAACTTATTTTACCAGAACACACTTTAATTACATCACACAATACTTCCTCTTTGTCTTCTTGCAGTTTGTGGATCCACTTCTGGATAATCTGTAGTCATTCTAACAAATAAGTTAATAATATCACTTAAAGAGATGACACCAATCAATTTTCCTGATCTATATTCCTTTTCGAATAGATTTGGTGATGATGGTGGGTTGTTAATAGTACTACCGTTGTTTGCGCTTGAAGACGATTGTGGTTGAGAATGTGAGTCTATTGGGGCTACTGATGTTGCATTAGTAGAACTAGATGAGGAGATATTTGAATTGCCAGTAGTCTGTGATGATAGCACAGTCTCTGGGGGTTGAACAATCCATAATCTGTGAGATCTTGTAGCTACTAACTTAGCCAATGTCCTACCAAGAGACGAATTTGGATAAACATGGAAAACGGGGAAAGAATCCTTACCAGTCTCCAATCCTCTTGAATTTAATATGACAGATATAAAATGACGGCATGGTTTATGCAATAACGGGTACTGTGAAGTTCTAGTGACATGTTTAACATCAGTCACGGAGATATTACCTAATAGATTGTATTGATTATCGACAACAGCAATAGAGGATATTCTTTCTACATACATTTTATACAATGCCATAATCAAAGGTTCATCACCATGAATTGAAATAATTCTAGACTGTCTAGAAGTTGGTTTATATTGAGAATTCAACACACCGACTTGTAAGTCTTGTAAAGAATAATTAAACAAGGACTCTAAAGAGGCGAAATTTTTGGCATTGTCCCAAAGATATTTAATTAGTCTTCTCTGTGAAAGGATCCCCTTGACAAAAGTCATCTCTGGATTGCAGATAGCTACTCTATGTACACCAGACCCTAAGATTTTCATTACTGTGATTAAAGTCTCAGTCTCAGGTAATTTATAGAATGGGTTCTTTGGAGTCAATTTAACGATTTCACCAACAGGCACAGGTTTACCATTTTGACAATCTTCAGTAACTTTTTGATTATTAACTTGGATCTTATTTAGTACCAATAAAAGATACGAATTGAGATCATTGTAATCAAAAGTTAGACAATCCATATCACCTGGGAATGCTTCCACCGGGACAGAGTTCAAATGGTTTCTGACTAATGTATTGAAAGCTTCTTCTACAGAGAGGGAACCAGGCACAAAAATCAATTTATTGGTCTCTATCAATGTACCACATGGTATATTAACCCACTTAGGATCATTACCTGTCTTGCGTAATGTTTCAGATGCAGCTTTGCTCATTTGATTTGTTTGATCGTTAAAAGAATTAAATTCAAAATGCTGTTGAGACATAGTCGTTATTGTATCAAATATTAGCTAGTCTAGAATGTTTACTTGTATGTTTGTTTCTTTATTCTATTTTTTTTTTTTTTTTTGGTTATAGCTAGAGATGTATATATCACCAGTTGTCGATTGTTGAATTGATGAATAATGTTAACTCTCTTTACAATGCAAAAGTTAAAAGGAATTTATATTATATTCTGAAATATTTATAAAAGAATAAACTATTCTACTTATACCTTTTATCTTTAGCTGGGGATGGATAAAATAAAATGTCTCAAAGTATATTCTGGGTGTGTATTAAACGTACATCCTTTACTCCTACCATATATATATATATATATATATATATATATATCCACATCAACGCCATGTACTTAAGTACCAAACCACTGTCTCTCAAAGTTCATCCCTTCCCCAGGACCTGATCCATTTTTTATCATCCCACTTTCCTTAAACTCCTTACGGTTTCGTTTGTTCTCATAGTAAATAATAGACAGGGAGGGAAAACGACGACGACAATAAAAAAAACGGGCACGTGCAGAAAGGAGAAGAAAGACTGAAGGGTCACGTGGTATTATTTCGTTCGTGTGATGCGATATTCTGGTGTCTCAAAATAGAAGTGTCACATTTCATTTTAATTTTAATGCCAATATTTTTTTGGTTTTTTTTTATTTTGACCCTTTGAATAGAACTCTACACATTTTGGTTTCTTGATTCTGAATTTTCTGAAAGTTAATCGATCTCTCTAGTTGTTGCATCTATAAAGAAATGGCCCTTGATGATATGTATTCAAGTTTTGTTAAACCGTAACGTTGGATAATATTTATAACGGAACCAATTTGAAAATCAAAATGATAAGAATAAGCGCTTTTACTAATATTATTACTAGCAAATATTCTTAACTTGAAAAATATTTTTGTATATGTATTGAATTCTTATATGTTGAAGATGTTCTTCAGTAATCTAGTTCTTCAGTTATCTAGAAGTTATATAAAAATAATAATGTATAATAACATAAACCTGTAATGTGTAAAAAGAGTTGAGAAGAATAATTTAGATTATTTTATATTTCATGTTCCTTATATAAGTTTGGAAATGAGCATTCAATATCATTGTAAATTGTTATTTGCCACTGTATTTATACCAGGGGTAATTGGTTGATTACCAGATTAACGTATTAGGAAACATGGAGTATCCTCTTTGGGTAGCAAGGGGTAAAATATCTTACTAATGATATATTTTATTATGAGATATTTTTGCTGGAATATTTATCCTCAAGGGATAGTCTATTATTAAAATCTTATTGGTTCATCATATTTTATTCTAGAATCTTCCATTCTAGCAAAGTCAACATTGAAAATATCGAATTTATCAAATTTTAATTTTTTTTATGTTTTGTTTTCTTTAGTCCTCATTAAAAACAAAAAAAAAAAAGGACTCATTGTGTAAAATTTTTTTTTTATTCAGTTTGGAAGGGACTATAAAAATCCAACGAGTTACAGGAATTCTTCAGCAAATTGCAATAAACTCAGAGTAAACTTACAAGAAGGAAGATATCTATAAAAAAATATTAAAAGTAAAACCACTAGAAAGAATCCCACTCTCTAGAATAATAAAATTCCCATTTTATATAAAACTATAGATATTGTATGTGACAGGTTTTAATTTCCAAAAATTTATTCACTCCCCTATCTATACTCACTTTTCCATCCTCTTAATTATAAATTGTTTAATAAAACATAAAAAATCCATTTCATATGTAACTGATTTGTTGATATCTTTGATTTTACCTGAATTCTTTGGTCAAATCAACAATTTCTTTCTTCCTTTTTAGTAATTCAAATATTTTCTCTTCAAGAGATTTCTTTATTAATAAATTTTAAACTTTTACATTCTTTGCTTGACTCGTTCTAAAGCAAAGGCCCTATATTTGCTGTTCAACAAATAGGTTTCCAAAATAGGTTCAAAATGAATATGCAATTTGCATGAATTAATATGAACCCTAAAACCTTCTTTTTTTTTTAATATAAAAACTATTAATCATACCTGATCTTTTATTGGCATTCACACTCCCAATATAATTCAAATACTCTTTGCCCTAATATTTATCCCACTTTAAAAAATATTTGTTAACAAAATATCTTAATATGTCAAAAAATGTAATAAACTGAGAAAAATTTTATTTATATATACATATATATTTCATTATTTGAATTTTGTACTACTTTCGTTATTAAATTAAGACAATGATTAATTTTTGATGATGGTTCTAATTTGTAGAAATCAGGTTAATGATAATGCAAAGCTAACACTTGTTTATTATATATATATATATATATATATTCCCCCAACAAGAATATTCATTTTCTAAATCCTCCAATGTAAACTTTTCATCGACAACCTAATCGTATAACCTACAACTGACAATACCTTATTCTCATGTAATTTCGTTTCAATCTTTACAGGGTACATATAACTCATAAGGATGCTCCAGTCATGAAATTGGTCAATTAAACATTTCTTCTATCATAAGTCGAATACAATCTTGATAGATTAAATTACAGCAACCAGTTAATACACCTGTATTCTCAATTTCTAGCTCTGAATTACAATATGAAAATATCATCATATCTAGTGAAAAATTAACTAGATATTTTCTCTTTTGGTTCATTATTTCAATTCTTTTCTACTATGCAACCCAATTTTCAAAAATTTCACCACTTACCATTTTTGTTCTTTGACTCCTTTTTTCACTAATAAGAACTAATGCTGAATGACTGCACACTTGTCTCAATCTTAACAACAAAGTCAATATAGTAGAATATTTAGTCATAACTTTACTTCTTATTAATCTACTACCCAATCTTTCATTCTGTTTTTTTCTCAAATCCAAATAAAATTCCAATTTATCTTCAAATATGGATGCACTCAAAGCATCCATGGTATTAATATCCATTTCTAGTACGAATTTTTCTTCAATGGGATCTGTTTCAACTTCAAGCAACACATCAACTTTTATGAGAATTTGAACCTTCTTAATAACCATTTCTCTCTCATATACACTATATCTACCAATACCCATTTTAAAGTTTTATTTTTATTATAAGGTGTAACTCTTACAAATCTAACTAGAGAATATAATTCACTCATATTTTTTTAAATCGATAGACCTGGTAAAACCTAACTATATTTACTTTCCAATATACACCATTCTTGAGCAGCGTATGTATCCATATTTTTCAACATCACAAGATAGAAGTTCGAATAATTAGCGAAACATAGTAATACATGTTTATCAGATTATTATCAGATTATTATCAGATTATTATTATTATTATTATTATTATTATTATTATTATTATTATTATTATTATTATTATTATTATTATTATTATTATTATTATTATTATTATTATTATTATTTTTGAAATAGTTTAAAGTTGCCCTATCAGGAATACCAGGTGAATCAGACCTATAGACCCTTACTTTGGAGGGCCAGTTCTTTTTTAAGTCATTCACAAAAGTCCGACAAAGATATTAGCACTAAATTAAAACGAGCTACCCCCATGCAACGACTCAGTTTCCAATTAGAAAACTCGAAAATTGTGATAAAAAACTTAACACTTTTTTTTTTTTTTTTTTTTTCGTTTTTATTCTTCCCTGTCATACATGCAACGCAAAAATTAGAGCCACCACTAAAATAGTCTTCTTGTTCTAACCATCCAATCTATTGACCGAAACAAAAAGCTATCGCCTGTGCTGTTTTATCCAATACCATATCATTAGCCACAAACCTCCTTTTTTTGTTCTACTTGCCAACATCAATCAACTATTCCAGCCCCATTCTTTGATGTTTCAGTAAATTCACAGTCATGTTATCAGATGTTAGATCTTCCCCCTCAATACCATTTTTTGTCTCCTTTAGGTTGCTCACAGATTTAAATTTTGTTGATTTACATCATGGATATTATCCATATAAAATTGATGAAAACTTCCTGCATCAGAAGTTGTTGATGGAAATTGAGTTGAATATCCACTTTGTGGATAACTCATACCATTCAATGACCATTGAGTTCGTCTAAAACCTAAATCTGAAACCATATGCGCAGTCATAGTCAAATTATTAATATACATCTGATAGTATGCAGCTAAATCTAATGTTGTCATCGGTGTTTCATAGGACTTTAGTACATCAAATACTTTTTGCATCGTGATTCTCTGTTGATTCAATTCTACAACAGAGACACCAATATCATATATAACATAATGAGTTGGTGGTTTACCCAAATCTATCTGTCGTCTCAAGCTGAGTAGTTTGTTCAACAATTCAACTAATCTGCATTTATCAACTGCGTTCCTATTTGATGTAACTACAAGCCGTTTTGCGATATCAATACTTTTAAGATATTCCTTTCTTCTACTAATCGGTAGAATATTGTTGTTCTTGAATTCAACTCCAAAGTCTTCCAATACTTCAAAGACTATAGGCATTTTAAGGCCATTAGTGTATAACATCTCAGCCGATTCTCTAACATAGAATAATTTCTTGATCGTTAAAGGGTATGCAGACATAAATTCATTGTAAAAACTTTTCAAGACACAAATATGAGAAAATAACAGACTCTTTGCAATAGAACTACGACTAGGACATTGTTGTAATAATTCTTGAGCTTTCTCTAACGACTTATGGAATAGATAACCTCTGTTTTGAGCTGCATGTTGAAATGATAAAGAAGTGGAAATACTTTGCATATTTGGTGTATAAGGAACCCCTACTGTCGGTGTTTCAGTCTTTTGATCAGAATTGGTTAATAAATTTGAGGGATCTACATTTTTATTATTTAATTTAGAATGTGATTGTTGTGTTAAGCTGCCTCGCTTATGCATTGCCTGTAAAGACTTTTGTTGTCCTAATATATTTTTTCCTTTATTTATAAAGTTATTAGAAACGTGGTCACTCTTATACAAAATATGTTCATCTTTAGCCATTGTTAGAATTTCACTCTTTTCTGACTTATGTTCGAAATCTTTTCTCTTTGCTTTTCCCATAAGAATCTCTTTATTAGACTTCTGAAGATTAGAGTTCTTCATTAGTTCGGTTGTTTCACCAATGCATTTTCTTTTAGTCTTTTCAAAACTCTTACATGCTTTAGAAACCAGTCTGTTTATCTTTTCATTATGCAATATCTTTGTTTCCTCGGCCAATACTGATTTTTCTTTTGGAATATAGGTAGACATATCATTTTCTTCATCTGATAGTATAATAATTACATCGTCTGATACTTTATTCTCTGTGTTATCTATATAAGGTAACTGTTGCTTTTTTGAGATATGTGTATCATTTTGTTTATCTTTATCATTGTCAACATCGCCTCTTAATGCCACTATTTCTTTATATGTTCTCTTTTTCTTTGTACTGATACTATTCATCAAATTGGTTTCATTATATGATGGTATTGACGATAAATTTTTGGGATCGTTGACTATATCGTCATCAGAGTCAGTATCTAATATTAAAATTTCTATCTGGTCAAGTTTTGATGGAATTTTTATATTTGCAGAAGGTTTCAATTTATAGCTATTATTTCCTATTTGTTGAATATCCAATGAATTGTTAGATCTTTCGATTTCCTTTAAATCAATGTTCTTTTTTATAGTATCTTCTAAAATTGAAGTTTCTAAAGTCTGCACAGACTTCAATGATTCATTTACAAGCGAGTTTCCATTTTCTTTTAACAAATCTTCATGTTTAATATCAACATGATGAAAAGAATCACTTTCCCCTAATGTATGGATATTTTCTATTGGATTTGATTCAATATGATTTTTTATATTTCTACTTTCACAATTTGACGTTTCCTTCTTCATCTCTGCCTCGACAAATTCACATCTAACTGTGCCAGTTTTTGAATCTATCTGATTATTGTATATTTCATTCGAATATCTAGGTGATTGTTTGTGTTGTTCGGAATGACTGTTTTTCATTTTTAAGTCAAAATCATTAAATGAACAAGTAAATTTAGAATTGTTTGATTGAGACCGTATATTTTTGGAATCTTTAATATAATGTTTACTTTTATCTTTATTTTTTTGTAAACGTTTTTTAATTTGAATATTATTACTAATCTTTTTAAGATCATTTTCATCACCAGAACTGTAATAATATGTATCTTCCATCAATGTGGTATCTGCCTCATGAATATCAGCGAGATTATCATTCCGTTTGTTATTGGGATTAATGATGTTATTGCACTTTATATTGGGACTTCCATCATGAAGATTATGTTGCAAAATACTCTTTAGGAATTGAACTAAAGATGATGTCTCTCCAGTATCATCATTTTTTTGTTTTAAAGTAAAGACTCTCTGTAATAACCTTAGATTACCTAATTTTTCTGTATCTGTAACTGACGTGAAACTTATTTCCGTATCACTATTAAATTTATTAGCATCTTTTTCATTTCTATGATCATCCAGTCTCCGTTTCACTTGTTGCTCATCGATCTTTCCATTAGATTTTTCAATTTCTACATTATTATCAGAACTACTAAATGAATAGAATATTTCTTCATTATCAGTAATGGAATCAGAATCTGAACTCTCCAAAAACGAATCAATCCGTAGTGTATTGCTAACCATAGGTCGTATACCCTATTTGAATTCAAGTGTTATTTATAGAAACAGTATGATACGGCGTTATAGTTCAAACTGTTTGGTTTATGTTCATTAAACGTTAAATCCAATCATTTCAAACATCTTCGGGGTTTCTTTCCTCTAAAAAAAAATATCTTTTAATTAGTAAATTGTAAAGAGATGATCATGTGAAGGATATAAAAAAAAATAATCTTAATAAACAACAAAGATTCTTAATAAGAATATATTAACGATAATCAAATGTATAATATGAATAATAAGAGACAAAAATATGTAGACAATAAATTTCTTTACACTTAATCCTAACCTATATAAATATGTAAATGTGGTAACGTAATAAGAAATCTGTTCTTAATAAATACCTTTAAGTATTGCTATATAAAAGATAAGAACGAACAAATCAAAGGACGAAACAAAAGAAGAAAGAAAGAAGAAGAAGAAGAAGAAGAAGAAATAAGACAAAAAAAAAAGAGAGAGAGAGTATTATATTATTAGACAAAGTCACATTGGCCAGGATATATTCTAGCATCTATTGGTTGTGGGAATAGGCCATATGCAGCCAATTTGTCAACTCCCCATTCAATGCTTGTCTCAGTCTTATAACACCAGATGATCCAGCCACCTCTCTTTTCAAAAGTGTCTAATTGGGCTTCAATGTAACGTCTTGTATTCTCCTTTCTTTCAGTAGACCATAAGTTAATATCATCATTATTTTGACAAGATCCAATGGGGTAACTGGTCTGACCATCCTTGAAAAAAGTGCCGTCATAACGAGAACCAATACCCACCCCATTTAACCATTTAGCACAATCGGTTAAAGCGGCAGAAAATTCACCAGCAACGTTCCAATGGGGCTCGACTAACTTGGACTCAGCCCACTCACAAGCGACCTGAATATGTTGATCAATATTTCTTTCTAATTCCCCAGAGGAGAAGACTTGATAGTGGTGATGGTCCATAACCACACCATATGTGTTTTGATCCAAAGTTAGGAAATCATCCCATTCACTGTTTGGCATAAAAGCGTCATGAATGACAATAATCTGGTCGGAATTACCAAGTTCTTTTCTTAAAAAATCATAAGCGGGTTGTAAATATTGAGATTTCAATTTATTTATATCGATGGAGGGACCTAAAGGTTCGTTCAAGAGTTCTATACCAATAACGGTGTCAATGTATTCAGGGCCAGAATATTTCTGCAAAATATATTTGATTGTAACTAAAGTGATTTTTAAATTTGTATCATCTTCAGGGAAATTGATTTGATCTCTTAGTCCAGAGTTATCGAACCCGTTCTGTGACCCTGCGGCACCATGTAAATCGATCCAAACTTTCAACCCATATTTTTTAGACCATTGGATAGCCTTGTCTAGATAATACTCTTGCAAACCACTGACATAAGGATCCGAGTCTAGAGTGTTAAAGGCCCAATAACCGATGGGAATTCTGACTAAATTGAAACCCATCTTAGAGATAGAAGCGAAGTCATCTTCAGTGTACCAGGTGTTCCAATGGTCAATCAAAAGTTCTTTAGCTGGATCATACCCCATTTGTTGACAAAGATGGTATTCATCGACTGGGATACCATCGTCGTTATCACAGTTAGTCCTAAACCTTTCGAATATGGAAGGAGTGATGTATGGTTCCAATACTAACCAACCACCGATGTTGACACCACGAATGACTTCATCGGCGTCGTAGTCGTAGTATCTTTTTTGATAGATCTGTAAATTTCTTTTATTTTTCAGTGGAATAGAGGCAGCCTTTGACAAAGCATATAGAGATAACGTAGTCAAAGTGACCAAAATATTCAAAGTAACCATCCTTTTATTATTATTATTATATATATATAAAAAAATATATATATATATATATATATAGAGTTATTTTCTTAAAATATTTATATAAATGATTTGTTTATTCTTGTGTGTGTGTGTGTGTGAATGTGTAGGTACATTCTTACATATGTAAACTGTTTTCAAGGAGTAAGAAGTTTCTCATATGAAAATAAACAGAGAGGGAGAAGAAATAAGTGTGTTTTAATAGTTAAGTCTGTTTATATAATAATTTTGGGCAAATCACTTTGCAACAAGCTCAAGGGTAGTATAGTGGTATCAAACAAAAAATACAAACAGGAAAATAGCAAAACCAAGTCAAATAATAGAAACATTATAACGATAGATAGATAATAGATTGTCACTTTATCAAGAAAATACACACACACGCATTGCTAAAAATAGGAGTTCCATTCAATCCTCGAGAAAAGCAAAGTTGCTAATTGAATCTGTATTGCAGTACTCCCGGTTGCTTCGAGGATGTGTTACAGCAATTTTTTATGCGTGCGTCTCTTTTCTTTTCTTTTTGGCGATGAAAATGCAGCCACAATGGAAAATAAAAGATAGCAAACAAACAAAAGAGAGACTCTTTTCTTAACTCTAACAAGTAAAGGCTACTGTTGCTTGTTCTATGTCTCTGTCTCTATTCTTGGCTATGTTAAAGATTGGATCAATCAAATATATCTCCTCTTTGCTTCACGCAATAAAAGAGAACACTGCATTTAATGTGGTGTATATTTCAATGACATTTTCAATAAATAATACATCATTATTTTATTATTATCTATTCTGTATTTCTGATTAATTAATAAGGGCAGAGAAGCAAATGAATGTTAATGTTGCTTTTCTTTTTTGTTTGTTTTTGTTTTTACAACAAACTTACTTTTGGAGAAGCTGACATCCAAATATATTCAAACAGATATATATATATATACAATGATATTTATTTATACACACCCCACTTTGATTGATTTATAGAAAGTTGATTAAACATGGAAGAAATAGTTGGTTTTATCATTAATTAAAGATATAAAAATTATCTTTTTAAATAACATAAAAAATATTAATGATAGTAACATACAAAAATAATTAATCAGTAGTCATAATCCATTTCTATATATATATATATATATATATACGTTGGTGGGTTTTCTTTTTTTTTTTGTATATATAATAATAAATAATAAAAAAGAGAAGAACAAGTAATTATATTCATTTGGTTGACAAAACAAAAATAGGAAAGTTATTTTGATAATTAATAATGCAATTTTATCACATTATATATTAAAGAGTAAAGTTACTTGGAATATTGTGATAGTATATATATTTGTTCTTATATCATAATTATCTATTCCCCCCCCCCCTTCTTGTTCCTTTGTCGTACTCTCATCTCTTTTCTTTTCCTGTCTAATACATCCAAAGAATAAATTTTGTTTAATAGTATATCCATTGAAACTTATGTTTTTAAAGATCATTAACTATTTTATACCAGTATTAAATTTTATTAACAGTGCTCTTTACATTTTTGCCATTGAATTTTTACTTTTGTATCACTTGAGTTGGTATAATTTTTCTCTTGATGTCACTCCAATTATATATTCAAGTTACTATTACTATCCATATTTCTTCTCTTTCTCCCCCACCCAATTTATATATATATACATATGTTTATTATTATCTTTACATTGGTTTATTATATACCAAAATTACCACTACGAATATTGTTATATAAAACTTTTCTTTCTTGTTTTCTATTTATATTGTTTCTATGTAATTTCATCCCTACATTATTATGTGGCATTGCCATAGGAATGTCAGATGGTATCATTGTCCCATTACCATAGTAACTATTATTATTGCCATTATTATTAATATTGTTGTTGTTGTTGTTGTTACTACTACTACTACTGCCATACATAGGATGAACATAATTGGCGTATCCGTCTAATTGTAATGATCTATTTGAATTCATGGGTGGATTCACGTTCTGAACAGGCAGGTGATTTGGATGATGATATGGTGATGATGGATACAGGTTAGGTTTCATCCCATTACTGACCCCCATTGGCATTTGTGGTACCATTTCTCTGTTTTCATACACACCTTGTCTTATATGTGATTTTGGTGATGGTCCATTGAAGTTGGGTGACGTTCCTCTGATTGGTACCTTACCCATCATCATATTAGGTGCAAAGTTGCTGTTTTTATGGTTCATTGGTACTTGAGAACCATTTATAATGCTTTGAGGGTACACCAAGTTTTGTACTTGTGATCCATAGCTTGACATTTGGTCATAAGGAACTTGTTGATATTCATTACCTTGTGGTCCCTTACAGTTAAAATTATTATTCGTATTTACGTTTATAGGGTTTCTGGTTCCACTATTCCTAGGTTCATCAGTGTTAGTATAATTAGAGTCTTGATTTAGATCACCGTCGAAACCAACAATTTTACTGTTTTGGTCAACGTACGGCTGAAGTGGTATTTGAGGTTGAACTTTAATAGGGGATGTTAAACTTAGTTTACTATAGTCGAAACCCCTCTGTTGTTTATAAATGTTGCCCTGTGTTAGAGAACTAAGTTCATATTTTGCATTTGGGTAATTTTGCCCTATGTTACTTGGAGATTTATTAAAATTGGATTGTTTTTGTGCCGTTTGTGGCAATCTATCACTTTCAAGAGTTTCTTTAGTTGATGGAACTAATAATTCACAGTTTCCTGATACTTGGCCATCTTGTCTTGTAGTGTACATATTGTCTCTATATGCGCCTTTTACTTGACCATATTGAGGTTCACGTTTATCTCTAATTTCATGTGTCTTGTCTAAATATACATTATTGGATTGGAGTGTGGTGATTCCGTTATCTCTATTTATGTCAATATTTTCAGTACCATATTGTACATCAGTAAAATTTTCATTCTCTTTTCTATCTAAATGAGCATTGAAATTTATTCTTTGACTGTAATTAACATTGTTTGTATGAACCGTAGAATTTTGTAAAACTGTTTGACATTCGCTTAAAGTATTATTTATTTCTAAAGAAGGAACAGCACCATTTCCTGTATTCTCTTCAAAGCTCTTGTCAGTTTTGACATTAGTCATTTCATCTAAATTCTCCGTGGCTACATGTCTTTCCCTAGATGCAGTCAAATTTTGTGTAGAATTTGACATTGAAGTTCTTGTATATACAGGTTCTGCTGTTCTAGTCAACTGTGGTAAAAGTATATTTGCCTCTGTTTGAATGCCATTTACATGATATCTTTCTTTATTCCTCGAGTCTTGTTGGATATTTGGAGGCTCAGTGGGTGTCTGGTAGTCCACTTTATCTTGCTTTTTCTTTACTTTATAAGAAGCTAAAACTTCTTTGGTATTAAATTCTTTTCTATTAGGCGGATATTCTAATGAGCTATTAGATATATTAGATGATTTAATATGGGAACCTTCTTTAACATTCTCAATTATCGGTACTTTATATTTTTGTGCCTCTAATTTACTATACTTAGAGGTAACTTTTTCTTTTTGGTTACTCTCCATATCATTAGAAAATTGTTCTGTGTATGTTTCATTGTTTTTATCTCTTGACTGTGACTGATCATAAACTTTGAAAGTTGTAAAATCCTTTTTCACTTCTGAAGAGGACGCATCCTCATTCTTTTGACTTACTATACTGTTACTTTTCTTCCTTAAATTTTGTAGCGGATTCCATTTGGAAATCTTTTCTTCTAGTGCAAGAAAATTGGATTTGCTATTTTTATGTGATGAAGGTCTATTAATGACTGTATGATATTGTCCCTGTGGTGTTAGAGACGGACCATTTAAAACAGAATAATTAACTTTTGAAACACTTTGTTTTGGGACATCCTTTTGAACTTGTTCATGCGTTGGTGTAATATTTTGGATTTCCGGTAAAGATTTACCTTTCTCAGAATCAACAGTTTCCCTATCACTTTTATTGTTCCTTTCTTCCTTCAATTGCTCCCTTTTCAATCTATTGGTACGTTTATAACGTAAAGTTATATCACATTCTTCAAAGACAACCCATTTTTTGAATCCATCAAATTCAAATTCCAGAATTAATGATCTACCAAAGACTTTTTTCTTCTCAGATGTCTCTTCATATGATAAAGATGCTAACCAAGTCCATATAAAATAATCATCAATATCTACTCTTTGAATTTGTATATTCTCTCTCAAATCATAGTTATTATTCATACATTTACGAGGAGCCCAGCCTGCTTGGAAAGTAGAATGCTTTGTAGACATGATTTTCATCAACCTTCTTGACTCTTGAGACATTTTCCGACTTATACCTTCCACGTTATTTTTCTTTTTAAATAAGGATTTCAATAGAGCATAATCCTCTCTTGCTTCAAATGCGTCATAATTCGAGAAATCTAATAATTCATTACACCTTTCTAATAATTGCCAAGGTTTCCTTGAAAATTCATCTGTATATAGGGTCACCAACGGAATAGTTAAAATAGTCTGTGATGTGTATGCAGTAGACCCATTTGGTGGATATTCATTATTAAATAGAATACTTTTCAGAGAATTAGGTAATTTAGAACTTTCCAAATCTCTTGGTACAAAACTCTTCAAAAAGGATAATAGTAGGTGAAACATAGCATCTGATGCAGGAATCCATTCGTTAAGACCATCTTGGAAAGAATTATTGATTTTATCAAGTCTTGAGTCATTAGCATCAAAATGATAGCTTGAATCTTCACTTGAATCATTGTTTTTGGTACTCATTGTCCCAGAATGGTTATCATCAGTAGCGTTACCGTTTTTGCTATTTATATTAGATTTTCCAAAAGCCCATAGTGCACACATTTTGGAAACTTTTCTAGCACTCATCTTATTTACTATAGAATTTGAGGATAATGTTACAATTAAATCAAAAAAGTCATAAACTATTGAGGCATGGTTCGGTGACTCCAAACATTGAGGCATAATCTCTAAAAATGCTTTTTGTGGATAATTTTTTTCTATCTCTCTATATTTGAATTTATAGTATGCTTTCCATCCAACAATTTCAGAATTTGGTAATCTACACCATATATATTTCAAACTTTGAAACAGAGTCCACACATCAGTTTTACTAATGATCTTCATTTGTGATTTTTCGTTGACTGGTTGTCCATTGCCTAGTGGAAAGATAGCATTTAAAAATTTCAACAATTTTTGGTTATTTTGTTCAGGTCTAAATGGTATCATCAAATATTCTACATCCATTGCCTTTTGTTTTAAATAAGATGTAATATGATGAATAACGTCTTTCACCTTTTTACGTTTAAATTCATGGAAGAATTCAAACTCTTCGTCTATATCGTCGCTGTTATTGGTAGAAGTATTATTATTAGTAAACTTTTCGTGATTCTTTATATTTCTTCTCTTTGGAGATATCTCTTTTATCTTTTCATTAGAAATATGTTGTTGTTGTTGTTGTTGTTGTTGTTGTTTATCGTCACAAGATTGATTACTTTCATTTGAAAGTATATTATTATCGATATTCTGGGGTACTGTCCCTTTACCACATGTAAATGATGAAGGTTTTGAAAGATCACTCATTCTGTATTGGATAAAAAGTAGGTGTTAACTTTGATTCATTAATCAACTCTTATTAATGTGAGAAAGAAAAAACGAAAAGGGAGGGGATCAGAAATGAAGATAAAATAATATTAACTCTTGAATATGTATGTAATAGCCTTTATATTAGTGTTGGAATGTTTTCGATTGTCAGAAAGAAAGAGAGGAGAACCAGTGTGTTGGATATACCACTTCAACCGTGGTTATAACCTTCAAATATGCTTCAAATATTAAAATTCCATTGCAGTTTTTCTTTTCTTTTCTTTTTTTTTCTTAATCAGAAAAATATGACGACTATTTAGAAGGTCTTGATAGATACGACAGGATGCATTTAGAGGACACTAAGACGATGATTAGGTTACTTATTCTTTTAGAATTAAAGGTATTTTCATTTAGTCCAGAATATCGACTGATTAATTTGTCCATCTTCTCATATTTTTTAAACTAAAAATAATAATTATATATATATATAATAATAATAATAAATAACCATGGACTATATATATAACATTTACATGTAATCCTATAATGTGTGTATCAACTAATTCGTATCTTGTAAGAAAATAAAGTGATGTCAACGTACTAATGCAAGAATTCTGGTCATTAAACCGGTACCAACCTTCTTATCACATTCTCTGATGTTGAAACTTTGATCGACTTCCATTGGAGTTGGATGAATCAAATCGATCACTATTTCAACGTTGTTGCCTGGCATAACTTGCTTAGAGGGATCTTCGACTTCAGCAGGAGATCTTAAGATGCCAGTAGCATCAGCGGTTTTAATGTATAATGGTGGTCTGTAGTTTTTCTTCAAAACCAGAATGTCTACCACCTTCGTCCTTATATAGAATATAAAGAAAGGCCAACATTTTTTGTGTGGGCCTTAACGGTACCTGACATAGTTAAGATCATACCTCTCTTCAATTAATCTCCTTTGATACCTCTCAATAACAAACCCAGATTGTTGCCAGCCATGGTTTCAACTAATTCCTTTTTAAACATTTCATTACCAGTAACAGTAGTCTTTAATTGGGTCTTGTTGTCGCTGACGATTTCCACTTCTTCACCCTTCTTTAAATGACCTCTTTCGATTCTACCAGTGGCAATAGTATCTCTACCAGAGAGAGAGAAAATAAGGGTTTATCTAAGTCTCTCTTTAGAGTTGAAATATAGGCCTCAATAGCATCTAAAAGTTTGAACACAGCCTTTTCACCAATCTCTGGATTTCTATCCTCCAACGAACATAAAACAGAACCCCCAATAATAGGAGCATTTTCACCATTGAAACCGTACTGATCAACAATTATTTCTTTTCCATTTCAACCAATTCCAGCATTTCGGATCATCGATTATATCGACCTTATTAACGATAACAACGATCTTTTGGACACCTACTTGTCTAGCTAACAATAAATATTTTCTAGTTTGTGACATCGGACCATCAGTGGCAACACAGACAATAATGGCACCATCCATTTGGGTAGCGCCATTGATCATCTTTTTAATATAAAATGTTTGGCCTGGACAGTCGACACCACGTGGGAGTAGTGTCTCTTTACAGTCTCGTACTCGACATGAGCATTGGAAATGGTGTTACCACAGACTCTTTCCTCAGGAGCCTTATCGAGAGAGGTGGAGTCCAAGAATTTTGCACCACCAGTATTTGCTAGAGTCTTAACAATAACAGCGGTCAAGGTATTTTTACCATGGTCGACATGACCAAAGGTACCCGATATTCACGTGAGGTTTAGTTCTATTACAAGTAGAAGTGAGTCTCATAGAGGGACTAATTGGAGACGTGTTTGATAGTAAGGCAGTCTTTAAGAAAGGGACAACATCTTGTTGTGATTTGCTGAACTCGATTTATTTTGTTTTATTCTGTTGAACTTTGTTTCAAGTTGTGAATTTGATTTATTTTGTTGTATGTTATTCTCATTTTTTAATTGTGTCTTACAAATTTGTTTTCGATGATTCTAGATTTAGATTAAGAAACAAGACGGAATAAATGGATATAAATATACGAGTTTTGTTGAAACTCAATTTACTTCCATCTCCACCTTACTTATATAGTTATATAGTCATATAGAAAGGAGGACAAGCAAATATTGAAGCAGTCTTGTAGGTAAGAGATTTATCTCCCTAATATATATATACATACATACATTATAGATCTCTTATTTCCCCTTCCAGAGTATTTTCCAACAAGAAAAGATAGTTTATTAGTTGTTTGGGTTTAAAATGAAAGATTAATTAATTAAAGAAGCCATTTAAGATTTTTTAAAAAAGTATGTGTGGCGGAAAGGTTTTATACCGGGAAAATCCGAAAGGAAGGAAAATAAGAAATAGCGGAATGTTTGGGGTGGACTTTCCGTTCATGGAATATCCTCGGATTTTCCTTTACAGTCAACTTCAACGAAGAAAGGAGAAGGATAGTCTTAAAGATAGTGTTTAATGATAATGGATATGAAGTCGAAAGGAATGATCTATATCTGTGTATTATGGTCGACGATATATATATATATATTGAGAAGAAAGTGATAGATTTTCCATATTTTTAGTGATGTTAGACATGATGATAAGTAGATCTGTTAATTCTTGATAATAATTACATGGTTGTGTTTTTATACGAAGACTTCTTCGGTTTATTCTATGTATGATACTATACATTATATGAACATATATATATGGTCAAATCTATCTATTCCTTCTTTATATATAAAATAAATTACCGGAAGATAAGATTTTCTCCATAATAAAAATATATTTCCAATATAGGGAACAGTTCTAGCATAATAAATAAACAACTAGCACAGTAATCTCCTAAATTGGAAAAATTCCAACATATATATATATTGAAGTACGTACAGGTAAATTTGTTCTTGTTTATATGAAATGGCTAGATTCTTTTTAATACTTTCATAGTAGAGCAATGCAGGATATATATATATATATATATAATATTACAGGGTGTCTAATTATTGTTTTTCTAAATCATAATTTATTACGGTCTGTATATTCCTATTGTTCGTATCATCACTATTCCTATTCTTAAGACTTATATCTGTGATTATTAAAGATACAATTACAATAAAGAATACACTAATTATAACAATAACAAACCAAATAAATATAATTGTGACAAATCCAAACAACACCTCTTCTTTAGTGACACTATTTTGTATAAATTGAATATCTTTACTTTTATTATTGAAGAAGGATAAATTCGGTATATTTTGTAATTTATCTACATGATTAACTAAGCATCTTTCTCTTGTTATATTGAAAGTTTCAAGACATTTCGTCTCCCATTCTTCAACTGATATTGAATTGGTATCATTCTCAATTAAATACACAAGGTAAAGGTATAAAATATTCATCGAATCTATTAGATTCCTTATAAAATCAAACATTCTTCAAATATGTTTCTCCTTTTCAATCTTCTCTCTCTTTCTCTCTTTCTGACCCTTTGTATGGTACTGGTTCTTTTCCGTATATATATATACTTTGGTAAACTTCTTTTAGAGTAGTAAACTGAAAAATAGTTGCTTTCTAAACAAATTATTTTTAAACTTAAGTGGTTTTGAATATTTATACCTTTGCTTTGTTCGTATATATATATTTCTGATATTCGTATATATGTATTAATTTAATAATGATATAACACAAAAGACACCATTGACTATTGTCTACATTACATATAACATATAAATACCGTTTATGCAATTTATTAAAACCAGCAATTATAACCCGATAGGTCCAAAAAGGAGTAAATTACGAAACCAAGAAAGATAGAAAATTATAGGAATAGTAATTCTGTAAAATTGATTCAAGATTATATTTTAGTATATTTTCAAGACCTGTTTCAATATGTCATATGGAAAGTTATGTCTACTTTTCATTCATTCATTCATTCATTCGTGCCTTTTTTTTTTCTTTGTTAATATTACTAAAACACACACATTTCAGTATTTTCTCTCCACTTGTCTTATGTTCCTGTAATGAATATTAAAGAAATATGGTGTTGCAATGCAGAGATTTGAGTGGGTTATGTTTTTGGATATTATTGTTACAACAAATTAGTTGTTGCCTTCTCTTTTGTCGTTTCTTTTCTTTTTTTTTTCTCTTAGGTGCCTTTGTAGTTCTTTAAACATTTTACAAGACCCAAAAATTCCCACTCTAAAATAAAATTGATAGGATGATTGGGTGGGGGTTGCTATTAAAAGAAGGAAAAAAGAAAAAGAAAAGACATTCTTATAATCTATACGATACCTGGAAGATGATGAAGTATCTAATTGAGAGGAGAAATGATTAGCAGTCATAAGCAATAATCACTAAATAGGATAAAAAAAATAAATCAAAGGGGACAACACTCCTTTACTTTGTTGGGTTGGTTTCTTACAAAGCCCCACCTTTGTATCTTTAACAGTAATATTTTTTGATTTATTGTGCAAGAGTAGATATTGTGACCTCTTTAAGTACAAGAATATCGATTATGGTATTTCCTCTTATATAATGACATTTCATAATTATCCAATCAAAGTCTCATGCATGTTATTATTTTTCTATTGCATGTCAATGTTTTTCTTTTTTCATGCGGGGATATGAAATGTTGTTTCTTGCCCCTTTGTTTGTTTATTAGTTCTTATTGGCTTTGGCAAAGTTTCTAATAACTCGACTCAATTTCAATACATTTTTAACAGTTAGTTCAATGTAAATAGATCCTCTGAAACCATCTACTGATTTAAGAGTTTTTTTTTTTATTTTCCAGGAATTTTTCATCTCATGAACTCTTCTTCAATGTAAATACAACATTCATCTAATATCTACTAGTAAATTATTAAAATATACATATAAATCTAATTCCCCATATAACGTCTTTGATTTAATTTTTAGTTCCCCTTTGTTCTTGTCGTGGGTCCGCCTCCTTTTCTTTTAAATGTTGGAACACCAAATATATTATATGTAATGGTAGAGATCAGGATTGTCTTGTATGCAGAAGTATTCTTAACTACAGTTGGATAATCGAAGACAATTGAAGTCACAGGGACGTTTAATTCTACCATCCACCCCCTCTTATTTTGTAGTTGAATGAAAACCTAGTATATGATTCTGTAATGGTGCTGGATCTTCCTGTTGTGATATAAATGTGTATTATAGTCATGTAATAGCAGCATCTTTGGAAAAAATTATCAGCTATGGAAACTTTATATAAAAACCAACGTCGAGAAATGTTATGTTATGTAGAAGATCTGTATATACTTTGTCACTTATATATAAAGAAATGCTAAGGGGTGTTGTATCCTCTCCTTGGGATATGATGGCATCGTATCTCTTTATATGATATTATTTACACTACAGTCTATGGATGTGCATCCTCTATCTAGCTTTGTGTTATCTTTGTATGTGTATAAAGGATTTTCATTTATGAAGTTAATTTATCAATACATAAGTCTCATATCCATTTATAATCTTTGCATCGAAATTACTTGGTTCTTTTATGTCTAAAGATATTTCTCAACGGACGGAATTATTTATATGTAAGCAATATCAATAAATAACGATCGTTATTCCCCCCCCTTCTTCTGTTCTTGTAAGTAATATTTTGTTTTGCAGGATTGTAATATATACATAGACAGAGATGTATAACTAACTTAGCTATCTTAAAGGAAAGAAAAATATAAATTCACATTAGCTGATTACCTTCAAACGAAAACAAAAAAAAAAAAAAAAAATCGACAACTCACCTTGAACTATCTTCATAATTAAATTGATGGCTTCCATACTTTTAAATGATACCTGGCTGCGAGAGCCAAAACATCTGTTTTCCAACTATGAATTAGTTTTCACAGTTAAACTACAATATTTATAAGCATTCTATTGTTTTTTTTTTACCAGTGGTCATTATCATCGTCATCTTCATATATACCAACTTTATTTTTATGTTTATTTAAAGCTGCAGCTAAAGCGTCTGTTAGTGAAGGGAGGCCATCAGCACCCATACTTGAAGGAGTTTACCGACCACCTGTAGTTGAAGTGGTAACAGTCTCACCACGTGCTTCTTGCAATAACACCGATGGTCTATCTAATTGAGGCTTATCTACTTTTCTTAATGATTTAATACCACTAGCATCTCTACCTGCATCTCATGTAGTCTCCACAAAACCTCTTTTGCTGTTATTTGCTAGAAAAACAGGTACTGGAAGAGCAACTAGAACATTATTATTATTATTATTCATTGGTGGTGAAGGTGAACTTGCACAACTACCATTCATCAATAGTGGAAGTGTGTGTGTGGTGGTGGGGGGGAGCACTGGTGCACTATAATTATTATTATTATTTAAATCCAAATTAGAAGAACGACTGAATGGTACAGGAGGCGGTGGAAATTGTGTTACAGAAGACCACAAAGATTGTGGAGCAATATTGAATGTAGTAATAGAAGGTATTTCTGTCTGTTGTGATATTAGTGCTGGTTGACCAAAAGTAACAGATCGCATTCATTGATTAAGCTGTTGTATAGAGACATGGTGTTCAAAAGTGGTGATAGATGGTGGTATTGAGGGTTGTTTTCTTGACCTAGCGGGAGGCCAAGGTGGTGCAGGACTACGCCTTACAGGTGGTAAGGGAAGAGGTACCGTATGATTACTTGGAATTCTTTGGTTATTAATTATTATTATTTCTATGTGGTGGTAATGGTGGACCGAGTCCACATCTTGTAGGAGGGAGTGGGGTAACCCCATAAGCACTAATATTTTGCCTTGAGAGAGGCAGAGGAGCTGGTCTTGATATGTTCGCATTACCGTTGAGATTCATATTATTATTTGGCGTTCTATTAGGTAACTATGCGACTGGTCTATGCATATTCATATTTGTGTAATTAGTATGTGGAATTGGAAACGGGAATACGCTAGTTGAAGACCGTTGAGTATTATTAAATAGTTGACTTAGCAATAGTGGAAGTGGCAGCTGTAACACATTATTATTATTATTACTATTTGATGGAGGAGCAAATTGGAAATTTACAGGTAATGTGGGGTAAATTATCTTTAACTCTTTGAGAAACGGGTAGCCTTGGTGAATGCTTTCCTTGTTCAATGGAAAAGAGATGTGCAAAAGAAGCAGAATGTCTTGAGACAGCATGTAGTGACGATAGAGTTGATGATTGCATATCCATCTCATGGTAATATAAATCCTTATGAAACCTATCATCATTATAACCACATCAATTGATGAAAACGTTGATGTTGAGGATGGAGAAGGAGGAGAAGCTTTATTTTTGGTAATTAGAATATATTCAACTGGATCATATTTATATCTTTTTCCTTTGAGAATCTATTAGAACCATGAATTTTCACACCTAGGACATTGTTTATGCTATTTACTAGCATTTTTCAGCCCTCAGTATTTTATTTAATGTAATTGCTTTCTTATTCTGTAAAGTGACCCTTGAAACATATTTTTCTCTTCTTGGTACTCTTCTCAAAAAATATATATATATATATTCTGCTTCTTTAATAGCAACAAAATAAATGCCCAACAAAAATAGTTTTCAATTACAAAAGTATGGAAAAAGGTTCTATCTTGATAATACTGAAAATTTACATACCATTCTTGATCCCATATGACTCCTCTATGTCGAAAGATACCTATCAATTCAAGGGGGAAAAAAAAGTATGGCCTACTAAATCATCAACTAACGTTATGACACCGGGATTAAATATGATAATCATATCTCTTCAAATCAGACAAATTGTAAACTAAATAATAATATAATTATTTCACATGATGTTTAAACATTTCTTCTTCTTTTCTCATATATTTACGTTTTCTACTTTTGTGACTTATTCTTCAATAATGAATGAAAACCACGAAAACATATAAACAACTCTTAACAAATACCCAATGAGGAAATACTTAACATAAAGAGAAAGTTAGCATTTCGAGTCGTCGTGGAAAGTAACAAATAAAACACTCCGAATACCGTATATACAATATACAAATATGCCTCTTCATATAGAACTGTGAATAGATGAGGAAGAGCTCGTAGAACAAATTATGTTTTGTAAACAGTTCATTACTTCTTCAATTTTGGACTTATCCTTTTAATAAATACTCATTTTGATATTACTTCTTTTTTTGTTGCCTTTTGTTGAACAACCTTAACTCTTTACACGCTTGAATAATGCAAAACATTTGGCTGTCTCTTATATATAGTGGATAAATCAAAATATTACTGATGAGCTGCCATTTCATTTTATAGTAGTCTGTTTACTGTCTTAAATGTTTTGTTATAAAGTTGAAAGTATATATTCTTTCTAGAGTGAATTCTACTGGTTACCACTATTCGAGTAATATTCAATTAAAAATGACAAGTAAATATTATTTCCATGTATATATATATATATTTCAACTTTTGCACTTTGGCCATTTCCCAAAATATATATCTAATTGCTTAAAAGTTAAAGATATAAAAAAAAAACAACCAAAAGAATTTTATTTTAGCCTCCCCTCCCTCTCTTCTTTATTTTATTTTTTTTTTTTTAAGTATATTATAATATTATTTCTAAAACCAAATCCTAAAGGGAGGAGGTCATTAAAGGGAGCCCTGCATTCTTTCCCCTCTTTGTAAACCTCATACAAAAAGGAAACTTTTATGTAGAACTTACCGTATTAATATTTTGAATAAGTGTAGTGTGTATTAGAAGGAAATTTGTATAAATATGACACTCCAGTAATATGGTCTTATATTCAATTTGGGGAAGGGATGGGGGGGGCGAAAGAGAGAGATAAAAAAAGATAGCATATATCATAGCAATAATTTCCAAAAACAAAACAAAACAAAAACAAAATAAAACAGGAGGTTAACTTGGAAACTCATCCATATATAACTAAAACACCTTAATTTTGTTCTGTTGCTATTATTCTTTCTAACATAAAAAAAAAAAAATTCTTTATTTAAGATTACATATTATAGGTTACAATAAAACCTACATCAATAAGTAAAGATTCTGATATTCTACAAACTGTTCTCTCTCTCTCTCTCTCTCTCTCTCTTAAATATATATATATGTATGTATAGCCATACAGATACACAAAAACTATAAATATATATCTTATATTAAAATAAGCCATGTCTGAGAGAATAATTTTGGATATCGATCAAAAGAACCATATCGGTACAATAACAATAAACGATCCAGAACATTTAAATTCATTAACTTTTGAAGATTTTATACAAATTGGAGAGTGTTTGAAAAAGATAAATATAGAGAAAAATCTATATTTAACAATATTGCAAAGTACAGGAAACAAAATGTTTAGCAGTGGTGGAAAATTCGAAACTATAATGGAAATTAAAAATATCAATACTTTAAATGCAATGAATAAAATTAGACAATACGTAGGAAATGTGTCTGCTCCAACTATTCATATGTTAGACGCGTTTCAGTGTCATACAAAACCCATTATATGCAATTTAAATGGACCCGCCATTGGGCTAAGTGCATGTATGGTAATGCTTTGTGACCTTATCAATGTTAATTTACCTTCTAGTTACTCAAAGGAAAGGCAAGAGAGGGAGGAGCCTTATTTATTATTCCCTTTTAGTTCCCTTGGATTTGTAGCTGAAGCGGGAAGTTCAGTTATGTTATACAATAAATTAGGTGTGAATATGACAAACGAACATTTAATATTTTCGCTTCCAATAAAATATAATCATTTGAAAAGATTTGGTATGATTTGGAAAGAATATTATTATTCTTGTTATAATGACAGTAACACTGTTGACAATAAATGTAAGAACAAGGAAAGAAATGTAACAGAACAATTCAATAAACAATGTAAGAGAGATGCAATAGAAGATCTCATAGAAAACGACTTAAACCCCAATACCATAACTGAGATGAAAAGACAACTGATGTATAAAATGAAGCAAAGATTGAAAAAGGCAACTACCGAAGAAATCATTAATACCTTACCTCTATGGCTATCTGGCGAACCCATTTCAAGGTTTGAACAATTGTCAAACAAGAAACGCAGACATAAACTATGATCTCAAACTTCTTAAAAAAAAATGACGTCAGTTCCCTATTTGGGATATATTACATAATCCGAAAGTTGTTCTATTGTCTTTTTTAAAAAGCTACACTGAAAATTTTGCAAACCGCATTTTCTCGATTGGAATTGTAAACTGTATTTGTTTGTTGTTAGCACAGAATCCAATATCTTTGAAAAGATATATATATATATATATATATCATATTGTTACTTTACACTTTGAAATTCCAAAAATCTCGAGTAGACAATGTTTTGAAGAAGCAGAAGAAGAAGAAGAAGAAGAAGAAGAAGAAGAGGATTCCCTTTACGTGTTGTTTTTTTTTTATTTCTTTATTTTGTTGAACCTCGTCCGATGATCAATACAAAAATAAAAATAAAAGTTTTCTGTATGTTAAAAAGTTTGAACATTCAGTACAGAAACAAAAAGTCCTGTAACAACTTTTCTTTCATTTCTCTCTCCCCTCCTAGTTTTTTTTTACATAATATAACAAATTCTTAAATGTGAAAACTGGATCTTTTCCAAAACAAGAAATATATATATATATATATATGTTATTGTTATTGTTATTGTTATTGTTATTGTTGAACACATTTGCCAAGTCAATTATTTTAGCAGTCAATTCTTCATTATTTTAGCATTCAATCATGTTATAACAATACATTTACATAGTTTTATAACCACTTCACATAATATGTAGTTCAATTTAGTTTGCTAGCTTATCTTTTCCTTTTAAAAACAAACATTCAAACAAAAAAAAGTAAAAAAAGAGAAATAAATATTTAATTACCGATCTTATACTTCCTAATGCGTAGACTATTTTTTTTTTATTTCTCATTCCCTACTACTATCAAGAAGCTTTATAAACGTGTACTATAATTCATATTTTTATCTTTACTCCAGTATCACTAATCTGTTTTTATTTAATTTCATTTTACACCTTTTTATTTATTTTTTTTTTGTTTTCTCAAATCAACTTCAAAAGGGAAATATACCCACATTCAAACATTATTACACATAGGGTATTCAACATTTTTATTATTATTATGATTATTATTATTATTATGAGTAGACCAAAGAAAGAAATACTTTAAGAAAATTTTGAACAATAATTTCAAAGAGAAGCAGAATTGATCGGCAACAGAATAGATAATCTCCCTTATGATAAAAATCGGAGGTCTCGTTCCCATTTCTTATCTAAAATAAGAAAACAATGTTCTGACCATGAATTACCTACTTGTACAGCATGCTTAAGAGAATGGTTTAAGTGTATCCAACCAGTCAATAACCAAAACAGCACATTTAATCCAAACAATAATGATGATAACTTCACTAATACTAACACTACTAATAATATCGGTTTTAGTTACGGTAAAAAATGTGTCATCAACAAAAGAGCAATGGGGAACGATAGATCAATTAGTAATACTAAATTTACTACTACTTTTTTGAAGTCTAACCATTTAGTAAAATCTGATGTATTATTTCCTACCTAGAATAGTTATGATAATCGAACTTCTATAAACTTGAATACAATTATAATACAGATCCTAAAATCTAGTACAAATCGGCGAAACACAAAAGTTAATACAACTTTTACTTCTGATAAAGATGAATACACAAAATCATTGGAAACACACTTCCAGGTCCATCATTAGAAATACCATACATAGTGATATTGTTGTATTAATTGCTGAGTTTTTAAATAATATTGACTTCACTAGTTTTATCTTTTCAAAATTTGATTTTGCAAGATTTTTTTTTTGTCTTAATTACCTACAATAGTATTTGATGAAGAATTATCAAAATTATTTATTGAAACTTTTTTTTTTCGTTAGAATACAATTCAAACATCATCTATTATCTGAAGAAAAAGATATACTTAATTTCAGAACATCTTTTCAAAAATGATATTTATTCATATTGCAAGACTGATTTTTTTTTTGTTATGGTAGAATGTGGGTTTTCTACGTAATAAGTGAATATCTTCATATGACTATTTGGAAATATTAAGGAAACCAAACCAACGAATTATTTTTCAACGACAATAAGACATATGTCCAAATGTGGCAAAAGTTTGAATTATGTCCATCAAGTTGAATTAGTGATTTTGTTGGTACCATATCTATTAAGGATATATGAGGACTCTTTTGTGTTATAAGAAATTGTTGATGATTCAATGAATATTCGTAAAGAAAATTTCAATTTAAATTAAAGGAATCGAATGGATCCGTTCGCTAATAAAAAATCAAGACTATTTTGGTGTGTGTACTTATTGAGAAGAATGATTTGTATTATAGTTGGGAATCCATACCCTATATCAGAATCTGAAATTGATTTATCTTATTTTTTTCATAAGACTTATCTAATTCAAGGGACGTAAAGGGTCATAGTATTGTGAATTTTATTAATCAATCAATATAACTTGCGATATACAAAATTCAATTTTGTAGAAAAAAAAATTACATATTATAATGTAAAGGCGTGAAGACGCAGAAGTTACACCTAACAAAGAGAAATTGCTAGTTAAGCAATAAAATCTAGTAAGAAACATTTTTGAAGATCAAGAAATAAGGAAATCTAGTATTGTCGCTAATAGTTTTAAAAATTTTGAAAAAGAAACTTTAGAATTATATTATTACAAAACTGTCAGATTATTAATTTAACAATATCTTGAAATTTTAACTCCTGATGATATATTATTGAGAGAATGTCAAGCTGCTGTTTGGTTAAATTGTACAAAATATTCCATCAAAGGACTATTGGAGGCCATTCGACCCCTGAAGTACATATTATTTTTGTGGCTGGTGTCACATTAATTCATCGTATGCGGTTAGCTAGAATTTGGGACGATTAAAAGAAAAGAAAACTGAGCAGTAATTCTAAGCAAACCAGATGTTGGGTTAACGCCACTTTATTTTCTACTATAGTTGATTTATGAGCTTGTGCTGTGTGTCTTAAGACGATGACTGAGATATCAATTTTTTGCTAGAACATTCAGAGATACGTTTGTTCAATTGATAAATGCAACTGCGGTGACTTTAAATGAAAGATGTGGCTCTGATTCTTTTGAATCGATATATAACGTGAGATTGGGAAAACCAAGACATCTATTAATCATTAAAAGAATAGAAAAAAAATTATGATGGGTAAGGTTGATACAACACAACTCAATGTAATTCTAAATGGAAGAATTAATGCTAAAATGCCTAATAATAGTAATATTCGTGACAGTAATTCGAAATATGGTATGAGTAATTCAAGCAATGAGATTTCGTCAGATATGAATATAACATTTGGGAACGACCAAATGGAAGAACATGTTGGTTTTGTAGAAAATTCTTAGGTTGATTCTTGATGAACTAATTGAGCTAAAAAGAAAAAGAGGAATGTTACAGAGTGTTTCTCTCCCCAACAGTTTGGCCAATTTAAACATATTTGATATCAATTGAATTATGGTACAAATTTCAATAATTGCAATAACGATATTTTGAAGGTAGATTGTGGTAATGAACAATTACCAACAAATGTAAAGATTGGCCTTACGACGAGCGATAATGGTACCATTATTCCATACTCAATTATTCAACGGTTTATTGGTCCACAATAGAAACAAATCAGAAATATGTATCGTAAGAATGACGGCATCGGTACCGGAATTTTATGAACCATCTGTCATCGATGGTAGTGAATTAGGAACTATAATTTAACCAGTTGGTCCAAAAATATGTAGACCAATACCAAATAATGGCGGAGTATCTAAGACAAATAATTTTGATGCTAATATAGTGCCAGTGGCGACAAAATACGGTGGATTCAGTTCAAAGTGCTGTTCTTTTCAATAATGTTACATTATGATATGATAAACAATATATCTTACATGGACTTATTATTCAATGAATGAATTAATAAGTTATTTCCAGTATTATTTTAGTATTTTTCATTTAGTTTCAATGAATAATACAAGTACTGGATATTCTACCCCGACCATTACTGAGAGTAGTTGTACCACACTAATAGCAACAAGAATTCCACGTCCCGTTACCAGAATGCAAGAGGGTATTACGGTGAGACTATTGAACCAAATACTAGAGTGAATACTTCTGTTGATGGTAATCAACACAATAATGAGATGGTGATATCAGAGACACCTGATTCCTTATCATCGAATAATAATAATAGTACTTCTTAAAAGGAAAGAAATAACAGAATAAAAGAGAAAGTGAAACATTAACTAAGAAGCTAGTTACTAACAGGCAATGATTATGATTACGGGTTCGCAACCTAATGTATATATACGTAGAAATAACTAATATTCTTTTAATCTTTGGAGTTCATAATTACGAGTGTTCACAGATGTATAAATGAAGTATGCTTTATAATGAGCAAATGTTCGTGTTGAATGATTTGGAAACAAGAAAGAAAAAAGAAGGAGAAAACAGTGTAAAAAAAATTTTTTTTTTCCCATTTGTGTAAAGATTACAAACAAAGAAGAATAACTTAATAAGTTTGAATAGTAAATATAATGAAAGAGTAGTAAGTAGTGTTCACATATATTGATATAAGCTGTTGGTTAATTAATTAATGAATTAATAATAATATATATTTCACTTTTGCAACAAATATAAATATTATATAATACATAATAATATTTGGTAATAGAAGCGACAATAACAGTAGTAGTAAGATCATCATCATTATCAATGAATAAGATACTTTATGCAACAATACCATTGCATTGTAGTATCAATGAATTCCAAGATATATTAGAATTTACATACGGAGGTATAATTGGGTCAACAACAGAGTTAAATAAGGAAGAGAAAGCAATAGTGAAAGAAACGCATATATATAAGTATAAATTTTACGTATGGGATAAGATTGAAATAATTTATAATATTAAAGATAAATTAGTTAAAATATATAAATGTCTTGAATCTAATAATACAAAGGGAGAAGAAAAGGATAACAAAAATAAGAAAGGGGAAGAAGATACAGAGAAAATGATCGATCTTGTGATAGAGAGTATGATCTTGAGTATAATATCAATGGATCAAGCAGATAAAGGGTACGACGACACAGTTGTTAGAGAAGAAGAAGAAGAAGAAGAAGAAGAGTATGAAAGATTAGAATTCAAAGATATAGATCCAATAATAACTTTATTTAAAGAGCAATTTGGTACAAGTTTTAGTAGTGTGGAAGGGATACCAAACAATGGATTGATTACTCTGGACCGTATAAATGCACAAGTTGATTTCAATAAGATGAAGGTTGTTAAATGTAACAGTAACCCATTACGTGGTAGGATCGAATCGTTGTTGAGTATCGGGAGAGATCTAAAACAACCATTATGTTAACAAGATAAATAGTAAGTAATACAACATATAATAGTAATAATAATAATACATAATATACCTTTAGTGAAGCAGAGTAGCACACTTGGCGATGAAACCCATGTCCTTCTATAAAGAACAAAACAAAACCAACCATATCTATCTGTATATTTATCTATATATATATATATATATATTTATCTATATATATATTTATCTATATATTTTCTTTAGAATTTGGCCTTAGAAACCTAAAATGGAAGGAAATTAATCCATGGGTTGTTTTCTATTGTCTCGTTGCATTCTTCTTCTTCGTTTCATCCCGCGCCACCCACCAACAGCTATTGTTCTCTTGTTCTGGTTTTCTTTGTTCTGCCCGACGCCTCCCCCACACAATCCCCATATTGCGTCTATTGTCTCTATTGTTTCAACTTATACAACAATAGAAATTTATTTTAATTGTTTTTGCAGTCTTTCGAGTCGCCAATAAACTCGAAAAAAATTTTATGACATCTTTTTTTTTTTCCTTCTTTCTTTTCCTTCTCGGTCTGATCTGATCTGCTCTGATTTCTTCAATGTTTTCAGTTATTATTATTTACTCACACTTTAGAATATTATCAACAAGAGCAACTGGACAGAAACCTATAAACCATTTTCCTTCTTTTTTTCTTTCCCTCTGCTCTGTGTGCTGTCAATCCTGCCTTCTTCTTCTTCTTTTAGTTTTGTTGGCACCAATAATAAATTATACACATAGAAAGGGAAAGAACCAAAACAAAAGGAGGGGAATATATATATATATATATACATATACGGTAACAGTAGTAGAATTCCATATATCTAATTGGATTACTCCATTTGATTTTACTTGGATTTGTTTGTATTAAATATATTTTGAATCATCAATAGTATATATTATCCATATATATATATATATATATATATACTATTGAAATGGTAAAATCTATTTTAAAAATTAACTCAAATTTAAAACAGCATGAACCTTTATCTTCTTCTTCCACTCGAGTGACTACTACTACTACCAAAAATGTTAGATTCGATTTACTCTCAACAACTATAAAAAGATTCAATTCAAATGATGAACCTATCACTATATCAAACGACTACCACTGTTCATCATGTTCTCCGGATGTTGATGCTAACGGTTCTATCACTACAGACATATACAATCAAGGGGATTATATTACTGATGAACCTTGTTGGTTCAATAATTTAGACGTTTTACCAAATTTAATCAATTTTGATAAAAAATTTCATACTTATTATCAAAGATATAAGACGACCCGTTCTAACCTTTTGCTTTCTTCTTCTTCTTCTTCGTCTAACCAATTTAGAAATTTTTATAAAGAAAATGATTTAAGTTTGTCTGATTTGGATTATGATGACGATATAACAATAGACACTCTTGAAAATTCTCGTTTTACTGGCTTAGACTCTCTAGATAAAGACACTACGAATGATGGATGTTTGGATACTGATACAGACGATAACGATTTCTTGATCTCTGATTCAGATATCAAATGGGAATTGGTCGACTCTAATATTCCAAAACCGTCTCAATCTTTAGATTTACTTAATGATCAATCTATTCAATCATTTTTAAATGGTCAAAATATTAAATTGTATAATTTGGAACAATTGAACGGTAATAAAATGTATGGGTCTTTGATAGTCAACAATATCGATTTTGAAAAAATTGTCGAAGTTAAATTCACTTTTAATCATTGGAGTAACATTCATTACATTAATTCAAGTTACTGTAAATCGTTGACGCCAAGATTCGATCAATTCCAATTCGTTATTGATCTGAACCGTTATAAATTTTTCTTACAGATTAAAGATTTATTGAATAAACAGATCATAATCGAATTTTACTGTAGATATGATGTAGGTAATCAAACTTATTTCGATAATAATAACTATTCAAATTATACTTTGACGCTACTTAAAACAGAGAGTAGTGATCCCGAGAAGAATAACAATGTCACTACTACTCCTCCCGCGGAAAGTTTACCATTTGAACATACAACGGATTTATGCCTTTCTTCTTCTTCTTCTGTCTCGAAACCAGAATGTATGGATCCACAACATTCCCCAAAGGATAACGCACCACCACAAAAGAATAATGACAATTGTACCGATTCATATGTTAGTAATTCAAAAGATACAAATCACTTAAATGAGAGTGGTAGAAAGATAAGTGCTGGCACTAGATCTACTCAAACTAATAACACGCAACATAACCATCCATTTTTAGTGAATAATAAATATGTTGTTCCGATGACTTCTAAACAATTCATGAATAATAGAAATATCTGTCATACAAGAACTTTCAGTGAAGATACAGATTATTATAACACTTCACCATTGAAACATCTATATCATAATGATACATGTCAATTTGTAAAGAAACCTGCGACGAAAAATGAAGTGTTACATATTGAGTCTAATCCTCTACCATTAGATGATCTATATATTTCAACAACAACTACAACAACTACAAAATTCGAAGTACAATCAAATGATGTTCCTAATAAATCATTAAGCAGCAAGACAAATCGACTCAAATTTTCTGAAGAAGAACCAAAACAAGCTGGAAACTTACCTGATTTAACAGATCGATTAGAGAACAAGATTTTTTCTACACCACCATTATCTTCTACAAGTTCGACGATATCTAGGTTGAATCCAAAGAACGAAAAAATTTCATCATTACCGTCTGGTTCAGTAATAACTGTTACAAATACTAATACAAATAGTAATAACAATATCAAACTTGATTCCACCGATTTAAAGGAGAATGAGCCAGAAGCTGTAATTGATAATGTCGATCATATATCTAATCGCATATCAGGACAAAATAGTGGATTATCCTCTAAACCACCTTTGACAGGGGGCGGTGCGAAAGATTTGCCCCATATTGGAAAGCCGACTCTAGATCATTTTAATAATGATTCATCTGTTCATTCAATCTCACTGGGTTACAAACCGGAATTGGAACGTCAAAATAAAGCACAAAGTAAGAGAACTGATACAATTTATAAAAGTTCTTCTATTACATTTAATAATAATAGTCATAGAGATAAGAGTGACAATCTTATAATCCCTAAATCGAAATCGCTATCATCACTCGATAATATAGCTACGGTTCACGTGATAAATAATTCAAAAAGTTTTAACGCACTTGCGGATATAAGTAATTCCAGTATTGATCTTTCAAATAGAATCCACGATAATAGTAGTACCAAAAGGATACAAAACAATCCTCTTAAAAGTATGGATTATCAAACCTTACTACAATGTTACTGTTTTTATAAATCACCGCCATTATCAAATAAAGCTTCAGTATCATGTTATTCGGAGATGGGTCTATCTTCGTCACCAAGTGCTACTCTATTCCTATAGGGCTGAAAGAATCTGGTATTTTTTCCCTTCTCTGCCTTTGAAATGTTTCAGTTTTTAGTACCTAATTAGACAAAAATCACCAATAAATTAAGCTAACACATGAAATTCATTTCTTTCTTTCTTCTTCTTCTTCTTCGTTTTTTGTTTTTTTGATAGGATCTTTTGTAATTATTTTTTATTATTATTAATCAAATATAAGCTATGCTTTATTTAAATTACTGACCGATTGCCTATCTTACAATAATAGTTTAATTATTTTTTACTCTTTTCTTGATGAAATATATATTTGGCTACTTTTTTCATTTTTTTTTTTCGAAGATTAATTTGTACTATATTTCTCTTATAACAAATACGGGTTTTATTAGTTTGTGATAAGAGGTGTTTATGATTATCTATCTATTTGAACAAACAAGAAAGAAAAAGAGAGAGAGAAATAGGTGGAAATTCTATAGCAACACTACGTTGACCTAAACAGAAAAAATGGGTAAAAAAGGAAACATCTGTTTATTAAATAATAGAAATATAAATTTAAGTAAGAGAGTGATGTGCGATATATTAAAAACAAAGTAAGTTCTGACAAAGATAGAAACCAGTCGATAAGTATCTATATTCATATATGATCTTAAGTTATGTTTGGAAGTAACCTCTCGAATTTCTGTGCAATAGTAACAACTTTTGTGCATTATTTAGTCGTATGTTTAATTAATAAATATATAATATATATCCAACACTCTCATGCATAAAAAAGGTACGTATATTTACCAGTAATCAAAATTTCTGAAAGAAAAAAAAAAAACGCATCATCTATATTCCCGTATTATTCCCAAACCTAACTTTTGTCCACGAAAAAATGTAATGTTCGAGAACCTCTTAAAAACCGACTGCTAATACAAAAATCGAGGTCCTTCTTTATTAATATTATAGTAAGCAGGGAAGGGGGAAGAAATCACGTAACACCGATTGTTTTTTCCTTTACAAAAATATTCACCCTTTTGAGGACAGTCTTTACAATATTTGTGATGACTAACCCAACATTTCAGCATTAGATTTAATCTGGAACTTAGTGGTATATCAAACACTACATTTATTGAAATATTATTTGAGTTGTACTTTAAATATACTTATTAATGTTGTTCGGGTAGTCTGGGTTCCATCCCTTATAATAATGATAGTGAAAAATTGTATATCGTGAAGCTTAAAAATAATATTTTATATATAAAGCATAGAGATTTAGAGATATCGGTGAAGAAGTCTTATTTGTTTCTAATTATTCAGAATTTACTTTATTAGCACAGACCAATTTGGACTAAACTAATAAAGGTTTACGTCTAATTAACCTTCTATTAATTATTGCCACTAATTATACTGTATCTAAGGACTACTGTGAATTATTAATCGAAGCGGAAAATGTCGCTTTAAGGAGTCTTTTTGTGATTGATGGTAAGGGTTTTATAATACATAACACTATAAATGATTTACCTGTTGGTAGAAATGTAGAAGAGGCTTGGAGGATTATTGAAGGTTTCCAATGGGTTGAGAAGAATGGTATTATTTTACCATGTGGCTCAACCCCATGTTTTGACACTATTAGACTAACTGATGAAGATTCTAAAGAATATTTCAAAGGAAATGCTGAAAAGAAAAATTAATTCAAATATTTTTATTCCTATTCCTTTTTATATATTGTCTTATTTTACACACATTCACGTATAATATAATATCATTTTTATTTTTCAAACCATATCATAAATAACTACTTATAAAAAACACTTTTTTTTTAAAAAAATGGAACTACATAATATATTTAGGAACTATTAACTTTCTCTAAAATAGAAAAATACTCAAGTTAAAAGTCATTAGATGAGAGAACCAATAAATAATTCTTTTAATATAGATTTCCCTTTTTTGATATAAATTAACAATAATTGTTGGTCTCTCTCTCTCTCTCTCTATATATATATATATATATTTACACTTTGTTTTCAGAGAGGTATAATATGATTTTATTTAAAAAATTGCAATTCAAACTGGCATATACATTTTTGTTTTTTTTTTTTCTTTGGAACTTGTTGCATTTAAACAATTGGTGTTATTATAAACCAAATTTTTCCTTAAGTTAATTAAAATTAAATGGAGTTTCTTGTGTCAACAAAAAAAAAGAAAAAAAGTAAAACCAAGTTTTAAAACGAACATGCTCCCAGTATAAAAAAACTTTTGAGAAGGTGCGCCTTCACCAATATTATAATTAGTTGTTATTCCCAATATTAAAATGTATTTTGTATATAATTAAGCTTTTATATGTATTATTTATTTTGAAGATGTTCTTGAATAATTGTTCTTTGGTTATATGGAAATTATATAAAAAGATTATATGATGTAAAGTAAAAAATATGATTTATAAAAAAAAAGACGAAAAAGTTTGAATTATCGACAACTTCATGTTTCTTATATATGTTTATAAATGAGTATCGAGTGTTATAGTGTTGAAATATAATGTTATGGAACGAAATAAATAGAACAATAAGATTTTAGCAGACGCGAAACGATAAATTGTTGAATAATAATTGTTGAAAGGTCACGAAATGTTGTTGAGTTTGTTTATTAAATATCTTACTGTTCGTAGAGGAAAATGGCTTAATATTAACATATATAAAGCCAAGGATTTCATCATCCATTCTTTTTGTCTTATTTACAATATTTGTATATTATTACTTCTATGTTGTATATAGAAAAAGAAAGTGAAGAACTTTATTATAATTTTTGTATACTAGATCTAATAAATATAATATTGAGAATGTTTACTATATATCCAATGACTACAGGCGCTCATTCTCAACATATAGTTATTAATAATAATTTTCCACCGTATTCATTTCAAAGGATAAATGATAGTTTACCACATCAACCTAATAGGAAACTTGGAATATCCTATCTAGGTATCAGGGAGTAAAATATCCTACTATGGTAAATTTACAATGGAAGATTTTTTCTGGAATATTTTACACCAGGGGGAATCTATTGTTTAAATCTTATTGATTCATTCTATTTTTTTTAGAGTCTTTTATTTTAACATTTTCAAGTGAATAATTGTTACTAATCCAACTAGGTCAACGGTTATTAGAAACACATAACCATAAGGGTATCACAAATTTAGATTCAAAAATATAAAAATATAAATGTAATATCCTGGGAAAAGTAAGAGGGGACTCTAACTTTATAATACTGTTACAGTGAGGGAACATTACTGTGGTTTTGTTTTTTGCGTCGTCTTCGAGATATCTAGTCAGTGGTAGCTTAATTAAGAAAGGTGCTTCTGGGTACGGGGAAAAAGAATGGGAATACATGTAAATAATTTATGTAGCAACAAATAAAGGATACACTTCTTTGAATATAGAGATATTAAGCCCAACCAATAGGTATAACTATCATTTACCCATCTAATACGTCAATTAATACAATTTGTCTACACTTTCCAAGTTCTTCGACATTACTCGAAACAGGAATTACAGTTGAGCCATTGGTGTAAGAATAAGAGCACCTTATACTTTTAAGTGACACAAAAAGAAAGGTCCTACCCGGATTCGAACCGGGGTTGTTCGGATCAAAACCGAAAGTGATAACCACTACACTATAGAACCATAAAGGTACATTTTTTTGTAAAATATCGGGTTGTGATAGAGGGTTAGATAAAATATAAATTTAAAATAGAAAAGGTTAAGATAGACCTTACCTCTCCTAAGACTATACAACTATATACTGGGATAATTTTCCTATCTTGTCTTGCACTATTTCTATATAAAATATATATAAATTACATAAAGGAATTATAAGTAAAACAAGATTCTTATAAACTCACAAACTCGTGAATTTACTCGGATATCCTGCCTACTTATATATGTCCACATGTGAATCAGAAATTGTCTAATGAAACTTGTCTCAAATTATTGTATCACAATGAGGCGTCCCTCGATACAATAGAAAATTGCTCATGAGTCTTACTAACGTGGAAACACGTTCTTGCAGTTACGAAAACACAAAATAATAGCCTAATGGCTCTTGCAGTTACGATAGCACAGACTAATAGACAATTATTGTTTCGTTTGTTTATATTTTATTTAGTTCTCGACTTCCTCTGATCCATGTGGCCGTAAAAAAACATTTATCCAATTAGTTATTTTTTCTTTATTATTATTATTATCTCAAAGCTGCTTCCTCTTATATTTCCTTTTCTACTTTATTGTTGATTTCACTTCTTATTGTTCTTCTCCTTCTTCTGTGACATTTCTTACTGCTGGTGTAACTCTATAACTCTTCTCGGACAAGTATGTATTTCTTTATTCTGGTATCATGTTTGTTACTTTTTTTTTTGTAATTTCTTTTTCTAAATCTCTTTTCCTTAAATATTTCCTGAAACACTTTTCTTTTTCCTTTTGACATGAATGAATTTCTCTCGAAAATTGAACCTCAACCCTTGTGTTACACCCATATATCCAACTTGCTGAAATAGAGTGTCCTAGGATAAAATAGATAGAACAATGAGATTTTACCAGATCACCAATAATAGAAACCGGATATTGTTCGTTTAGTTAAGACTAAACGTCGATGAAATTGTTTGGTTTAAATATTTCAGTTAAGGGAGAAAAATTCTTCCATATTTGCTTATATAATTACAAGAACTTTTTCTCATATCTGATCTTTAGATTATTTAAATTTTCACGTATATCCTTTATGTTCATATTTTGTTTAGACAAGAAGGGTGATGAACATTTACTTCTATTTGTATATTAAAAATATCATTAAAATAAAAAATATAATTTTAGGATGTTTACTATCTACCAATTACTTACAGGCACGCATTCTTAACACAACTAATATTCCTTGACTTTTGCTACATAGGTTAAATTAACGTTGTTGTGAATTGAACTTGACTTAATTTATGACTTGAACAATAAACAGATAGTGTGGACAAAAACCAAAAATATGTAAGAACGTCATAGGTGCACTTGAAAAACTAGTAACGCTTGTTTTATTTAGTTTCTGTAATAAATATTTAAATCTAAAAATTAGACATAAATGCCTTTTCTAATGTTAAATAAACGGTCTTTTTTTATCTAAAATTAAAAGGGGTAATATTTAGATGTTTAACTTAAATTTCTTCAATCGTTCAACTCTTTTTATTTTTTAATTGACGAAAGGTTCGTTTAACCAAATAGAATAATATATATTTCCACAAATTTCTTAATCATAGTAAACTAATTTGCAATTTTATATAATAAAGATTCAATTATTTTATTTTATTTTTTTTTTTTTTTTGTAATGTTTTAAAGTGTATTAGTTTAAAATGTACTAAACTGTCTTAGTTGTGTTTTGTATTTAGGTGTTCTCGTGTAAGATACATTAGGAAAGTCTTATCAATAATATTGTGATAAAGTGTGTGATGATCACCTGATGAAAAAGTAAATTTTTTATTAGAAAATTTTTATATAAAACTTCACATGGACAAAATTATAAAATACTTTTGTCTCCTGTAGATTACTTGTATATTAGAGCGAACAGTATTTACATAATATATATAAGTAAGCAAGAGTTATATCATTCATTATAATACCAAAAAGGTGATTTAAATTGCTGGAATGGAGGATTCTAGAATAAAATATGATGAACCAATAAGATTTTAATAATAGATTATCCCTTGAGGATAAATAATCCAGCAAAAATATCTCATAGTAAAATATATCATTAGTAAGATATTTTACCTCCTGATACTAAAAAAAGGATACTCATAGTTTTCTAAAATGTCAACATGGTATTTTACCAATTACCCCTGAAATAAATACAGTGGCAAATAACATTGTACAATAATATTCGATACTCATTTCTAAACCTACACAAGGAACATGAAGTATCCAACAATCTACATTATTTTCCTCACCTCCTTTTATATACTACATGTTTATGCTATTATACATTATTATCTTTTATATAATTTCTAGATGACCAAGGGACAGTTATCGAAGAACAATCATTGAAGAACATCTTCAATATAAATTACACATATAAGAATTCTATACATATACAAAAATACAGTTTAATTTAAGAATGTTTGCTAATAATAATAATAGTAAAGGCGCTCATTCTTATCAGTTACGTGGTTTAAATTGCAAGAAGAGTGTTACCACATGAATGTTCAATCAAAAGATATGCTGTTTTAGAAAAAGATCAAATGTTTCTTGTATACATTCAACTATATATAAATATAAATATATATATATATATATATAAATATATATGTTTATCAAAATGCAAAACACATTTTTTGCAATCTCTCTTGGTCTTTTTTTTTTTTTTTGAAAACAGGAAAAGAAACTCCCCTATAAAATTTCAACGATAAAACAATAAAAAAACTAAAATTTAAAAAAAAATATGGAAAAATATTCTAACCCTAATAAAAAGTCCCCAAAAAATTGGGAAAATATTAAAAATGAAAACTAACCCTACTTATGCCACGTTATAAACTGTTTTAGAAATATGGTGCCTTTTTTTGGGATTGCCTATTAGGGAAAGTGTAACAATTATTATTCTATTGGAAGTTTCTTTTAAGTCCAGCAATTTTTGGAAAAAGCTAAAAAGCCCTAATTTGCCTATTTTTTACACATTTAATCAAATGAGATCAAGTCAAAGGGGTTCCATATTTTGCAACACAAATACACAAAAATGGTTTAAGTGATAAGGACCAAATAATAATAATAATAAATAAATAAATAAATAAATAAAGACTCAACCATTTATTAAAATTCAGGTTTCCATACAATATCGTTTCCTTTTTAAAGCATTCATATTATTAAATATATTATATAACCCTTCAGCTGTATATAAACAATTACAAGTATTGCCACTGAACAAAAGTCTTTTAATCCGAATTGAAAGCGACAATATTGATTAATTTCTTCTAAGTGGTCTGTCCCTCTCTCCACGCTGAGTAAAGAATTATATTATTCAACAATAATACTATTCTTAATTGAACCTGTCTTTTATAATCCTTTGGTTTTAATAAAATAGTATAAAAATAGGGGGAAAAAAAAGAGATCAGAATAAACACCATCACTACTACTACTAATAATAATGTTTAATCCAATTAATGATGGGATTAACAAATTTACTGAAAATTATGGGATAGACAACTTTACTCTAAGGTATGCAATTTGTTTACTTGGATCCTTCCCATTAAATGCAATATTGAAAAGACTACCTGATAAAAGAGTTGATTTAAAATGTTATTTCATTCTATTTGTATCTGCAATTTATCTATTTGGCGTTATGAACCTAATGTCAGGTTTTGGAACGCTTCTTATTAGTTCTATGTTTACTTATTTAATAACTAGATTTTACAAATCTAGATTCATGCCATACTTAAATTTCATCTTTGTTATGGGCCATTTATCATTAAACCATATATATGTCCAATTTTTCACCGATTCTTCCGCCATTGAAGCAGCTAGTTCAATAGATATTACAGCTGCACAAATGGTTTTGGCTATGAAGTTGACTTCTTTTGCTTGGTCCTATCATGATGGATCTCTTTTAAATAAAGATGAATTCGAGAATGATTTGACTGAATATCAAAGGCAAAGAGCTTTACAAAGACATCCATCTTTATTACACTTCATGGCGTACGTGTTTTTTTATCCAACTTTACTGACAGGTCCAAGTTTTGATTATTGTGATTTTGAAGCTTGGTTAAATTGTGAAATGTTTAAAGATTTACCGGACTCAGAGAAACCGGTAAGTAAGATTATTACTCCTGGCAAAAAGAGACAAATACCAAAGAATGGAAGATTGGCTTTATGGAAAGTTATTCAAGGTTTGATTTGGTTGACTTTAAGGAGTTACTTACCAAAATTTTGTAATATTGCATACATGCTAAATAAGAAACAATTTATGTCAAGAAGTTTCTTCTTTAGAATTCATTATATGTATTTCCTTGGATTAATAGCAAGGTTTAAATATTATGCAGCATGGACTGTATCTGAGGGTGCATGTATTCTATGTGGATTAGGTTATAATGGGTATGATCCAGTGACCAAAAAGATTAGATGGAACCGTGTTCAAAATATAGATATTTGGAATGTAGAAATGGCACAAAGCACGAAACAATGTCTAGAGAGTTGGAATATGAGTACAAACAAATGGTTGAAATATTATGTGTACCTACGTGTCACCAAGAAGGGTCAAAAACCTGGGTTTAGAGCCACACTTTTTACATTCATTACAAGTGCATTCTGGCATGGGATAAATCCTGGCTATTATTTAACTTTTGCTACAGGTGCATTGTATCAAACATGTGGTAAATTTTATAGACACAATTTGAGACCAATTTTCCTTGCAGAAGATGGTAAAACTCCTTTACCATACAAATGGGTATACGATCTTCTATGTATGTATGTTATCATGTTATCATTTGGTTATTTGGTTCAACCATTTTTGGTGTTAGATTTTAGAGATTCGATTAAAGCATGGTCTTCAGTTTATTTCTATGGGCATATTATAGTAGCATTATCATTTTTCTTATTTAAGGGACCGTGTTCTAAACGAGTGATTCAATGGTGTAGATCAAAACAACCAAAGGAAATCGCACTAATGAAACAGAAACGACTAGAAAGGGATAGTACCACTAAAGCTTCTGTTGTAGGTGATAATTTGAAGGGAAAATTAGTATACGAAGAAGAAGAAAAACAAAGAAAGAAACAGAAACCAGAGAATGATGAGATGAATCTTGGTATTCCAGCAATTGATTTCAATGAAATAGAGGATGCAAAGAAGGAATGGGACGATTTCACAAAATCATATAATGAATGGAGACAAAAACGTGGTCTTGAAATCGAGGAAGAAAATTTAATGAGAGCGTTTGAAGATTTTAAAAGAGAGATTCAAACTGACAACTTAAAGAGAAGAACAAGTTTTAGTGAGTACTTACCTTCTAAAAAATAATATGAATTAAACATGAACCCAAACAGACACACACACACACACATATATATATATATATATGATATGAATTACAGGATAGAAGATATAATTACTACTAAATGCATTAAAAAAAAAGAAAAACAATCTATATCTACAGGACACTTGTTTTTTTTTTTTTTTTTGTCAACCTTCCCTTATGTGACAATATCGAAGAAACAAAAAGAGAAGAAAAGAAAAACACAACAAACACTGTATTATTATTTAAAAAGGGAGGAATATAGAAACAAAATATAACTAGTGCGAACAATTAGGGTGAGCACTTCATTGAAATCTACGTATTCATACCTAGGTATGAAGTGTATATAAACAAATATCAAGAATAGTCTTCATATGTTTTAAAAGAAAGAGAGGAAGAGGGAGAGAAAAAATATAAATAAATAAAATAAATAATATAAATAAATAGAAGAACAAGCTATTCATTTTCTAATCTCTGGTTGTCTTGAAATCCCAATTTTATCAAACTGTTGTTGATTTGACAATTCCAAACCTCTTTTCCAAAGATCATGATTTTCACTAATTGAATAAGAAATGGTTCTCTCCATGTAACCATCTGGGCCAGAATGTGCCAAAGCCTCAATGGTATCTTCCAACAAGACGGCTTTCCCAACAGTCAATCCTTCTTTACCTGCAGGATACCTAACGTTAATAATATGAAGGTGGAAATGGTAATAGGATGGTTGATAATGGATAAAAATCCTTAACTCATCAGAATGGACCATATAGTTATAACAAGCCGGGACAATAGATCTAATTTTTTTATTCAATTCAATCAGCCAATCCTTATGTATGGGTTTCAAATCCCTCAAGGATTTAATATCGTTTCTATAGACCAAAGCCACGAGGTATAGGGTATCGAGGTTGACCCCATCCCATCTGGTATCCGGAAGGATCAAAAATCCTCTTTCTTTATCTTCGTCCTCCTTGTATACCACTCTATCCTTATCTGAACCCTCGTACAGGATTCTATAGACCCATTTCAAGTTTTGACTATCGTTTACTTGTTCGTCGATATAGGGCTTGACCACCTTCATGTACGTTTCAGGTGTTTCAATAACAAAATGTATGTTCTGCTGATCGAATCGTTTGATGTGGATATAGTTAGCGGGCCAGATCAAATTAATCCTTGCGGTAGGGTTTTTATTCAAATCCTGTTTTATTATGCCGACGCCCCAATAGTACACGTCATTTGAAGTAATTTGTTTGATATCTTGTAATCCTTGCACACAAGAGAATTCGTTTTCACAATGGTAGTAGAGTGGAGGAGGAGACCCCAGTCTCAATTGGTTAAAGATGTGCATGTGGAGGCTTTCTGCGTTACTAGTTTTACTTGTAGAAGAAGAAGAAGAGGAGGAGGAGGAGGGTTTTTGTTGTTGTGATATGATGTTATCTTCAAACATAAAATGGGTCTTTTCCACTGTTAAAATTGCATTTTTGCCGTCAATTGAACCAAGTAAAGAAATGACTTTGAATTGTGGGTTTGAGTTAAGTACTCTTTTGTATTGGAATCTAGATATTAAAGTTTTGAGTGAATCCCTTGGATCAGTAGACATGATGTGAAAAGACAATTGGAAGAGGGAGGGGAAGGAAAAACCAGATACAGAATATATGAGATGAACAGTTTACACAGAGGATTATATACAACAAGTATCTTATTTTACTGGTTCTCCTTCTTTTTAATTATAGACAGATCCACCAACAATCCTACATTATATCCCACATTATATCCTACACACAAACACAAGCGTACACACACACACACATATATATATATATATAATCTTCTCCCCCCCCCCCCTCTCATCTCTTTTATAATAACAAGATGCATCGAATCTTCTATAAATACACATTGGACCCTTCAAAACCCAATATGCTTTTGTTTTTGTTTTTGTCTTCCTCTGTTGAAACGCATGTTGTGGTCACGTGGCTTAGTTCCCCTTCCAACTCTATTTTTTCTGTCTTTCTCTCTATTGTTGGCATTCAAAGGGGATTTTTTCTTTTGGGGGGGGTTTGACGAACAATTAATTTTGTGTCTGACTCAGTTTATGAGAACAGGTGGTGGTTGTTGCAGTCCTGTGTGTGTGTGTGTGATAATGCCGTCACATTGTATGTTGAGGGTGGTGGTTGTTCAGTTGGGTGTCATGGCAACAGTATGCCATCGAATGTTAAACAATCCAGACTTCTCTCTCTATCTCTCCATCTTTTTATTTTGTTTCAATTTAAATAATATGGCTCCTATAGATATATATATATATATATATAAATAGCTTACATTTGAACTTGTTAGTAGAAGATGTATACTACTACTACTTTGTTTATTTCAGTGCAGAGGTCAATAATCCCAAAGATAGGGTATGTTTGAGACTGTTGGGTTCAGGTGTCATGTCATACGAAACGTTGTTGCATGGTTATTTTATTTTATTTTATTTTTTTTGTTTTATTTCCCCCCCTCCATGTTTATTAATTATCATTCAATAAATAATTTGTTGATAAAAAAATGATTACGAACCTACAAGCTGTCAATAACTGGTGAGGACACTGGCTAAGTTTATCGAATTGTCTGTAGTTGTGTATACTTTCAATTACCAGTTTTCTATCTTTTTGCTTTTTTTTTATTTTTATCTTCAAAAATATTGAGAAATTTACATTTATAAAGGACATAAGATTATTACTTTTGTTACAATCTCTTTGTTTGTTTGTTTAACTCTTCCTCTCTCCTTCTCTTCTTCCTCGTTTTTTCTTTTTTTTTTTTGTTAGGTTAAAGGGTCCAAACTATATTGATAATGTCTGTCAAGAATAAAAAGTCTGTGGAGGATGGGGTAAAAAATACCCCCCTTGAACCGATCGAAGTTAAGGATGGTCCATTAAGACCTTATTTAGATATCAACGTGTCAAATGAACTAATCAATACTCGTACCTCAAACACTATTTTAGATAAAATCTGCCTTGCCGTTTTGGTGGCTGTTGGTTCTTTCATTAGGTCACATAAATTGGGTACACCAAGTAATGTCATCGATAGAGAAAGTATCGTCGGTAATATCATCTCTAAATATATTAACCGTGAGTTTTTCGTTGGAACTACCCCTCCAATGGCTAATTTATTCTTCACTCTAGTCTCACTCTTTAATGGATTCGATGGTAAATTTGATTTCCAACCAGTAGGTCACCCTTACACAAATAAAGTCCCATATGCCACTTTCAGATTGTTTTCTTCTCTATTAGGTCTATTGACCGTGATTTTGTTCTATTCTACTTTACGTGTCACCGGTGTTAGAAGCTTCGTTGCCTTTTCCGTCTCTTTGGCTTTAATCTTTGAAAATGGTTATGTAACTATCTCTCGTTATATCTTCGATGATTCTCCATACCTTTTCTTTATTGCATTGGCCATTTATCTTTTCCAAAAATCTCAATTGTATCCCATAGGATCCTGTAAATCCTACCTTTCTTTATTTGCCTCTGCTATCGCTCTAGGTTGTGTTGTCTCTACTAAATGGGTAGGCGTTTTTATTATCTTCTGGGTCGGCATCTGTTTACTGTTATCATTCATCTTAAACATCGGCGATCTATCTAAACCTGTCTGTTCATCTATAAAACATACCACAATAAAAGGTTTATTATGTTTGATCGTTCCTGCCTTCGTTTATCTGCTTTCCTTCTATGTTCATTTCCAATTGACTACTCATATCAGTAAGGATGCAGAGATCCTTTCCTCAGAATACAGATATGGATTAATTGGCAATAACATCCCGGAAAATATCAAAGCTCCCGTGGGACTAGGTTCCACAGTCACCATACGCCACACCGGTACTTACGGCGGCTATTTACATTCCCATGAGATCTACTACACTGGAGGTTCAAAACAACAAGAAGTCACTTTGTACCCATATGAGGACCCTAAGAACCAATGGTTTATTGAATTGTATTCTGAATCAGGTAAACCTATCACTAATTTCACTGAGCTTGTGGACGGTACCAAGATTAGATTGAATCATAACACCCATTGTAGATTGCATTCTCATGATCATAAACCTCCTGTCTCTGAAAACAGTGATTGGCAGAAGGAAGTCTCTTGTTATGGGTATGAGGGGTTCGAAGGTGATGCCAATGATGATTGGGTCATTGAAATCGATAAAGATAAATCCGCTGAAGGTGCCAAAGAGGTAGTTAAGGCCATCGATACGAAATTTAGGTTGAGACACTTTATGACTGGTTGTTACCTTTTCTCTCATGACACCCATTTACCTGCTTCAAGTTACAACCAACAAGAAGTCACTTGCGCTACTCAAGGGATTAAAGATTTAACACTATGGTACATCGAAAGTAATGAACATGATTTCTTACCTGAAGACACTGAACATGTCTCATATCCAAGATTATCCTTCCTACAAAAATTCATTGAAATCCATAAGAAGCTTATTTATGTCAGTAAGAAATTGGATATCCCACAATTCTATAATTCGAACCCATTGACTTGGCCCTTTATGTTAAGTGGTGTAGACTTATCGGACAATAGTTTCGAAAACGTTTATTTCATTGGAAATGCAATCATGTGGTTCTCAGTAACTCTATTTATCGCACTCTTTGGTCTCGGTTTCGCATGTGAATTAATCGCATGGCAGACTGGCAGACCTATCTTCCAAACTACTTATATTATCAACTTCCATATTCAAGTTGTCGAATATTTATTAGGTTACGCCATCTATATGGCCCCATACATTCTCCTAGGTGGTAACCATTTTATTTATGAATATCTTCCAGCTTATTACTTCGGTGCATTGGCTCTAAGTCATGGCTTTGATGCATTGCTTGCTATCCCACGTAGCAGAAAGATCAAACAAGCAGCATATGCGATTGTTGTCTTATTTATTATTGGTAATATCTATTTCTTCCAAAGTCGTAAAGCATTAGCATATGGTTCAAAGTGGTCGTATGACTCCTGCGAATTATCTAGATGGTTACCAAGTTGGGATTATAATTGCGATGGATATACTTTAAGTTTAGATCAATATCTAGAGCAAAAATCTCAAAGGGTTAACACTGATGGTGTTTCTGGTACCAGTTATGGTTTCCCTGATCCAACTAATGAAGCTGAAATTGCTAAGAATTCAATAGTCGATGAAGTTGTCAATGAATCGGAGGGCGAAACTGTATTCATTGACGAAGAAGGAAATCAACTTGATCCAGAAGAAGTTAAAAGGATGGTTAGAGAAGAAGGTGCCATTTTAGAGAAAAGTGATGCAAATGATGAGGGGAAAGAATAAAGCATTGTCACAACCATGATATTTTATACGTTGAAAGTTTGATTGATGTTTGTTGTTTGTTTCTATCAAGTATAATTTTTTAGTTATTATGGTCACTTTTTAGTTTTTTATTTAGTGGTGAATCAGAATAAATAAACTTATATATAATAACAACAGTATTTTTCCTAAATTTATTATTTAAACATGGTATGGTAACCGTTGGACAACGATTTTATTTAATCAAACAACTGTTGTCTAGTGAAACCATTCGATAAGTGTATAATCTTTTTGTATAGCTTGTACTTTCATATGTTGGTAAGTAAATGGGGTATGGGTGGATGAACTTTAAACTTTTTGTTGACAATTTTTTTTTTTCGTTTTTTTTTTTTTTTTTGTAAAGATCCTACGAGAAGTGAATAAAAAGAAAAGCAAGAGAATAAGTGAAACGGTTTTGATCAATGACACTTTATCCTTGGGTTGTTTCACTCGAAGGTAATTTTAACCACTTAGTCGTTCTTTAGTGTTAAGTAATTACATATACATCTATTTATCAAATATCATTGAAAATTGGAGACATTTCAATTAAATATTGTCTAGATACATCATAAGTTTAAATCCTTTTTTTTTTTTACCTTTTAGTACACATAAAAATACACCCATCTATATAAATGGCAAACGACGGTTGTATTGAGCAAGATGCTTTTTTGAAGAAAGCAGAAGAATATTTCAAAGAAGCTAACAAGAAAGCCATTGCAGTACGTTTTACAATGAAAAGATACATTAAACCTGATTTAGTCGATGGTAACCCAGAATTTAATACCACTGAATTACCAAACTATGATATATCAAGGGAATCTGGGATTAAAGTGAATGATACTATTTCTCAAAACACGTATGATATTCTTGCTAGAATATCGTATGGTGTAAAGGGTAATAAACATAAATGCTCTACAATTGTATCTGTTGATAAGTTTGATAAATTTTGGTTAGATTATTCTACAATAGCTAAGAGTAATATGAATGGTCTTATTAAAAAGAAGAAGAAGAAAGCTAATAAATTAGTTGTTAAAAACAAAGTCAAGAAGAGTAATAAATAAATTATTTCATACAAAAAAAGATGATGAAATAAAATAAAAAATATGAATTTGAATAGAGATTATTTATTTTAGACGATATTTTCCAAACGCATATTTAGTTTTATCGTATATTCATTCGAGCATATATTTAAATAAGGTTCTATTAATATATATATATATATATATTGTACTTTAGGAATTTTTATCAATTGACTTATTTATTCAGATTCTACAATGATGTTACCAGATGGATAAATTCCAGGCTCATCCCCAATAATTGTTGATAAATCTAATTCCTTTCTTGGAACAGGCACAATCAATTTAAATTTATATTCGTGTTGATACCCACTTGGTGGGGAGTTTCCATATTGATATTGTTCCTCTGACTCCATGACACCATTTTGCGTCAATTCGACAAAGGCATAGATTTCTTCAATAGGTAACGTTGGATCGAAATTTCTTACTATTCTTGAATTATTATCATCATTCATTTTAATGGCTATTCTACTTACATCTTGTGTCTGTGATCTAGTCGGTTCTGGATGTAATTGACTTTTTCTCCATAGTAACCATTGTTTCTTTAATATCGCTAAATGTCTTTGTTCTTGTTCCCTTTGTATTGCCTCCCTTCTTTGACGTTCTCTTTCTTGATCACGTAAGAGTGATTGTCTAAACCTTTCATCTTGCTGTTCTCTTATATGTCTTTCTCTTTCCACATTTTGTCTTTGTTCAAACATCTGTAAAAGATAAGGATATTTTTGAACAAGGACTGACTCTAAATCCCTTGGATTATATTCTTCAATAGAACCATTAAAACTAAATATAATCTCTGTAGTATCATTCCTACTTTTAGATAAAACCCCAAAGTAAGGCAATTTGCGTACTTTTAAAGCGTTAGCCACTTGTAACCCTTCTGAAGTGGTAATATCACCAAACCAAAGCAACATCTGATAACTTTTAATACAATCGATAAATCTTTGAGAACAAAGAATATTTTCCACATAGGTCATTTTGTTACAAAGTAATGGATCATGTAAATATATTAATCCGAATTTACATTCAGACGAACAGTTCTCTAACAACTCCAAATAACTGTTTTGTATCAATTGAGTTGGAATCACAGATGTATTAGAATTATATATTGACCCGAAGGTTAAATTAGATGATTCCAAGTTAGAATAATTTGAGGTATCTTCATTAGATATTTGTTCCAATAACAGAGCCATATTAATTTTATGATCATTAGGTTGCCTGTGATGATTATCATAAATCTTATTAAAATTTAAAATTGGTTTCAATAATGAAAGAATAACTAATAAGACATATACCAAATAATATAAAATGTATAAAGGTATTTGTAAAACTATTTTTAGGAATGATATCATATTTGTATTTTCAAGGGGGATGTTTTGAGATTGACTAGTGTCAATGTTGTTATCATTGCTTGGAGTAGGTGTATTTGCCGTAGGAAAACCACCTGGAATTGAATTCAACAGCTCTTCTTCATCACCTCTATTACGACGCAGTCCAAAAATGTTCATAGTATATATATATATATATATAAATGTATGTTTGTATAGGTGTTTAAACCACTCTCACTGAAAAATATTAGGATGTATTGTTTGTGTTCTCCTGTTCTATACTATCTGAAGGAATATCAGATCAAAGGCTGCTTCGATTTAGTGTACCTTGTCAAAATTTACCGTATTTACTACTGGTTTGAATGATATTAGTTAAATCTTCCTATTAATGTCCTCAGTTTTGAAGTATCTTTAGAATAATGTGAGTTTGATGTTTTTTATTTTTATCCTTATATCATAAAACATGAAGTATTTTTTTTTTCTCATCCTTTAATCACTATTAAGATAGAATGATATATAAAAGGAAACAAAGAAAGAGAGAAAGGTGAATGTTTGTGTTTGTGTTGTATATAATTTAAAACAGGGAACGTAAAATCATCCAATCCTATAACCTTTATATATACGTCTGCATTTATAATAATATATGTACAAAGCCTAAATTTACAAAGAAGTATCCAATTCAAACTATTAACAACAATAATCTCCACATCTATGAATTGTAAATAAATGCCTATAAAGAAGGTTTGAATTATCGAACAATGTTTACTAAATAGGCATCAGCAACACGATACACAGGGTTAATTGAATTTATATTTGAAAAAGGATAACATAAGGATCTGTTTTGTTTGGAAGTAATTACTATAACAGATGTATTGTTTATTGTATTATCTTCTTGTAAAGACTATCCACTTTTGGTTATAGATAAACCTAACAATACATAATTGGTATGCTAAAAATCAGTACCCTTTCTAGGCTTATCTGTAAGTCCACCACCATTTTCATTTTGGCAACATTGATATATGTATTCTTGTAACACATCTTTATCAATGCAATATCCATAACCACCAGCCTCTAACATTGCAGCAGTACTACCTATCCAAAAACTGCAATATCCATCGACGAATTTATTTGACCTTTCCGTTTAAACTATATTCTTCAAAACATTATCGACAACTACACCATTGCATCAACGCTTCAACATTAGTCTTGTTCGGTTGTTTCAGTATCACCAGACTGGCTATACTACAAAAAGTATATCCACCATGTGCTTTATCTTCTTGTAGTACAACACCAAATTCATCCATGTATATCTGACAATTGATAAGATATTCTAATATACCGCTACATAGCTTTGGTATCAAAATACTGAGCATATAAGAAATACTTAATACACAATATACACCTCTAGTATCATCCTCGCCAAAAAAAAACTAAACAACTCTTGAATCCACCATCTGATTGTTTTAATTTTAATAGTCAATCTTAGATCACCCTTTCTAGTAATCTTATTCTAACATCCGTCAATATTATTGCAAAGTGATAAGGCGTTTAGTACCGCCTATGTGCTTGCTCTATGGGGGAATTGCCTAATACCAACCTCCAAAGGGTCCACCCTCAGGAACTATTTCAAACAATTTTAGGCAATTCTTCTCTGAAAATCGTCAGAAAATGATGCTGGTGACAAAACTTTTAAAGAATTGGCAATTCAAAACAACATCACATGGTTATGATGCATCTAAAGCAGCTAAATTTAGTAGGAATTGTGCCTTAAATGCTAACTTGAAGGTATTGCAAATCAAATTTTTTTTAATAATGGTTCTATTTTTTTCCAAAGAAGTTTATTATATGACTCAGTTACTTCTTGACGATTATTTATAGTTTCTATTTTTAAGCACTTTCATAATTTCATCAGTAGAATGTTAATTTCCTGGTTCTGATAATAACTCATGCCTTTTTTCTTTGGTAAGAACCCTTTCAATGACTGGTCTTTTCTTTCCTAATAGTCTTGCTGTGTAACATTGAATAGTACCCATTTTTCACTCAATGTTATATATATATGTATTAGGGTGACCGGATTTTATAATTCATCTACGGTTTGTATTAAGATGAAACAATATCCTTCCTCCAATTTTTTGTAGGTTTATTTAACAGATTAAAGTCGACCTTAAGATAGATAGAAGAAGTGTAACAATAGTTTGAGAGTGTAAAGTATGGATGAAGAAAGTACTAACTTTTATGGAGGGACATTTCCAGTTTTTACCAAACATGGTAAAGTACACAATAATCAAAACATGGGATTAGTTCTTCTCCAATAATGTTTAACAACAATTGAGCTCTTATGCATGCTTCTATACCATTTCACCCTATATAGAAGTTATTAGTTTATTTCTTTTCTAAAAAGCTTACATAAGAAAGTAAGTAACTAAGGGGATGGATGTATAGCATAGTAGGACACTTTGCTTGTAACATATCAAGATCTGTAGGTGAGTAAGCTTTTGTAGAAAAGAAGAGAAGAAGAGAAGAAAGAAATGTTCTTTAATTTTATTAAACGTACAGCAGTTGATGTTGGAAAGGAGATAAGGAAAATCATGATAGTTTATTGACTTAGATATCATGTGTTAGTTTAAAGGATCTATCGTATTTTAAAGTTGTCTCCATCTGACTTACTAGTGTTCTATAAAGAGAGGATGGAAAATATATATTGGGGTAAAAAGATAAGGATATAGTCGCAGAAGTCTTATTTGATTTTACCAAATTTGAAACTCTAAGGAAGTATAATCTGTTGTTTGAAGCTTCAGAGATCAGTAATGATTATAACATCTATAGCAGTAATAAAATGGAGGTTAAATTTATTTCAAGATGTAGAACAGTAAGTCAAATAATAGTTTGTATTATAATAGTTTAAAACGGTTTGATTATTTGTTTCCTTTTTGGATATCAAAAATACAATTATCTATTCTATAGTTTAAAAGGGTCTAGTGACTCACCAAATGTTGTTAAAAGACTATTGAAGGCTTTTGTTGAAAGTGATAATGAATTTTTTATCAAAAATGAACTTTAATTAATGAAGTTAAAATTTTTATCATTAAATTGTTTAACAGAAATGACAGAGCTAAAAACTTTTTTTTTTACAAATTCGTCATTTGAAAAGGGTTATCATTATGAAATTAGAAAATGGACTTCAATTATATTGTTTGCCAATCTTTTTACAACCTTTTCACCTATCCCTTTAAGTTTCAACCTCTTCTCACCAGTGTCATTTTTTACACTATTTGCTGTTCTAATACACCAAAATCTGGTTCAATTGATTTTACATAAATACCAAAACAAAAATCATGGATGATAATATTTTATATCCTGTTGTTCTAGAAGAATATTATATAAAAATGATTAAACCACTTGTATCTTAGGAAGATAAAAATGTTCAAATTGGTTCTACATCGATCGGACATGGTTTTGTAATATTCTATGGAGTTGCTACATCCAATGATAATAATATAATTAAGACCCATACTTTAATATAATGGTTTAATATGCGAACGAAACAATAAAAATACACATTACTTTGGGGAAATTGAAGATAACATAAAAGGTCATAACGATGCTAGATTAAAATCATTGAATTTGTAAAAAAAGTATTGGGATCCAGATGAAAAGAAGTTTTTAATTTTGAGCTCGTCTTCTTCAACTCTCATTAAAAAGGATTTGTCAACATGATAGTTCATATAAAAAATTAGAGAAAAGGAAACTATAGATTTCCTTAGAATGTTCAAGGCTTTTTTAAAACATATCAATTTCAGACAAAAAAAATTTTTTTTTTCAAAATATATAGCGGTATTGCTATAACATTTGGTTTGTATATATTCTGACTACCTTTTTTGTGGCTTTATATTCTTTTTTTTTTAATGTATAATAAATGTGTGTTTCTGACAACAATATGGTACTTAGTTACTCTATAGTGCATAAATAGGTGAAATGATCTACCAATCCCCTATCTATATCTAATAGAGATAAGCATGCATCACAAACTTCACATACTTATAACTAACTTATGTTGTGCACTTTAGTTTATATTTTCTGTAATAAATTTAATCTTTTTGGCTACTATAACTGTTGTGATATAAAAGTGTATTATAATCACATGATAGGATGTTTGGAAACTTTTCAGTTATGAAAATTTTATATAAAAGCCAAAGTCGAACAAGCTCTTTTTATGTAGAAGATCTGTTTATACCTTGTCACCTATAAAGAAGAAGGCTGAGGGGTGTTGTATCCCTTCCTAGGGACATTATGGTACGTTGTAGCATCTCATAAAGTAAGGTATATAAAATATAGTCTCTGAATGTGCATCCTCTGTCTAGATCTGTAATATCGTTGTATGTGTATAATGGTTATTATTTTGTTAAGTTAATTTATTAATACACAAGTCTCAAATCTATTTACAACAATAACCATTCTCTCTTGTGACTTTTCTAATTCCACAGATCTTCTAATTGCTTTAGACACTTGATTCTATTTTATTAAAATATTTATTTCTTGTATCATTAACCCCATTCTCTTGTCAATATCATTGATTATTTTTAGGAATACTTTGAATCTTAGCTCTTTCTTCTTGTGCATGTTTTAATTTTTTTTAATTAAACTTTGATTTGTCCATTACATTTATTAATGAATTTAGATAAAAAAAATTATGTATTCTCTTTCAAACGCAAGAAATTTCCTACCATTATTTCTCTCTCTAATTTTGTAATTTATATCAAGCTAAATGTGTCTGTGGATATATGCCAAAAATTTGCTTTGCATCTTGAAACAAATCATACGGACACTCACCAACCAAAAATGCTTTACATGCTTTGGGGTTATATAAACCGAGATCTTTTTTTATTTTTTTGATATCAACTTCTTTAAGTATTATTATATCTGTTATGATGCTTTTTTTTTTTTTTTACCTATTAACTGCTCTGGTGATTTTATTTGTTGTGCAGCTGAAGTAGACATCTTTTAATACAGTGATCTTACCTAACAAACTTTGGAAGAAAAGGTCAAACCATTAAAAAAAAAGAAAGAAAGAAAGAGAAGAAGGAATGTATATATATGGTTTTGAAGTGGATAGTTCAATAAATCTTCCACCACCTTAAAGTTAGTCAACCTTTTTGCTACCTTGAGTCAAAGTGGTGAGTGAAATATCTGCTTTAATGCGTATTTTCTGTTGTACTTAAAAATATAATGACACAAAAAAAAAAAAGAATTGAATTAAAATTAGTGTTAAGTGAAGATGACACAAATTAGTTGAAACGTTAAAGATTAGAAATATACTCTAATGTTTAAATAGGAAAAGGAAAGTTGACACATTGTCTTTTTTTCAAATAAATAATAATGCTTTTAAAATCATCTATCTCGATAATGCAATGGATCCTAAACAGAAGTGATTTAGGGTTTCAAATGACTAGAAACTTCTCTGGAAATATTTTAATAATGGGTGGTGACTCTTTTAATGATAGTAGTTTAGATTTATGTGAAATGATATTAAATTATTCACCAAAATGTCATATTTATTATTTTAATATATCGAAGGTTAATATAAAGCATAAAATATGGTCCTTCTCAAATATCCGTTACATTTATTGTGATTTATATCATAGGAATGGGTTTTTAAACTCAATTAACCGTTTGAATAGAAGAAATTTTTATAACTACCGCTCAAAGTTGATCACATTCGATATATTTATAAATTTGACCCAATTTACACAAATTCATTCCGAGGATAAATTTTTATGTGTGGTACCCTTTCAAACCATATTCAATAAATGTATTATCAATCCAATGAAAGCTATGAAATACTCTTTGAATGTGGAATCCGTATATATAATAAATATGTCCGTGAATTGTAAACTTAATTACAACATTAAGGATAAAGTTAGACCATATAATAAGATTGATCAGTTAATTTGTGGTAATTGCATTAATCAATTCCATGATTCGTTGAGTTCAGAAAGGGAGGGGAAATGCCTTTTGATATTGGTTTCACCAAATTTATTACTAGATCAAGACACTATCGATAAAATTAATCTTAGAATCATGGAATGTTTGAAACTTGGTTGTAACGGTGAATATAATTTTTTAAAATCAATAAATTTACATTACGTAGTTGAACAGACGAAGAGAATTCTTTATGGTTGGACTTGAGTAAAAATAAAATTTACGTAATATATATATTTCAAGAAATTGTTTTCATTATTTTATTAGAACAAAATATATCTATTTGTATTTGTATCTTTAAATTTAAATCTAGAATAACCTCAACAGTGAATTATTTCTCAACCATACTTTCTTTTTTTTTTTTTTAATTTTACATAAAGCAGTCGAAGTAAAAATGCGTATCTCTTCGAATATTGACTGTGTGTTAGTTTTACTGACATGACACCCAACAATGTCTACAATATCTTACATTTTATAAGACACTTTAGGTCACAGAAAATCCTTTTTTTCCTTTTTTCAAGGAGGTTCATTGATTCTCTAACTCTACAATAACGTTGTTTCACTTAAAATTCAGATCACATTACTTGCAGGTTCTTATTTCAATCATCCATATTCTTTCATTCAAAAAAAAAAAAAAATGTTTCGACTTTCCTTATCTTCAACTACTAAAAACCTCAAAATTTAAATTGCATTCCTTTAGTAAAAAAAACTACTAAGATTCACAGTATATTCTACTTTATCCGTCCTTGGTTACTTGCACCTATGGTCTGTACAAATGATTATATCCAAAAGACAAACAAGAACAAAAACTTCCTACTTTCTCAAAGGGTTCTGCAGAAAAAAAAATCTTGTCATATTAAAGCAACCGTTGAGGGTGTCGTCTCTCTTTTACAAGAACTTAGACACAACCATAGATAAAGACGTTGTGGTACGGACCAGAAACTCTTTTTCATTTTACTCCAGTAGTCGTTCTGAAATTGAATTCAATCTTTAAATATATCAGTTCAATCACTTGAAGATCTAAAGGTGAAGTTATTTAGTAAAAAATTCATGATACTGATATTGATCAAGCTATAACAAAATCGTAATTCTCAAGTGTATCTCTTTTGCAACCCGAAAAAATAACAATGCTGATACTGGTGAAGTCATAAAGACTCTTAACTACATTTTTTTGGTAATGAGTATCAGTCAATGCTACCTCCACTACTTTCAACCTCCCAGGTGTCACAGAGTATGCTATCTTTATCAATAAAGTTTTCGATTCAGAGAGAAATAAGTTATTAAATTTCTTGATTGTGGGCGATGGTAACAATAGTGCTGAATTTGCCATTGAATCATAGGCTTTTTATTAAAAAGGATTTGATAAGAATCATTCCCGAAACGACTAAATATATTAAAGTCTCTTTAAACAAGTGGTTGCAAAACATGCTTAAAACAAGTTTGATAATAATACAAAAAAGAAAAGGTCGATTATCAACGAAATTTGTAAATTCATGAAGATATTAACTTGAAATTAAACACTTTTTTTTTTGGACTTTTAAATATGGATGTTGTATATGTGTTTTCTAAAGGTGAAGAAATTAAAATCATATATGGTGTCTTAGTTTTGTCTACTGGTATCAAACCACAAAAAAAAATCGACTATAGATCTAATGAAAAAAGTTAGAAGAACAAACTGAAAGACAGGTTTTGATGATCGCATGATAAATTAAGAGTGTCATGCTATTAAGATCCTGTAGTCGGTATTAATGACTTCATTTTTCAATCCCAGTTTCATTCCAACTACAAAAGTGGCTCTTCAAATCGGTGTATAATTAGCAAATATATATATATGAGGTTGATCAATTGGACTGGAAAACAGAACAAGCAGAGTGTACTGAAAATAAGGAATCTTTAAATACTAAAATTGAAAGGATCGAATCTACTATAATCGACTAAAAATAGAATTTGTTGGGTATTTTAGCATACATTGGTAGTGATAAAGCTATTTTCTGGTTTTAAATACATATAATTCTATGATAACATTGTTTCCTGGTTCCAGAGATCTATTTTATTTATCTATGTGTATTTCTTTAACAAACAAAGTCCTTGATACTGCTGATTGGATTAGAACTTCTGTATTTGATAGAGGTACGTTTGTTTAAAATGGGAAACAATTAAAAGATAAAATGAGAAGAGAGAATCATGTTTGCAAAGATGGAAGGAAGTATCTTCTAATTTTCTTTCCATCTCTTATCAACTTTCGTTATCTTTAGAATATATATATATATATATATTGTTTCATTTTGATATTAGTTTAAAATCATGTATTCAATCTTTCTATCACTTTGTTTCTCTCTTTGTTTTTGTTTTATTTTGTCAAATAGACACGAACTGTAACCAAGATTCAAGTTCACTCTGTTATATCCCCTCTATTAGTTTTATGTAAAAAACATATATCAATTAGAGACTAATAGGACGGCTAGTACTTAGCCTTACCATTATTAATAATATAGTGTAACTCCTAGGTAAAGAAGAGTGAGTACTCAACATAGTAATAGTAATAATAACTAACACTAATAATAATAATATTCCTGTGTCAAAGAAGGTCTATTTTTGTTGTTTTTTTCTGAAACAAATTCATGGTGTGTCACGTCATACGACACCTGTACATCCACTGGAACTTTGGGTTTTTTTTTCTTTTCTTTTTATTTTATTTTTCAGTAAAAATTCAGACAAAAAAATTTAAAAGATAAACAACTTCGTGAAGTATTCTGAACATAAATAGTTAAATTTACTGGTGTTTTCTTGTAAAGGTTATGTCGGTATATGACACCAAGTGAACCACATTGTGAACATCGTTTGTGTGGGTGGAAATCGGTTGTTGTTGTTGTTGTTGTTTTTTTTTTTTTTGCTAATTACTTTATATTAATTTGCTTATTAATTTGTTTATTAGACCAATTCCTATAATAATTAAATAAACAAGGTCGAATACAAAGTATTAAACAAAGAGTACCTAAAAAAGAAAATATATATATATTATATTGTATCAAACATCATAATGTCCCACGAAGGTGAAGAAGATTTATTAGAATACTCTGATAACGAACAGGAAATTCAAGCCGATGTCAATAATGTTACAGAGAGTGGTGAGGGTTCCACTACAATTGGTGCCACTGGGGAAGAACAAACTTCTAATACTAATGAAACTGATAAGAAGGGTTCCTATGTCGGTATCCACTCCACTGGTTTCAAGGATTTCTTATTGAAACCTGAACTGTCTAGAGCTATCATCGACTGTGGTTTTGAACATCCATCTGAAGTCCAACAACACACTATTCCACAATCTATCCATGGTACTGACGTTTTATGTCAAGCAAAATCTGGTTTGGGTAAGACTGCAGTCTTCGTTTTATCCACTTTACAACAACTGGACCCTGTCCCAGGTGAAGTTTCTGTGGTTGTCATTTGTAACGCTAGAGAATTGGCTTACCAGATCCGTAACGAATATTTGAGGTTTTCCAAATATATGCCAGACGTTAAAACTGCTGTGTTTTATGGTGGTACTCCAATCAGTAAAGACGCCGAATTATTAAAAAATAAAGACACCGCTCCACACATCGTTGTTGCTACTCCAGGTCGTTTAAAGGCTCTTGTTAGAGACAAATACATAGATTTATCTCATGTCAAGAATTTTGTTATCGATGAATGTGACAAAGTTCTTGAAGAATTGGATATGAGAAGAGACGTTCAAGATATCTTTAGAGCCACCCCAAGAGACAAGCAAGTCATGATGTTCTCTGCTACTTTATCCCAAGAGATTAGACCAATCTGTAGACGTTTCTTACAAAATCCTTTAGAAATATTTGTAGATGATGAAGCTAAATTAACTTTACACGGTTTACAACAATACTACATAAAATTACAAGAACGTGAAAAGAATCGTAAATTAGCTCAATTGTTAGACGACTTGGAATTCAATCAGGTCATTATCTTTGTTAAGTCCACCGCTAGAGCTAATGAGTTGACTAAGTTGTTAAATGCCTCCAATTTCCCTGCAATTACCGTTCACGGTCATATGAAACAAGAGGAACGTATTGCTCGTTACAAAGCCTTCAAGGATTTTGAAAAGCGTATCTGTGTTTCCACTGATGTCTTCGGTAGAGGTATTGATATTGAACGTATTAATTTAGCAATTAATTACGACTTACCATCTGAAGCAGATCAATATTTACATCGTGTTGGTAGAGCCGGTAGATTCGGTACTAAAGGTTTAGCCATTTCTTTCGTCTCTTCTCCAGCTGATGAAGAAGTCTTAAGTAAGATTCAAGAACGTTTCGATGTCAAGATTTCAGAATTCCCAGAAGAAGGCATTGATCCATCTACGTACTTAAACAATTAAATGTGAAAGTGTTGAAACTTGGAGAGTTTATGTGATCCTTCCAAACTCGGCTTTCATTTTTATTTTTTTTTTTTCCCTTTTCTTATTTTTCTGTTTTTAATCCATTTTTATTATCTGTACGTAAGTATTAACCTGACATCTTACAGAACCGTATTGATAATACAAAATTATATATATATCAAATATGTAACAACTTAAATAATAAGTATATAAATACAAGAAATCATTATCATTTTTTTTTTTTTTTGAGCAATATGTATAATACTGAGTCTGTTTATTATACATTTTTATTCAAGGATTGATTTGTTTCCAATTTTTGTTATTGTCATTAAAACATTGCTCTAGATATAATACAAATATATATATTTATAAGTATTGAGTTTTAATGAATATATAAAAGAAGAAAGAAAGTAAATGATATAGTACATTAGATTATAAAGAAGTATTTAATTATTGTAGCATTTATTAGTTGATATCATTTACAATATTGAAACTATTGTTTTTGAAGTGATATCATATTTACTCGATTGTCTTGTTTCGAGTGTATATACATACATGGTTCATTATAAAATATCTCTTTGATTACTAATATTTGTGCCTTGAATTGATTTGTCGTATATTTTATTATACGTGGGTCTCTCTCTCCTTTTTTTTTAATATTATATCAAGTAAGAATAATATGCATGCAAACGACTTCCTCCATAAAGTTAGAGTAAGACTCTAGTGTTATATTAAAGTAGGTAAGACCTTTTTAATTCAACAACATATGTCCAGGGAGTATATCTTTAATTGGCTTCCCAACTCGACGCATATGTGTTTAGACGATAGTCCGCCTTTAAATTTCCGGAATATTCCCGCTACTAAAGAAAAGCAATGTCGAAAGGCGGAACTTTAAAAACAATCGGTATTAATACGGATTGTTTCCGGTAAACGGTTAAATCGCGGATTTTAACCCTGATGAATCCCGCGAAAGAAAAAAAAATTCCTCACATTAATCTTATATTACTAAAAGATTAGTTGAAACCACATTTTAACGATTGCTAGTCTTGGGTTAAAGTTGTCAATATTTACCATAAGTAAACAAAGATAGATGAATAATAATTAATTATATTAATATGGTATCCGTCCACTAACAAAAATAAAAAAAGGGCAAAGAAAACTCATTAACTTCCCTGCCTCTTGCTTTTCTTCTTCCTTCACCTTCATCTTTATTCTTCCTTTCTTTTTAGATATTGATTGTTGTACCTACACTGCAAAATATCTATAGATCGATAGATTCGTTTCTTATTTATGGGTTATACATATATATATTAATTAAAATATATCTAAATTTATTGATTACAGAAGAAATTATATATTTGTCAGAAAGAATCAAAAAAAGTAAATAAAAAAAAAATATGTGAATTCTATAATAATATAATAATGATAATAAATGAATATAGAATACAAAGTTCTTTTCTTTCTTTCTTCCTTTTTTTTTCTGTCTTTCTTAACGGTAGGATTTTTGGAATCTAGCTCTAGCACCTCTACCACCGAATTTCTTTGGTTCTGGTCTTCTAGAATCAGCAATCAATAAGGTTCTGTCATAAGAGGTGAAAGCCTTCTTCAATTCGTTCTTAGATTGTTCATCAACGTATTTTTGGTGGTAAGCAACTAAACCCTTAGCAATGGCTTGTCTGATAGCGTAAACTTGAGAGACATGACCACCACCAGTGACTCTAACTCTGATATCAATGTTAGCGAACTTGTCTAAACCGACTAATAATAATGGTTCGTAAACTTTGAATCTTAAGATTTCTGGTTCAACTAAAGTGATTGGGGAACCGTTAACCTTGATTAAACCCTTACCGGCCTTAACGTGGGCAACGGCAGTAGCGGACTTCTTTTTACCAAAAGTCTGTACACAAAAAACAAATAAAAATATAATAGGTAAACTATTTTGCTCAATTGAAATGAAATATATGGATAATATATATATATTCATACAATTTGGAAAAGTTTTATTATGTTAGTAAAAATATTCATTTTTCTTTCTGGAGAATTAAAATTAATCTTTAATGGGGGGAGAACAGGGACAGAGAGAAGAAATGCAATTATGATTTAACGTAGAGTGTTACGTGCCTTCAAAATAATCGATTTTCTCGATAATGATGAAAATGGTTAATTTTTCCTTAGGTATTTTTTATACTTAGGCATTGGGAATGGAATCGAAGATTACTTAAAAAAATAAATAAATAATTTTCTTCCTCAATCTATAGGAATTTTTCGTCTGTGAATCAACGTATATATATTCTTTTCTAATTTGCAATTACCTACAAGGCTTATTAGTTTAATTCTTTTTTTTTCATATGTGTGATGGAAACTTTCCATCTTTTAGGTGTATGGAAGGGGCTATATTTTCTGACTGAAAGTATACAATTTTTTTTTTTTTGAGTCTGATTTTATAGTGTAATTCTTACTTGAGTTAATTTTTCTCATACTCTAACTAATCCTGACTCTTATTCATAAAGTTATATTTTATATCCTTGTTACGTCCTTTTCATCACACTTCCTCTATAGCTTGTTCTCTAATTTATGTAAATAAGTTGAATAAAATAACATACTTGGACACTTGGGACGGCTGACATCTTATGCTTATCTTTCTTCGCTTTTTTTTCCAATAAAAAGTTACAATGTAACACTCTATAACCAAGACTTTATAAAGCTTCCAATGCCCACTCAAGAAATACCATTCTGGACCTGTTGTTATACAGCAAACAATTACCATACTAAAAAATAGCTGATACTAATTAGAGCCATCTACAAGCCCTTCAAGGTTGATCAATGTGCACTGATTATTTGGAAATGTATACAGGTAATCCAGTTACAGGGGCAACAGTACTGCTACAAGGAAATTATTCGCAGAAGTGCTACAGAGATATTTGATAGTACAGTGTTGTAGTCTGGAATGTGGAATTAATGGCTCTATGTGGGGCCACTCTCTCTGTTGAAGGTTTCCTCTAACAAACTATGTTTCAACCGGGGGCGGGGAGTGAATGCCACTTCAGAGGTTCACTTCCTCTTTCCGAAGCTCTTCCTACTTCTCCAACAAGGAAAGAGTACTACAGCCATAGATCTCTTTCCATTCCAGTCTGCCTAGAAGAAACTTTCTGGTCCCTTGGAAAATACACAAATGCCACAAACACTATTTTGTTTTCTTTTCAGGTTTAATTTCTTCTTTCCAGGTTTTCTGTTCACCGTAAATGAAAAAGTAAAAAGACGACGCAAAACAAAAACTTCCCAAATAGGAAATACTAAAAATGGGTTATTTTTCCCCCCTTGAAAGATGAAAAATTCAAACAAGATATCATTGTAGAGGTGTATGGGTGTATATATTGCGCTGTTTTTAAATGGCAGTCTTTATTTTTGAAGTCATTAAGTAAATGCATTGATGGTTACGAAGGGACAAAATGCTATAATCCCACAACAAAACAAAAAACAATTTTGTACCGATTATTGGATATCAAAAATTATTATCAAGTTAAGAATGTCTATTATAAATAACAGTGTTGGTGTCATTTCTTATTACTGTCTTCTTTCTTTTTAGACAAACTAGTTTAACCTTTTCCAAAAAAAAAAAAAAAAAAAAATTATTCCAAGAATGCTGATGTCAATTATTTTATTAAACTTATTGCAAAAGCTGCTTCCACTGTCACTGACATCTCACTATAATTTAATGTTGACATAAATATTACTTCTACAATATATATCAAACCCCAATATGGGGAGGATCGAATCATAGATTTAAACTCCAATTGATTAGTCTTGTTTTCCTTCGACTTTTCAGTTTCCAATTTCAGATTGTTATTTACGAATGCATTCTGCTCCCATTTCTTTATCTAGTTTCACCTCTCCCCCAAGTCATGTAAAATAGTAATATAATGGCCACTCTATTTAATCCATATATTACTTCTAATTTATTATATTGCTCTTATGTCTGTCTATTTTTTGAATAGGTTTATACTTTAGGTCACTACCTAGAAAACTAAAATGTAAAAGATTTGATTTCTGGTGTAAATGTTCATATAATAGGGAAACAAACCTCAGTGGGCTCTCAAAATTCATTTTCTATTATCATTAATTGTATACCACTACAAAACTATCCTGGATTGAATAAAAACATGTTATAGAAAAACAAATACATCTATATGATATTTACACCTCATGTAATGGTTATCTACTTATGAAGAGTATTATCAAAACGGTTACTGTGTGCTATACAAAGGTTACCACCTATCTTATCAACGTACAAGCTATTTCTATAGTATGATCGTTAAACTTGACCTAAATGATTTTCATAACTATAACAAACTACGACCTCAATCTATAATATCATCAGAACACCAAGATATTTGATACTTCTTTTTTTTTTTGAAGTCATCATTCTCGAATAAAAATTTTCTAATTCACAAAAGCAAATTTAAAAAACGTCAACTTATCAAAATCCATAAACAATTTTCAAACAAATGCAACTTCTACTTTTAACTTCATTGGATTATATATGTCTACCAAAAAAAAAAATCAATATTTAATAAATCAGAATCTAAGTAGGTAAACCAACCTAAGATTATTGCTTCTTCTTTACTGTCTGTGCAGAATGATCTCATAGACCTTATGCTGCTTTGATTTATTTCAACTACATTAAATTTTGATTAATGCATGCGCAGAGACTTTGGTATCAATGGTAAGATTTAGTTAAGAGTAAAAAAGTGTTACATTATCGTCTTCTAGGGGGTTGTGCTAAGAAGGACAACTCCATGTATAGTTTAGACATTTCGAAAATGTCAATCAACAATATGTTTTAGCTGCTCTATGCGTGAACAGTTTGTATGGAGAAGTTAGAAGTAAAATTCTAGAAAAATATGGAAATAAAACAGACATTGACATGGATGAGTTGAAAAAGAGTGACAATGATCAGATGAGAAGCATTGAAATAAGTTCATAATACGTCTATAAATCATATGTTGAGTCAGCCAAAGGTAGTAACGGTATTAAATGCTATTATTGTAGAGAAAAGGGATATAGACTTGGTGGATGTTCATAATTAAAGAGAGCATACCCTATTGCCAGATTTTTATAACCATCAATAGAAGCAGACATATGATTAGTACAGCCACTATCAATAAACCACGTATTTTTGTGTTTTTCGAATCCACTAGAAACACCAGTTAAAGCTACTAAACCCTTGAAAGATTCTTGAGATTTAACTAAGTTTCCTATTTTATTGTCAATTTTAAACTTAGCATTAGGGTATTTCCTTTTTAATTTGAGACATTCAGCCAGTTTATGTCCCTTTTCTTTGCAATAATAACATTTAATACCATTATTGCCCTTAACAGACTTAACACACAATTTAGAGACGTATGATGAATTTTTCTCAATGTCTCTCATATGTTCATTGACATCCATTTTTAATCCATCCATGTCAATGTCTGTCCTATTTTTATATTTTTCAAGAATGTTACTTCTAACTTCTCCATACGAACTATTAACATATAGAGCAGCTAAAAATATTTTTGTGGTTGACATTTTCGAAATGTCTAAACTATTCACGAAGTTGTCCTTTTTACCACAACCCTCCATGTATCTTTCTAAAATTTTGACTCCATCTTTTAATTTCATAATACCATACATGTCAGTCAATTTTCTAACAATCTTCTTAGCAGCATGTTCTTCAGTAATTTTCAATTCATGATACTCATCAACAATATCTTGATTATAACTATCCACACTCTTTTGCAAAAGATTAAATAAAATCTTATTAAAAGTTCTAAGAGCAATCTTATAGATCTCGCTTTCTTTAGAAATCAACTCTCTACAAAAGTCACGGATCTTGTTTTCATCATTTTCCAAATAGCCATGTGATGGCTCAAATATGTTTTCAGGGACACTTATATACTCACAATTCCAGGTCTTGAGATTAGAAGAATTGATTAAGACATTGTGAGAGTGAATTTTTGCTACAGGGTTCATAACCTGTTTCAGATGCGGTTTTGGTAATTATCGATCTGTATGTATTTCGAACCTGTCAAGGATTAAAATCATTAGGAACTTAACCGGTTTGGTTGAGATATAGTGTTAAGACAAGGATGCCCGTTTCGGCGATATATATGTTAGATAAGCAATAATAGTTTCAAAAGTGCATATATAACATTCTAAAAAAAAAGAAAGAAATAAAAAGGAACATTGTGAATGCTATCCAACTTATGAAATAACTCCTCCTTCAAAATATCAAATTCTTTCAATTTTGAAGCTGAGTTAATCCGCAGGATTCTTACAAATAAAAAGGTTATCATTCGTTGCCTTCTTCTCATTGGCTGTTGAATATCCGATATTATTCACGGGTAATAGTTTAGTCAATATGTCTAATATGTTGTTATTTGCATTAATGTATATTACGTCTATGTTATTGTTGCTAGTTTCTTCAGTTACTCTTAATATTTTTGTGACATAAAAGTTGTTTTAGCTTGTTTTTTTTTTAATTTTTGCTGAGTTTTTTCCTTAATCTGATACAAATTTGTTTAGCTCTCCGCAAAATTTTGCATTTTTTATTATTGCCAGTTAATGATTTTACTAATATTAATAAAGTTGGAAGTCTAGAGATGATTTCATAAATCACATATCTTTTTTACTAACTGTGGATAATGTGTTTGTTAGTATTGACCTAGCCGCATCTGTGTCTCTTATTTTTTTTTTTCATTTGTTGAGCTTGTATTTCAAAACATTAGTGTTTGAGGGTTAGAAGGGTAAGGTCGCTTTCTCGGTTATGATGTAATTGATATATTAGAGTAGAAGGAGATTGTAATGGAGTCAAGGTCTGATGAATGAAGGTTATGAATTATGGGTGTATTTTTTACTAAGGTAATGAGTGTACCTGAATCTAGGATAAGATATTAGTTTAAAAAAAAATAAAAAAATAAAAATAAAAATAAAAATAAAAATAAAAACAAGGTCCACCTTTTAAAATTTAATCTAAAATGTGGATCTTATTTTCTCTCTTTTACCCCAAATAGGTCGAGATGCAAGATTTATCTCGAGAGATCAAAGTTTCTCCTTTCGGAAAAACTCTTGGACACATAAATATGACAAAATTCAAAAGAACTCAGACACTTTATTATTAAACATCACATTGTCGCAAAATAATGATTATTTGTTCATTCCTATTTAAAAGATCGGGACCATTTAAAAAATTGTTGTTGAATTAATACTAAAATTAATAGAAACGCATACTAGCAACAAAAAAATTCACAAGGTTAATACAAACAAACGAAGGGCCAATAAAAACGTCATACATATAAATTTACATATATGCTTATTTAAAGATTGGTAATCCATAATAATGTATTCATCTACTGATTCTATTTTAACTTATTCTGAAACTCTTTTCCTTTCTCTCTTTTTTTCCCCTTCATTCCATTGCAATTTATCTACTACTAACGTAATACAATAATAACAAACATTGTCATACTTAATACAAGTCTCTTTGTCACATCACAGGAGCGCATATATATAGAGAGAGAAAGTGGGGGAAATATTTAATAAAATTTGTTGTAGTTTAAGCGCCATAATTTCACCAAATAAATTCCCTGACCATCCTTCACTTTTCCATTAATATTAATTATAGCATTATTATTTAGTGATTTTTTTTTAAAAAAAAAAATATTATTCCTTTCCTGCCATTTGTCTTGGAGTCAATTTTTGTTTAGCTATAAATAATTCTTCCTTATTTAGATAACCTAATTCTGTGATATTATCAAATTCCAATAATTTTAATTCACTTATCATTTCATTTATTTTAATGTCACCACCATCAAATCTCAATTCATCAAAATATGGAGTATAAAGACATTGTAATGGACTGAATCTTTCATTAGGATCATATTTTAAAATATTTGTCAATAAATTAATGGTATATTCATCTTCCATTTTAAATATTTTACACAAGGGGATAGATTTGATAGGTGGTAATTTATGTTCAGAATAACTCGAGTTCATGGAACAGACCTCTTCTTTTGTTGGTGTGCCTAATATTTTAACAATTTCTACTAATTGATCGATTTCAGTTTCACCATGAAATATAGGTTGACCCAATAATAATTCGGCCATAACACAACCACTTGACCACAGATCGATTTGATTAGTATAATGTGTAGAACCAAATATTAATTCTGGCGCTCTGTAATATCTTGAACAGATATAAGTTACATTGGGTTCATTTAGAGATAATTTTTTAGCACTACCAAAATCGCATAATTTTAAAAGCCAAGTTTGTGGATTAACTAATAAATTTTGTGGTTTAATATCTCTATGACACACTTTTGCATAATTATGTAAATAATTTAGTGCTTTAAATAATTGGTATATATAAAATTTTATTTCTAATCTTGGCATTAAAGTCTTTTGATGAACAAAATGTCTTAATCTTTGATATAAAGATTGTGATATATAATCTAATATCAAATTTAGATAAATTTCGCCTTGGCCATTCTCTTCATAGAAGAAATATTTCAAATCGATTATGTTTGGATGTATTAATTGTTTCATAATCTCTAATTCTCTGTTTTTAAACCTTTTATCTTGTAAGACTTTTTTAATTGCTACAGTTTCATTGGTTTCTCGTATCATAGTAGTAAATACAACACCAAAGGAACCACGTCCAATTACCTCCATAGTAGGAAATGATATTTGTATTGGTTCAGGTGGTTGACTAGAACGGGTACCAGTAGTAGTACTATTTTCTTTTCCAATATTGTCACTATTGTCATTATCTAGACAAGTATGACCATAATATACTTGTTTAAAAAATATTTCAGGTGTAGTGTATTGAATATTCATGAGGGCCTGAATAATTGTCTAGGAGAGAGTGGTATGATTATTATTAATATTGTAAAGTTTACTCTCTTATTATTTCTTTTTCTCTCAGTGTCTCTCTCTCTCTCTCTCTCTCTTTATTTTCTTTAAAAGATCAGTGAAACTTGGTGTCAGTGACTTGATAAAAGTATAATAATATTGATTTTTTAAAAGCTTCTTTTTTTGTACCAAACAGGGAGAATGTATTCAACCTATAAAATTTTTGGGGAATAAAACAGATAGTTATACATAATACCTAAATAATATATAAAATAACGGTTAAATAGCAGTAGTCAGACATTTTCGAGAGATAACGAAAAGATTTACTAAGTCTTAAATATGTTCAAATACAATAAGAATTTATGAAATTGAAAAATTTTAACTTTGAGTCTGGTCAATGGTCAAAAGTATGTTTAAAGTATTTAGAATCAATTTTTCTTGCAGGTCTTTACAAACTTCTCTTTCAGATTCAGTGCTTCCCCCCAAATTTTTCTGTTTCCGTTGTCCCATATATCGTCTCTTTTAAAAGTAGTTCGGACATCTTCAAAGTAGGAGAAAGTAAAGACAAGAAAGGATCACAGAATAAAAATTTTTTTTCTTTGTGAGTTTGTTTGAACATTTCATTTTCCGATCTGTCATCTCCTCTCCCCGTATATGATTCTCTTGTTGAGGGTTTGATTGGATGGATGGGTAGAAAGGGAAAGAAAGAAGGACAATATTTAATTAAAAAGAGAGGGGGGAGGGGGGAATAATAGAGTATTATTAATAATATCATATCTTACACAGAACTACATTATCTTAATAATATCATTATTTTCCGGTATTTATTACCATTATTATTTATTATAATTTATTAACCTTTACATTTTAGCAGTGTTTGTAACAAACTTTTCTCCCTTTTTGATATTTGTTTGCAGAGGCTCCATAGCAGTTCTTAGCAGTTCAATTTCTTCTTGTGATAGATTATCTAAAACACTTGGGTCTATCTTGCTAATAGATCCATTTTTAAATTTTAATGGTATTGCAAAATAATCAATGTCAAAATGACCAATTTGTCTTAAACGTTTTTTTAAGTCAAACCCACCTTTCACACTAGGAAGATAAACATACCCAGGAAGGTACCTGTATTTTTGTACTCTATAATAATCTACATTCCCACTACCTTGTATCATACTAGATATTATGTTACCAACAAACTCATTTGCTGCATATGCCATAGATAAAGTTGCAGATCCCATACTTTTCTTAGCTTTTATAACTTCATCTCCACCGAATTGAATTCTTTTAATCAATTTGTTATATCTTTCCACACCTAAGATTTTGATAATACTTTTATCTGCTAAAACTGGCACAATAGTAGTCCCTGAATGACCGCCAACTACACTGATCATGTCATGTTCCAATGGATTGTTCTCTGTGTCATTCAATTCATCTAAGTGTTCCTTTAAAAATGTTTCGGCTCTGATTACATCCAACATAGTAATACCAATGATATTTTCCAAATGTAACTTACCTAACTTTTTGAATGTTTCAATTGCTACAGGAACCAAACAATTGACTGGATTAGAGATGATTAACACTCTAACGTTCTGTGGACATATTTGTCCAATATGTAAACACAGAGTCTTAATGATGTTCGCATTCACTTTAAACAGATCGTCTCTAGTCATACCTTCCTTCCTCGCCATACCTGCAGGAATTACTACTATATCACTGTTCTTTAATGCTTCTCTTATCTCACTTTTAGCAAATCCCCTTGTGACACTTTTTGTATTTATGTGTGATAAATCTGTACCAATTCCATGACAGTCAGCTAAATCATATAAGGACAACTCATCTATATAAGGATTTATCTTTAGTAATAGGGACAAAGGTTGTCCAATGCCTCCAAACGCACCTAAAACACAAACTTTAACCATTTTATTCTTGTTTTGTTGATTTTTGTTTTCACTTAATTTCCTTTTTCCTTTACACTTTAAACTATTGAGAAAGGCTAAAGAAGAATATTAGACAGTGTTGAACTTGAATGATTTAAACATTAATGAGATGGTCATATGCGAATAACGCATCATCTGCTTTCTCAATCCTATAGTCATTCTCTCAAATATATATATATATATTATTGGAATTTTCACGTTTGCATTTTTGTTGGCATTTCATTTAACCCCTTATCAAATGCCTGGAGACAGGGGGAAAGGGGGAAAACGGGATTGCAACACCCATACATCACACTCTCCCCCCGGTGTTTCTCCGTTTAAATTTTGTTTAATGACAGGAGGACTGTGACACAAGGAAAATTACCACATGTCACAAATGTAAAAGTATATTGTTATTAATAGTGTTTATCTTAAATAATATTTGGATATAAATAAGTGTTACAGAACATCGTTTTGTTATTTTTATATTGTCCATGAATGTCTTTATATCCTGTTAGTTTTTTTCTTTTTCCCCTTTCTTTTCTAATTAATTGGAATTTCATAGAGGAAACCCATCAAATCCTGCCTCTTTACTAAATTTTAACATATATTCTTCGGGTATCTCAATGTAAGGAGGTACTCTCCGATTCGTTGGACATACCTGTTGTCTATACTTCATTAACAAATTTCCACCCTTTTCTCCAAATTTTGAAACAATTTTGCGATAAAATAAACCACATGCGTTACATATATTTTCACTCCCATATGGACCTGTTCTCCATTCTGAAGTCTTTGAACTTTGACAATGGAAACATTTCTTATTACTCTCTTCTTCTTTTTCCAGCCTTTTATTAGTTTTTTTTCTCTTTCCCTCTTGCACTTGCTTTGATGATCCTTTATTTTCGAAAGGTTTTTCAACTGTAACCGCTCCCCAGGGTTGTAAATATGTTTCATTACTTTCATGGTTTTCCTCTTTCATTATTTTGTTTAATAGATTTTCCCATGATTTGGTTTTTTGTTGCTTTTAGAGCCTTAGTGATCCCAACTGGTGGTTTTTTTTTGGAAGTGAAATTTTTGGTTGATGGTCCTGTCTTTTTTCTTTCAACAGTATATGGGATATCTACTGTCGTTGCATTTTCAGCATGTGACACTCCTGGTAAAATTTTATTTTCACCCCTTGAAGACTTAGGCGTCAATGTAACCAGTTTCTGTTCATTTTTCAGTGATAGATTAAATATATTATCTACATTTTCTCTATTTTCTTTCAAACTCATATTTCTTTTTTTATTTCGTAAGACAGGTGTTATTATAATGGATTTTGCATTATGATTCTTTGGGAATATTGTGAAATGTTTTCTAGAATTATTAAATGAATTCTTAAAAATCATTTTGGGTTCAGTAAAAGATGTATCACAAATTGAAGTTAAATTGGAATGTTTCACAATTGTTGGTGTTTGTAAAGGAGGGTTATTTTTGGTAAGAATTGGCGTTTTATCTTGTCTGTTCTGTTCAATATTTGTAATCGGAAAAATTTTATTAAGAGACTCTTCCTCAGGGATAATATTTCTTCGGAATTTATAATCATCTTCATTCTTAGTTAAAAAATATGATTTATTATCCGGAAATCTAAAGGGTGTCAACCTTTGAGCCATCCTAGGACTTTCTAGTGGTGGTAATAAAGTTGTTTGTGGTTGGTTGAGTAAAACTGTAGTGGATTCTTTTACATTTTTAGTCTGTGAAGGGGAAATCAAAGTAATAGGCTGTGATTTAGTTACACACCTTTCCCTATTGACATTCAATAAATTAGTAACTAGCTCATGTAATTCAAGAGAAACCTTCTGTAAGTTTCTTAAACTTTTTGACATTCCATCCTCTTCAGTTGATACCACATTCTGTTCAATATTGTTATTGTATTTTTCTTTTAAGAAAATAATATCCCTTGATATTGCCTGTTTTATTTTCTGTAGTTCTAATATTTCAGTTTCCAAAATGAGGTCTAATCGTTCTGTATTTTTTGCGTCATTCATTAATGTTTCTAATGAATAGGTCCTTTCATGAGGGGCTGATGGTGCACTAATGTAAGTATTCAAGGGCTGAATTGTGCTAGGTGAAAAGGGAGGACTTGAAAGGACCTGTCCTCTTCCTGTCATTAAAAGTTTCCCATTTGAATTTGTTTCTTCAACATTTTTGAAGTGTTTAGGTGTTTCTATCCCACTAATTTTTTTATTCGCTTTTTGTTCCGATATTAACATATTGGAAATTGAGGGAAGTTTTCTTATCATGGAGTTTGTCTGTTTAAATGTTTTTATATTATCATTCCTTTTATATTTATTTTGTTGAATATTATTATTATTATTATTATAAGGGTCCATATTTAATTTAGGTAAATTTGCATTTTGTAATATTATATATCATAAGGTCCATACTATAGAAATAGTATATATATATATATATATAAATGATTTTCTATTGATAAAATGAAAAGATAAAAGATTTAATTTTAAAAATTTAAATTAACTTCCTTTATTCAAAGAGTGTTATTCGATTAGAAATGAGCAATTAAGTTGAGACCAAAGATATGCTTAAGGTCTCTGTAAAATCTGAAAGATTTTTAAAGAAACTTTAAAATAACAAAAAAGATTGAGTAAAGAAGTAAGGGATCATTTGGGGCGGGGTGGAAATATATATATATATATATATATAAAGGGGTGAGATAAGAGTCCAACACTCTATATGACCGTCTCTTGAACAGAAGTGAAAATGCAGAGTTATTAAACTTTATTGCTAATTTTTTTTGTAAAAAAAACACATTATGAGGCTCAACTTTAAGGTTTTTTTTAAGAAAAATTAAAATTAAGTAGTCATTATTAGATTTTATAAAATTCTGTGTTTTCTTCTCTTTCATTCACTGAAGGCTAATAAGGGATTAAGTGTCCCTTCAAAAATTCGCTATTGACTAAGAAACGGGGAAGAGGAAGGAAGGAATGATAACCAAACTTTTATGTAAATTGAGCCAAAATGTGTTCCATTCTTTTTTGGTCTTTGTTCATTCCAGAATTTCCTATACAATGTTACTCTTACCACTCTGCCACTTTCTTTCTTTTGAAGGGAATTTGTGATGTAAAAACGTACATAATTTGCAAAGCATTACACAAGGAGAAAGGGGAAAAATAGGACTAAACAGAACAAAAAGAAACAGTTATTTTTTGGTTCCTAAACTTAAAAATAAATCTATCTGCTGCAAGCATTTTGTGTTGTCTTGTCTGATTGTTATAAAGTTTCTTTCCTGATCTATAAAAACTGTTATGGTTTAACCATCTTTGTAAGAAACATCATCTCACCCTTTTTTTTTGTTTACATTACAACCACACTAAGTAGAAATAAACCGTATTACTCTGGGAACTTGAAATATGCAATTACTTTACGTGTAAGTCGTATTTTTTTTCTTTCTTTTTAAACAGTACTTTCTTTATACCATGAATAACATAAGATATTAGGTGTGGCTTATTTACTTAATTGCTTTTAAAATTTTACTATACGGACTAATATTGTTAAAAAAAAGTCTCATCTTTCTTATTTTTTTCTTTTTTGTTTTGTATATCATTCACATACTGAATATATTCAGGGTAGTCTATATATAGATAAGTTTTGTTCACTACCATTTTATATAAAAGTAGTAGCCTATTTTTATATTTGGACAAGCATTGGTCACCGACATTATATATGTCATTGATACTATTTTCTTAAGATATTTTTTAAATAGAATAAAACACATTATTTAAACCAAACAAAAAAAAAAACTTTGAAGTTTCAAACCTTTCTTCTATAGAGACTAGGACTACAAAATAGAACCCTTTCCTGTGGAGTATCTCACTTTTTTAAAATTCTCCAAACACTCAGGAAAAACGAACAGCTCTCTATTTTTTTTTAAAAAAAAATTGATAGTATAGTGAAGGCAGCCAAAAGACTCTCCTAAATATGTATAAGTTTGTTGTGCATGTAAATCTAATTATCTGGCATGACAAAAAATAAAGAAATGCATTTTTGCAACGAGTTATGACACTATTATGTCCACAGAGGAGAAAAATTTGAGGCTCTATTAAACTCTCAGAAAAAAAGACAGCAGAGACCATAAGATCTTCAACATATATATATATATATCAAGGATTGTATGTATTTGCCCTTTCCTTAATTTCATATGGTGGTGATTCTATTTTTTGCTTTACATTTGTGTCTTCTTTCTTTGTTTTAACTTGGCTACTGTTTTGTCCTCACGGCTTTTGCAGTTACTGAAACTAAGAAGAAATTATTTAGTTGTTTCAGATTTAAGGTATATCAAGTAAAATACTCATTCTTTCCTAATTTCTTGTAGTAGTACATCAACTATCTAATAGATTGGCGAAATAATAATATAAATATTTTTGTATTATTTTTCCCAGCTAATACAAATTCTCGCCTAATATATAGAGGAAGAATGAAGGAGGATGATTTCATGACACTCTAAATAGTAATAGTAATACATACAGTTGTTGTGTTATTGTCAAGTCAACACACTCCGTTACTACAAAAATTATAAAAACTAAGAGGATGAAGAGTGCCTAAACTATTTGAAAATGGAATTAGTTGTATTACAATAGATATTGGTGTTATTATTGAGTACCACTGCTGTTGAATTTAATGAAAATGATGATCCTAATATTAGCAATGATTTAATAACTATCACATATAGATACTGTGGAAACATCGATAGATACAAAACAATATTTAATTCTTCTTCTTTGCTTCATCTATTGTCACCAAGAATCTATCTATACGCACTCATACCAAGCAAAATAAATATTACTGCAACAACAATGTCAGTTCTTTTGAAAACAAATAAAAGTAGTCCCATAACTACTAATTCTTATAATATAAGGACTATGTTATTGAAAAATAGAGAATTCGACTATTCCATGCATTATACTCTATGTTATAGAAATTCTAAGACAAAAGTTATTCTTGGTTTTGGGAATACTATAAGTATATCCAGTCCTATTGCAAAAATGTTTTCTTTTTTCTTTCTTTCCTTTTTTAAGCATATTATTTCTTATTCTTTTTGGAATAGGTTCATATCAAGAGATAAACCAAATAATTCAGGAACATCTTTATAATATTTCTCTCCTCTTTTTTAACAGTTAATATAAAAAATTATTCGAGATATTAAACAAACTAACTGTCATATTTTGTGATCTTTTCCATTTTATACCTAATTTTATATTGTTAATGAAAATATATATATATATATATATATATTTTTTTTTCTGTATATTTGGGGCTAATGACAGATTTTCTATTGGTAATCATTTTAGGAAAGTGTAGTTTAGTATTCAAACAATGTTAAAGAAATAAGATGTTTTTCTACCTCTATGATATGATAACCTTCACAATTAATACATAAACGTTTGTTTATTGGAACAATATTTTCCCAATTCAAATGTTTTTTGACTTATATAAGAAATCATTCCTTTGCATTTTTTTTTATTTTTGAGATTTTTTGTCACTATTAATATGCTCTAATAATACTATTGTAAATAACATAGAACCAATCAAACTAGACTTAAGGTTAAATATACGAATAATTAAATGTTCAAATTTTCAATGATTTGGGGTATTTGGCTAACATTTACTCTTCTAGGATTTCTAGCTGATGCAAAAACACAGGAAGATGCTTTATCACTAAGATCTGATGCTGCAAAATATGATATGCCATTCTTCACAGCTTTTCTTAACGATTTTGATATGGATATAGGGAAATACACCTCATTTATGATGGAAAATCATATTACTTTGCCTCAAGCTATTGCAGACTATTACTATCATTTGGCTACAATCACCTCGGATATTAATCTAGAGTCGGATATTGTTCAAACTTTCCCATTTACAGTTTTTCAGACTTTTGTAACTATATTTCCTTGGTATTCCTCGTTATTAAAAGAAGCAAATCTTACTACATTATATTTACCCAATCATTTCGTAACAACAAATACAGCTTCCCTTAGTACGAGTATTACACCCGAAAATACTTCCACTGGGACAAGTCTGGCCACGAGAACATCCATTCCTAATAGTGTAGATCTACTACTCAAAGCGGGTCCGCAGGTAACAATGATAATACAAACCCTTATTCAAGTTTAGGTAAAACATCATCCTATCGCGTTTCAGATACTACTTCTCTCAAAACAAAAACCACATCTACTACTGTCGCAGGATCATCATATAGTGAGTCTATTAGTAAAAGTGTAAAACACACTACAACTTCTGTAAAATCACAAAACGATTCACATAGCAAACTTAATTATAATATGACTCCATTACTTTGGACATTAATTTTATTTATTCTACCAGCTTACATGTAGGTTTTTTTAAGTACATTACAAGATACTCAGGTAGACAGTTGAACCTTTATTTATTTATTTTCTGTTTTTCTATAAATATTGTGACTAGTGTATAATCAACCTATTAATCAATTATTTATATATAATTCATATTTTCCTCCAAATTGGTAATGTATAGGGTTTTATTGGATGTATGTATCTAATAAATATTTTAAACCACAGCTGTTAGTTCAACCTTATCTCTTGACATACATTTTTTTTTTATATAAGGTAACTGGGTATAAAGAGCATAAACCAACATCTAACCTGTAATTCTTCTTCCTTTTTTATTTGTTAAATTTTTATTTAGACAGTAAATAAAAAGTATTCCACTGTGGTCCTCAAAAAAGACTAATATTTTTTAAAAGACTATTTACCGAGAGTACCTTCTAATACCTTTCTTTTACAATTATCTCTTTAGAGCGAGCATTGTTATTGATCAATCCATAAAGTACCAAAAAAACTACTAGGAAGAATATTTTAAAATAATATTGTTATGGCCAGTCATTCCACACAATCGGTTTCATATCCCTTTAAGATCTACTAAATTGAATTATCAAGAATCTGATGATAACAATATATAAGATGGAGTAGCACTCTACTGTGTGTAAATTTCATGGTTTTTTTGGCATCAAACAGGGTTTTTGTTTACAATTTGAAATCAATGACTTCCATTGTTTTACAATAAAGAAAGTAAAATTAAACTGTTGAATTTGGATTAGATGTGTCATTTAAGGAAGTCTTTTGTAGTTTGAGATGCTTCTAATAGATTTTCTTTAGATTCTCAGTGTGATATTCTTTCATTGAATACAGGCAAATTAGTGTCTTATAATTTAACGGAGAAACGTTTTCTACCTGTGTATCAAATATTGAAAAATTCTTCACCTGTTACAATATTTAGAGATTGTGATTTTCCTGTGATCTAATGTGTAAAAAGGAACTGAAGATATATTGGAAGAATATGATGAGTATCTGAATCATGAAGCTTTCACAGTTTTTGATGTGCTAACAATAGTGATACAAAATGGTTTAGTAGCATATTATAAGAAATCATTCTTAAGAAGAAATATTTACAATTGATATAATATTGACCAACACCCAGTGAAAAGAGATGAACTTCATCTTAAAATTATTTTGAAATTTGAATCATACCTTATATATATAAGGGCTCAGTTAAAGATAATGGCCTATATAAGGCGAGGATTGTGGTACAAGGTTTTCGTCAAAAGGAAGGTATTGATTACGATGCTACGTTTGCCCCAGTAGTGAGGTACGAATCTGTTAGATTTTTCTTGGTACTCTCTGCCAAACATAACATGGTAATTCATCAAATGGATGTGGTTACAGCATTTTTAAATTCCAAAATTGACCGGAACTTATATGCTAAACTACCACCAGGCTATGAATTACCAGATGGAAAGGTATGGGAGTTGAAAAGTGCCCTTTATGGATTAAAGCAATCACCATTATTGTGGAATGAGCATATAAAGAAAACTTTGGGGGAGATACAAATCCGACATCATCCGGCTGAATTTGGAATATATTACCGAAAAGGAGGTGACAATCTTTGTCTTATTGCTCTTTACGTCGATGATTTATTAATTTCAAGTGTATCTTTGAAGGAAATCAATGACATTAAAGCATTCTTATCTAAGAAGTATAAAATGAAGGATTTAGGTAAAGTCAACAAAATTTTAGGTATGAATATCACACAAAGTAAAGGAGAAATTAAGCTAAGTTTAGAGGACTACATTATAAAGAAGGTTAAAGAATTACAAATCCAACCTTACTCAATACATACTCCTTTACAGCCAAGTGTGAACTATTACGGCGATTCTCCAAAATTAAAGAATGTTACCTCTTTCCAAAGCTTAATAGGCATATTATTATTTGTATCAAATACTGGTAGACCAGATATTGCACAATCTGTGTCAATGATATCGAGATTTTTAAAGGATCCAAGAGAGATCCATATGAAAGCTGTCTGATATCGCTTATACACACCAATAAGTTATTTCATAATGACAGATAATAATAATAGACAAACTATTGAGGATTCACAACCTCAAATCCTAGTTATAACCAACACTGCTAGGTTACCACCTCAAGTTTCAGTAGTAACAAACTCTACTACTTTTCGGGTTATGAGCCCTTGGTACAGGAGTATTACCAACAGAGAAAGGAGAGATAAGGTTTATTGAACCAAGAAGCCCAGTGGCATCCTCATGTGGATTGGTAGCGGCGCCGTGTTCATGGTCCTGGTGATGACGTTTAGAAGGAGGGGACTTAATAGGAGTAGAAACAGGATAAGTAACTGAAACGAGAGCTCCTGAAGTGGACTCGATAGGAGAAGCAGGAGGAGGTGAGCCAGGAGTAACTTCAGAATGAGAACGTTTCAAGGAGGGACTAGGTTGTCTAAGAAGAATAACGTCCTCAGAAGTAGACTGTGTTGTTGGAGAGGATGAGGCTGCAGGCAATAGGGCAGGTTGTTGTGGCAAAGGTAAAAGAGCTGACCGAGTAGCAGGAACGGGCGTCAAAGCAGATTGTGAGGTGGAACCAGGTGTTTCAATGAAAGGTTTGACTAAGATATTAGGTGGAGTTGATGGTTGTATCTTTTTGGCTACGATTCCGTTAGCATCTTTTTGAATATTTGATGATGAAGATGGACCGGCGAAATCAGAAGAATAAGTTGGACGAGTGTCTTGAGTGTGGCTAGTAGTAATATTAGTATTGGGGAATGGTTTTTCTAATGAAATGGATTTTTCATGTATGTCTCCAAGAGCTTGGATCTCGTGTTTCTTAGAAGCAAGTCGCTCGTTGTAAACAGTGTCAAGAGCAGTATTAGCCTCTTGATGAAGATTTAACCGTTGGTGGGAAATAGAATCAAGAGCAGCAGTAGTATGTTGATGAAGTTCAAGTTCGTGTTGCGCACGTTGAACAGCTAATTGTAATTCATGTAAACGTATTTGATGTTCCAGAAGTTGTTGACGATTATAATGTTCGGCTTGGGGCTAGACGTAGTTGTTGCTCACGGAATTCTAGTTCTTTTTCTTTAGCTGTATATGGAGGAGTATTATCACTTAAGCCAGTTGTATTTGATGTAGGGGAAGTATTGTGTGAAGAAATAGATGAATTGGAATCTAACAAGGTGGAAGTGGCACGAGGTGGAGAGTTAGGAGAAATTAAGTTTGTGGTTCTACGTTGTGTGGGAGCCGTGCTAGTTGTTTTGGAACAAGTCTGAATAGGGCTACGTTCTATATTATTGTTGCAACGTGAAGATGGTACATAATCAGTTTGTGGAGGATGTGCACTTGAGATTGTGGAGAGCTCAATTTCACCAAATGAAATTGAGGAGTTTGTCTGGTTTAAAGGTATGCTGGTAGAGTCGGTAGGTTGTGACTCTCTAGATGGGTCATTCATGAAACTAGACACACCAGAGGTTGTGGTGTTGATTGGCAAATTTAATTCACCTGAAAATGATGAAGAAAAAGTGTTATCCGATTCAACAAATTCATTAGGACGTGGATGGAGATATATCACGTGTTGTGGTGGCCCGGGTAGAATTTGAACCACTATTCTTACCATTAGTAACGTCATTCATATGCATATTTGAAAAAGGAAACACAGTTTCATCAAAAACAACTTTTGTGGCTACAAATATTTTATTTGAAGATGGATGGTATAATCTATATGCTTTATGATCTAAGTCAGAGCCAATCATTACACATTGAGTTGCATTGGGCATCAACTTACCTGTCTCTATTAGCAACTAGTAATGTGGCATAAGCAGCACATCCAAATACACGCAAATGATCCAGTTTAATAGAGTTTTCTTTGATGCCGTAATACTTATTGTAGGGAATCTTATTTTTTCTCCCAACACTTGGTGTACGGTTAAGTGAATAGACAGCACATTTTAAAGCTTCAGATCATAAGAACAAGGGAACCCTACCTCCAATAAGAAGTGTTCTAATCTTTTCTTGAATTGATCTGTGTGCACGTTCAACGCCCTCATTTTGCCAACTCTGATGGGATGTTGTTAACTGGTGCTGGATACCTTTAGAATGAAAAAATTCTTGTAACTCTTTATTACAAAATTCACCACCATTGTCTGTTCTAATTGCACACACTTTATAACTCCCTCTGGAAGGAAAATAGTTTTCTTGTTGGAGTATCCAATTCTTTAGTGCTAGTGCAGTTTCGCTTTTGGATTTTAAAGGAATAGCAAAGTAAAAGCGAGAGAAAACGTCGATTATAGTTAAGAAACGCTTACTATCTACATAATCTTGATATCTGAAGCTACCACACAAATCAACCTCCACCGATTGAAGTGGTGCAGTGAGAGAACGATTTGAAATAGGTCCTTTCTTAATAATTGCTTTTGACGTGACACAGGTTGGACATAACTTGGAAATAGGATTAGGTGAAGGTGGTGGTAAACTGGATGTCTTAATCAAAGAATTATATGCGTTGACTCCGTAATAGCGGTCCAACCTAGCATGCCATGAATCTGCATTGGTAGAAATGGCTTGACTATTCTGGTGCATGGCATGTATATTACTTTTATTATTTAAGAATGAATAATTTGGACCAATGTCAATCTTCCAACCACATAATGCATTCGAAGTGGAACGAGGTAATAATTTGTATAACCCTTTGTGTTTAGTTCCAATTCTGTAAGCATCTTCTAACATTTCTCTCTTTAACTTAACAGCATAAACAGTATCTTCAGTAAATAAGAACGAATATCCAGAATGGGCTACCATACGGGAGACAGAGAGTAAATTGTAAGGCAGTTTAGGAGCATACGGGGTATTCTTGATCGTATACCCATGTTTTCTTGCTGTACCCTTTCCCTCAATTGGAATTGTACCGCCAATACCTTTTACATTTGACCCCTTTTTATGTGAAATATCTATAAAAGAGTCTAAATCAGATATCATATGATCAGTGGCTCCACTATCAATGTACCAAATGTCATTTTCTTTATCTGATTTTTTTTTCTTTGGCTAAAAAAGTAGCAAGAAGACATTCTGGACCACAATTTGAATGATCATCTTTGATGCATACATTTGCAAAATAGTCCTCATGAATTTCACTATCTGATTCGGCCTCGTCATTGACGGTCACATAACCTGTCTTTCTTCCCTTGTTCTTAAATTTGTATTTTGGACAATCACGTTTCCAATGATTGCCTTTGCAAATTCGACAGGATGGCCTTTTTGACTTAATGAGTTTAGTTTTAAATGTCTTACACTTATTTGTATACTCTTCGCAAAAATCGATAGCCAAAATACTAAAAGCGTCTTTATCTAGGGTTGTTAGTAAACCAAATACGTCCAGCAATTTCTCTTGAACTTCATTTGGACATTTTGAAAATAATAGATATAATGAATAAAAAAATTTTCTGATGTTAAAGCGGGGGAAATATGGCGAAAATTTAATAATTTTACATGAAGATGGATTACTAGTGTTGGATTTAGTGGACGTTAACATAGTAGATGCTATACTAATAAGATTTTTGAAGGTTTTTAAAGTATGTACTTTCGAATACAAAGTTATTGCAGTCATATATGATAGTGGTGAACAACAGACAATTATTAAAAGAATAAATGTCGAAAATCTCACGACGAAGTTGACAGTTTTAAAAAAGAAGGTGCCGATTGTATCCGCATTCTAGACTAGTTTTAGTATAGCCGTATTGTATGAAAAAAAAATATATTGGTCTTTGACTTCACTGTGAGTAAAGTTACTCTTCAATTTGCTGTACTATTTCCAAGTAAAGTTTGCAAATATGTGAGTGATAATGTACTCATCTTTATTTCTACACAAAATAATGTCTACTTTTAGTCTAGGAATTGGCATCGTTTATTCTCTACAAGTTATGAAAATGGTGATCAATATAGTTTCCAACTATTTAACTATTCTAGGTATTCTTACTTTTGTTATGTATCAACTACTACTACATCGAATGGTCAATATCATTTTTGGCAATTATGGAAAGAAACAAAACAGAGTTAGTGGAATTTTAAGGTTCTTATTACCCTTCATTTTAAACAGAGCTAATGATGTAATGCTGTATTCCCCTAACTTTAATTCCCCATTAAAGGAAGGTGAGTTTATGAAACCAAATTAAACTTGCCTTTAAATCATTAAATAAGTTATATGCTTTTGATTTGGGTCAACAGGAACTCAAAATTATTGGCCACTTGTATTGTAAACGAAAACGGAAATGTTATTAATATATAACTTCGAGACCAAAGTGGGATTCAACTATTCAGAAGTTACTATAGTAGATTTTCAATGGCTAATGATCTTATCGTAGCTTTTTAATGTATTTATATTTCATTTCAGGGCGCGGACATGAAATATTTATGCGATATGATAATTTGGGAATATAAGGTTGTTTCATCCATAGTTTTTGGTAGCTTCTACGTTAACACCTTGTTTAGATTCAAACCATTGAAAATTAGAGTTAAATATTAAAAATGATATATTTATAATACGAAAAGTATTACAAAACTGGTGGTACAATAATTGTTAAAAACTCTGAAATAAAGTTGTTTGATTTCATCTCAAGTATATCTGCTAATAGTATCAAGGTATTGAAATATATATATATATATATATTGTAATATTTAAAAATTATTAGAGTTAATGAACCATGTTTACAGAATATTTGTTGGGCTGTGGATATTAGAGAGTGCATACGTCTATTCACAAGGGGATATGATTTATGAGTTACTTAAATCTAATAGTAATTGTTGGCCGAATATAAATTTGTTGTGTACCATGGAACATATTATCTTTATTTTACAAAAGAAGATAGAGCTTACAAAGTCTAATGGATATATGATGTATGATATAAAAGAGTTGTGGGAGGGGAAAAGAACTATTAAAAAACAGCATCGATGAGAATAGATGTTATGTATCTGTGAAATCTCTGCCAGTCATATTGCATACTTTAGAGTGTGTCTTTAATAAGAGATTTTCCAGGAAGATATTTAAACATGATATCTATTTAGGTAAATGGGTAACAGCTAAGTTAGACAGGATTGAAGATTCAAGTTCAGTCATTTTTTCAGTCTTATAATTGAAAACATTATATATTTGAATTAGAAAAGACATTAATGTATTAATATATATAAGACACGAAGATTTGACGGAGATAATACAGTTTGTTAAGACTTATTCCCTTTCAATAGAACAACATAAAAAGTATCTATGTAGTGACATGTGGGAAATAATTAGTTAAATATTTAAGAAAAATTGATATCCAATGTTGCAATAAACTGTTTGGTGGTTTGACAATGACTTCCAAAGATCTGTTAGGATTCTGAATTGAGGATAATGTTTCTACAACTTTAGGTGTGTTATTGTTAGTGTTCTGAAATTGTAAGGAAATAGACTTTATAAAATATTTAACTAGAGGGTATGAAAAGTGAAGTAACTACAGTATTGATTTGTATTGGAGAATATAAGAAGAAATTGGGGGAGCCTTCAACTTCACAATAGATATGTGTGTGAAACTAGTATTTCAAGCAAGCAATAATAGTTTCACGTGTAATATAATAATTAATGAGGATTTAAAGAGGTGAGTTCTAAATGTACTTAGTACTAGCACTGCAACCATAGGTGAATCTAACTATGCAACCAATATATAGGGCACATATTGCTAATTGATAAAAAAAAATCGGATAAACGACAAATAAAGAACCATTTTAGAAGTGTTTTTTAGGTGGTGTGTTAACGCGATAAGTATTTTGTGTAGAAGTACGTTATATAAATTGTGGTTAGTTAAGTGTAATAAAGTATATATATATATTGTTCATTTGGCATTTTTTCTCTCAACCAATAATAATTGACCAAACTGTTCTAATTGCATATTTTTGCTAATAAAAGAAGAAAGCAAAGGGGTGAAATAGTTTTTGCCCAATTAAAGATAGAAAGAGATAATATAACCTTTAGCAAAAAGTTGAGGAGGATCTTCTTCTTCTGATTGGAGTAAACTAAATCCGTTAGTTTATATATAAAAAAATATGTACTTTTAAATGTGCGTATATATATATATACTTTTTGGATATATGCCCCTTCTTATAACTTAGTCACGCTATCTTTGTTACCCAGATCATGTTTAGCAACTGCTGGAAATTACGCTTGGATTACAACTATAGTTCAAAGGACACAAATATTTCTATTACTACTGCTGTCAAACATTACTCAAAAGATATAAACGCACATACATAAACGCATATTTAATAAGGAATGAGTGAAAGGGAAAGCATAAGTGTTCCTGCTACTCAAACTAACACCTCAAATGAGTCTCCATTACATACTATCGGTTTTGATGCTAGATTCCCTCAACAAAATCAAACTAAGCATTGCTGGCAAGCTTACGTTGACTATTATAAATGTATTGATATAAAGGGTGAAGATTTTGCTCCATGTAAAGTATTTTGGAGAACATACAGCTCACTTTGTCCAGTTGACTGGATTGAGAAATGGAATGAACAAAGAGAGAAGAGTATATTTACTGGTAATGTTAACACTGAATAAGGTACCTTAGCTATGTTAATTAATTTATTGATTGAATTTTTTTTTTTTTTTGTATTTCCCCCTTCTTCCTTCTTCCTTTGCAAATTTGAAATCTCCTTTTTACTTATTTATTTTACTACAGTGTTTTGTATTAAAGTAACTTATGTTTATAGTTGTAAATTACTATTAATAATCCAGTACTACACCCGTATACACGTAAACGTTTATATATATTCTATTTCTACACTTATAATTCTTCCTAATAATCATTGTTTTCTCTGTCAATGCTCCCCATACTGAATCTATATATATATATATATAGCTAGATTGGTACGTTAAAGGGACCTGGTTTCATATGACATGTTGTAATTTTTGCAGACACTTAAGGTAGAAAATTTGTTCATTAAAACAGGAATAATGTAAATTTGGAACTATTCCACTCCATTGACGGTATTCTAATTAGGAGAAGATCTTACCCCAAACAGTTTGCAATTTGGAATGTTTTTAAAAATTTTGGATCGAAGAATAAAAAAGTATTCATTTAGCGATACAGAAAAGGGTAACAAGAAAGGTTTTGAACAATGAGTTGCAAGGAGTTGTATTTATAACACTATCCTATTTTACTATATGAATTTCGTTTATAAGTAGAGCTTATTAATTCTATATCTTTGTACCTATTCCAGGCCAATTATTCTATTTAATATTAGTTGTTACGTAAGTGATAGTTAGTTTTATTCGAGTATTATTTTATTTACTGTCCATTATTTATGTAACCAACTGTTGGGAAATTTTAATCAAGAGTAAATTAAAAGAATTTTGAACCAAAATATTTAATAAAATTTAATTTATATAGTCTTTTTGCTTGCTTTCCCCCCCTCCCGTTTTCTTCATAGTTCTTCTCAACTTTTGTATGTTTGTCAGGTTTTTTTCTTTCTTTCTTTGCGGGGTGGAATAGATTATACATGTTTCTTCTTGTATAATCTGTGTGAAACTAGAAAATATTAGATCGATATTAATTACGCTTAGATCCATCTAAAAATTTTTTGGTATAATCACCAATATATCTTTGCAAATCCTTTCAGAAGTCATGCCAACTGTTATTAGGAAATATACAAAGACGTAAAATAGCATATTTGTTTTATGATGCAAACATTACTTTGAAGATTTTTTGAAGTTGAGATTACTTTTTCAACCAACCAAAAAAGTCGTATCAATTTTTTTTTTTTACAAACGACCTGTTTTATCTTGTGACAAAAGAGAAAATACCATTGAAATTTTTTCGTTATTGTATAATATTTTTTTAGAAGGAAAATAATAAGAGTGTTAACGATAATACTAATAAAGAATTTTATTGTTGTTTAAGAGGAGGTTTATTTACTGTTACAACTACTTTGTATTAAAGGGGGGGAGTTCACCCTCTCTCCTAATGCTCGACGAGTAACCCATTTTTGAAAACAGAAGGATATTGTGGTAGAAATGTTCGGCCTGAATTTAGTTATATAATGAAAAATTCAACGAAGTGGAAAGATTTTTAAAAATGTTGATTCTTTGTTAGGATGTGTTGAGGACAAGACTATCTTAGTTGTCAAAGTAATTTCCATAAATATTTATCAATGCTAAAAATGGAAACTATGGTGTAAATACAATGATATTTTAATACATCAATTATATATTAAAAAGACGACAATACAAAGAAAATAATTCAACATTGAACACATGTTGACGGTCTTTAAAACGAGGCAGCTCTTTAGTTAGAGGATGTTTAAGATTTTATACGAAGTTTTAAAGTGGGGCCATTAATCATGTATCTATTATAAAACAAAAGGAAAAATAAAAAAAAACATTGAAATGCATAGAAGTCTATTTAGCTTTCTGTATTATGTGAACAAGGTTAAATACACAAGGTTGCAGTGTGGGAACGTGATTCAATATTGAATCACCAACTGCATGAAAAATAAACAAAGGGGAAAAGAAGCTTACAATGGGTTCTAGAGGGAAACAAAAAAGCCGTGCGGGATTTTCTTATCTCCGAAAAGTTGGGGAAATTATTGTATTTAATTTTTTTTATTATTATTTTTTTTTTTATTTCGTTCTTGGAAATTGTGAGAAAAAGTTCAGATCGATTTTTTTTTTATTTTTTTGTTTCTTCCCCCACACACCCTTAAGAGATTCGAATAGCGGGGGGGTTTACCCCTCTTTCTGGAGGGAAAAATGTTGTCTTCGAATAGTTTTGTTTTTGTCGGAAAATCCCCCTCATTTATTTGTAATTATATATGATAAATCAATTTGTCTTTCTATTAGTATTTTATAATGGCCTTTACCCGTTTGTTTTTTCTTTATAAAAATGTGTGGAATACGAAAAACAAGACGAATAAAAAAATTGTATCCAAAGAAAAAAAAAAATATATTCCCCCCAGAACAAAATGAGAGTCTAATTTGCAGAAATTGTTTCTTGAACAGTTTTTATTTTAGGGTTAAGTAAAAACCATTACAAAATAGTGGCGGAAACAGAAAAAAAAATTTTTTTTGAAAGAAAATATTGAAAAAAAAAAAGAAAAGAAAAGAACAAGAAAAAACAATAAAATCTTATTTCCTTCGAGAAGTTTTACAAGTTTCTTCGTTTTGATCTTGAATAGCAAAAAAAAGGGGTTCTTTTGTTTTCTCGAATTTTAATTGTTTTTTGTTTATTGTTTTCCCCTCTTTTTCGTACTCATTTCTTGGTAATAATGCAAACAATATTTCAATGCAATAGCTTTTTTGAGAAAAACAATAGTCTTTAAAATAAAAATAAAGTTTTTAATTATTCTCTTTTTAATCGAGCGTTTAAGCCGAACCATTTCTTGTTAATCGAATGTTTTTTTTTTTTTGCTGGGTTAAAAGGGGTTTTGGGTTTGTTTCTTTAAAAAACGGTTTGTTTTCTTGGAATATCTTGACAAAACATGTTAGGTTTTCGGAGATGTCAACAGGTAAAATAGAATAAAAAAAAAAACAAACAAACAAATTGTTTATATCAGAGTCAGGATATTATTTTGTTTATTGTAATAAAGTTAAGTTCTGTTAATTAACTATTTTAGTTCTATACTATTTTCATTGACTTCCTTGAATAGGGGAGGTTATACACTTTCTATTTATTCTTATTACCCCTCCCCCCACTACTTTTCCTAAAGAAGAAAAAACTACATTTAATTGCTGAGGAGAAAGTACATTATTTGGTAAATTAATATATGTCTTTTTTTTTTTTTTTTTTTTTTTTTTTTTTCGATGACTATCATTAAGAAAGTGCCTTATATGTCAATATTATCTAAAACAACAAGATTAGAAAATAAAGATCGATTAAAAAGATTTTGTAAAAAAAAAATGTTCGGTTATTTGATCTTGAATATTCTTTCTTTATGCCACTTCGAATAAACATGGTAATACAATGTTTAGCTTTGATATAATTAACATCTCTTTTTTTCTTTTCTTTTTTCTCTATTTGTCTTTTTTTTTTTAAATGCATGTTGTAAGGCACTGAATATTGGTGATGTTTAATTGTATTCGAAAGCCAACATTTTTTATATTATTTCCTTTATTTGCATGAACAAAATTATTTCTTGTATATTTTTAAGACCATCTTTTTCCAAACATTGAACTTTAATATTCCTTTGAAGTTTACATTTTTGTCGTTTTTTTTTCCTGAACAAATAATAATAATATTAATAAATGTACTCTCTACATTCTTTGTTGTGCTTTTGTTTACTTGCATAAAACAATAAACTTAATAGAGGGAAATGAAACTATTTTTTTTTTGTATTCATAAAATCAATACGTTACCCCTTGATTGGTTTAACTTTAACGTCAACTAATATAAAGTCTATGTGATTGGCAAATAAATAAAAGGCTTATCCTCAATTTCTTGTTCCCTCTTTTTTTTTTTCTTTTAATTTTTTTGGTAGTTTTTCATTACATTTTCTGTGTTCCTTATATTTGCCATTAGTATATTATGAATATTATCTGTCACAGTTGTCAAACTATTAACAATCTCAGTTTAGGTGTCTTCTATCCCATCCCTTAAGATACTGCAAATTTTGTTTGACATAAAGAATATTTAATAATTTACACTCTTCAAGGAATAAATTTTTTTTTAATACTAAAAACACTAATCCAACTAGTGTATATTTAATTATTTATAAATACTTTTTTTTCTTTTGTTTCATCTAGATATTTACATACGCAACCAAATTGTTTTAATAAACTTTTATACTGACCAGTAGAGACAAACTTAGCAACACTAAAAAAAAAAAATGTCTACTGCCCTGGGTCCTGTGTATTCTAATTCTCAACTACTACCACAAAATTCATTTGAGGTAAAAGGTAATGAAACGGTCCAACTACCTGACACACTTAATCAAATCCCAACCACTCAACTACAAAATCATCGGTGTCCTTCGGTTCTAATGCTTGGTGCAATGGCCAACTCCTTCCCTCAGCAAGGTCATATATTTTCTAATACAGTTAAGAAACAGAATATAATCAACGGGAATGACGAAGGACTTATCTTAAAAACATACAAAGATCCACCAATAGTAATTACACCAAAGTCAGGGAAGGGCAAAAACGCCGATTTGATCAAATTACCCCCAATTACATCCATTATTCCAGACAAGATTCAGAATATACCAGAAAAGCCCAATCTTCCAGCTTTAGGAAAAGAAAATATTATTACCGACACGAGGAAATATTTTGGCACTAATGTACCAGAAACTACAAGATCAAGTGTATCAACTAATTCTATTCCATTGACTCCCATAGATTCTAATTCTTCAAGTGCTAGTCAGTACCAGATGATCCCATCTCAATCGGGGTCCCCGAATTATTTTAATCTTATTCCTCAATCTGTTGAAAATATCAACAATTCTCCTCCAAATTTAATAATGGTTACCCCAGATGGAAAACCAAACACTGAAACATCCTATGTGGTATTAAATGGTCAGCATAATATTGTGCCAACTGGCACAGTTGCACCTGGTTTTATATATGTTCAACCACCTATGACACCATATTTAATTAATCTACAACAGCAACAGCAGTTTTACCAAAAATGCCAAGTCTCCACGCCTATAGTACCCGGAACTCAGGTTCCTCCAGCAGTCCAATACCAACACCCGCAACAACTGGTAAGTGGTTACTTTTATTTACCGGACAAACCAAATTATATTACCCAGGTACCTACAGAATATAATTGCAGGAGAAGTTCTGGTCCTTTAACTCCGTTGAATGACACTCCGTTGGTGAATCCATCTGGAACTATCTTTGGAAACAACCAAATTTTTAACCAAAATAACAGTAGCACGAATTCAATAACCGAAATCGAAAATAATAATAATAATAATAGCAACAATTTTAAATACAACAATCAGGGAAATAGTTTCAGTGGTAATACTACTAATAGTGATGTTGAGAGTGTTACCACTAATCAGGTAATTGGGAATGATTTGAGAATTCAACCAATAGCAAAAATGCAAAATGAGGCTTTACCTTTTCTTCCTGTTGTTGTATCAGAAAAAAAGTTAGGGTCAATCACAATGAGTAATGGTAATCCTTTGTCAACTCATATGCAAGAGTATCTAAAAATTAAAAAAATTTTGAAAAGACAGTGTCAGATTTGTGGGAAAGTTTGTTCAAGACCGTCTGCCTTGAAAACTCATTTTCTAATTCACAGTGGGGAGACGCCGTTTAAGTGTCCTTGGGAAGGTTGTAAGAAAGCCTTTAATGTTAAATCTAATATGTTGAGACATTTAAAGACACATAAAAAGAAAGCAGAGGAAAAAAATACTTAATCATGGAGTTTTGGATGCTATTCAAGTGGTAAACAATAAAAATGGAAATTTAACTACTACTGCTGAAAGCCAAAAGCTGTATTACAAAAACTTAATTACGTTGTTACATTCAAGTATTTAAAAGTGCCTGTTTTTAGATGAAAAAATTTTTTTTTCCTTTAATGAAATCTCATATTTTTTCAAAGAAAGGGTTTGATACTAAAGAAATCTTTAAATATATTTATTAAGAACAACTTTTTGTATTTTATTTTTTTGTCTTTTATTATAAAAAACATCTTAACATTTTGTAAAATTTATACTTTTTTTTTTTGTAGACGCATCTTATACATGTATAAAAATAAAGCCTTTATGAGAATATAATTAAACTAACTAATTTTAACTTATGGTTTAAAATTTGTTTGAAAAAAATAATTTTTTTTTACCAGTTTTTAAAAAAGTTTAAGATCCATTTAACGTTAAAGGTACAGATATGTTTATTTTTTAAAAAAAATATATATTTTGTTAGGTCTAGTAAAGGGTTACTAAAATCAAATTTCATTTTAATGTCAAAGGTTCTTCTTTAGTCAGTTTAATTTTAGAAATTAAAGAATGTCAGACACTGTTTTTTTTTTTAATATAATGGTAATTTAAAAAATTATATGGGCTTCTTCCTTAACTTAGAATATTCTGCAGACACTTTGTTAAGTATGTTATTAGTAAATATTTTAAAAAATTCCTAATTATAAGATGACTTTTTTTTATTTTGTTTTCACCTTTCAAAAAGGATTAAAAAATATTTTGAAAGTTGTATATAATTATTGTCAATTATTTAAATTGTTGCCCTTTATTAGTCAACAAAAGAACGGTATAAGTGTGATTAGAAGTAGAACCTTTACTAAGAGTGTTATTAGCAAATATTTTCCGCTTTTGATTGTAGTGTAATAGAGATAGAGTATTAGGTATATAAAATAGAAGTAATGTTCTTCAGTTAGATAGAAAATATACAAATGTGTTAATATAAAGTAAAATAAACTATTTTTATGTATTTGAATAATTTGTAAATAATTTAGATTATAGACAACTTTATGTTCCTTATATAGGTTTGGAAATGAGCGTCGACTGTTACAGTTGAGTGCTATTGCAACCTTATTCAGTTCAGAGGGTAATTGATTGTCTACCGCGTTTACCTAATAGAAAACTTGGAGTATCCTCTTCAACTATCAAGGGGTAAAATACCTTACTAATGATGATTTTACAATGGATATATTTTTGCTGCGATATTTATCTTTCTGTGTTTTTTTATTATTGAAATCTTATTGATTTATTTTATATCATTCAAGAATCTTTATTTCAAAAAAAATGTTATAAAATGTGGTTCCACTAACAAGTTGAAGCTCAGTCTTTCTACAAATAAAAATACATTCTCACAAGTTTGATCTATAAATTTTTGAATGTTTCTAAAAGAAATGAACTTTTTTCTAGAGTCTATTTTTCTCTGGACGAAGAATATTAGTATACATGTTATTAGCGTCTTGGATCATTCTTATGAACAATGTTTAATATATTATTATAGTATTTAATATGGAAAAAATTCCCCTCGATCTCTTACCAGGGAACAAACAATTATATAATCAGAAGTAATGTATAAAAAATAATGTATATATATATTCTTCATCTAGATTGGAAATTAAATGAGCAAAGTTACCCAGTTGTAGAGTTTTACTTCTGGAAAAATATTTTCATAATCTTCTTTGTCTCATCTTTGGTAATCATGAAAGTGTGTGAAAAATTTTCACCACTGTGGATTGTACGTTACACAAATTTCTTTTTCTAGAAGAATGATATATTTCTTAAACAGGTGTAAGATCATTCCAGCATATTTAATAATCGGACAATATATATAAATAGATAAATATTGCTTACAAATAGTTAGGTATTGAATTTAGTTGTTCTTAAAACCACACTTCTAAAAAACATTTCTTAGGAGCAGGCTGAGTAAAGATTTCTGTGTGAATGTTTTGCTCTACCAATGTATGGAGATAAGGATCTTCTGCAATAAATAATTCTGTATCAAATATTTCATAGTGTTTCTTTTCAATAAAATTTGACTTTAGTTTTAACTTATCTTTAAAGTTAAATATTTTTTTAAAAAAAAAAAAAAGATGGATGTGCCAAACATCTACTTTGAATTTTAGAATAAAAAAAGCGAATTTACTACTAAATATCCAAGCAGACAGCGATTTATGGTGTGAACTCATATCATCTTTTTTTCTTGTGTATATTTTTTTAAAAAATTATTAAATCAAACAATATTTAAAAATATGTGGTTTATTGTTTAAGTGTAGGGGGAAAAATACAATTACAACTCTCACTACCTAATCCAAGTGGTAAAGTTTTTTACAACAACTATCATTATTTAATGACTTCTCTTATTATTAATTTATTTTGTTAAGTTTGTGTGTAAATCCTTATTGATTTAACCAGTACTTAAAACACATTTTATTAATATCAAATGGTGAGACAGTATATGGTTTACATTGACCTTCTGTAAGGAAACCTATATATATTTTTAATTTGTTATTCTTGTACGAAATAATTTTTTGTATTCAGAAAGCTGCGATTATTATGTATTATAGCGTACTTTCGAAACAATTGAAAAAGAAAAGAATAAACAACAAAGGTCTGCAATTATTTTTTGGTCTGTTTGTACTTCAACGTAATTAAATAAAGAATAACCAAAAATAATTTAGGGAAATATACACAATAGAGAGTAAATTTTAATAAACCTATTTTTATCTAATAAAAGTAAACGAGCTTAAAAATTAATAATGGTCGGGATTGTTGAGATTGTTCATGTCAGGAATACGATTGGGCATTGTATATGATGGAAAGTATCTCAGTAAGAGTATATAATTTTTATGATAACAGGTTGATTGGAATTGATATATTCAGTCAACGTTTATATTTCCCCTTTAACATTACATTGATTTATTTAAAAACACGAAAAAACGCATTTCTTCTTTTTTAAGGCTTCGTTTTCTATGTCATAAATAAAGTGGTGTAAATTTTTATATATGTTGACCATTCTAGCATAATCAAACAATTAGTGTTAACATTTTTGTATTGCATAAAAAAATCAGCAAAAAAATTTTTTTTCTATGAATATCATCTAGATCTTCCTAAGTATGTTTCTGAACTCTTCTCATTTGGAAAAAATCAGAAGATATTTTTCTATTTTTTTGAAAATAGTTCAGAAATATGCCAAAGAAACTTCTAGGGTATACTCTTAAAATATCATTATTGAGAAGTAGCGCCTTGACTAATATTATAATTAGTTATCATTCTCAATCTTAAAATGTATTTTGTATATGTATTAGGATTCTATATGTGTTATATATATTGGAGAGGTTTGTCCAATATTTGTTCTTCGGTAAATGTTCTTCAATTATCGTTCTTCGATGATCTAGAAGTTATATAAAAGATAATAATGTATAATAGCATAAAAATGTAATGTGTAAAAGGAGTGTGGAAATAATTTAGATTATCGATTACTTCATGTTCCTTATATATGTTTTGAAATGAGTATCGAATATTATTGTAAAATGTTATTTGCCACTGTATTTATTTCAGGGGTAATTGGTAAAATATCATCTTAACGTTTTAGGAAACTAGGAGTATCCTATTTAAGTATCAAGGGGTAAAATATCTTACTAATGATATATTTACTATGAGATATTTTTGCCGGATTATTTATCCTCAAGGGATAATCTATTATTAAAATCTTATTGGTTCATCATATTTTATTCTAGAATCTTCCATTCCAGCAATCATTATATCCAGTACGTGATTAAAATGTAAATAAATTTCTTCCTCTACAATAAAATATTGTAAGTAATTCTTTAAAAATATATTAAATTTTTAATTTTCATTCATGTAATATCAGGGAAAGAGTAAGAGTGGATTCTAACTTTATAATTTTGTTACATTGAAAATAACCGAACATTATTGTTGTTTTTTTTATTTGTGTTGTCTTTGAGGTGTCCAGTCTGCCGTAGTTTACTTAAAAAAGGAACTTACGAGTATGTAGATTAGGAAAGAGAATACATGCATATAGTTTATGTAACGGTGAATATAGGGTGCGAGAGACACAGGGAAATATGGATACATAGATATAGATCTTTACACATAGGTGTAATTATTATTTAGCTATCTAATATTTCTATTATTATAGTTTTTCTACAGAATCCGAGTTTTTCAACAGTACAGTAAAAACATGAATTAAAGTTGAGCCATTAGTGTAAGAATAAAAGTATCTTATACATTACTTTTTCAACAAAAATACGGTTAAAGATGGACGCGACCGGAATCGAACCGATGACCTCTTCCTTGCAAGGGAAGCGCGCTACCAACTGCGCCACGTGCCCAGTACTTTAATTACTTGTAGTAAAGTGTAATGTGGTAAGTCTATAATATGGTACGGGAAGCGCAACGAATATCTAACGGATATTATAATGGTTCGAAGACAGTAATTGATACAAACGGTAAGTCAATTACTAACGGTCTTAGTTAATATATTAAACGGCTATATACGATAGTAGGTTCTTACTTAGTTCGTTATTCCTATATATTATACAATATTACACAAGGAAAGGACCTGAAGATGAAACTTGAATGTTGGAGAAGGTGTCCTTTATATATGTTTGGGAACTAGGATGGGTTAGATAGCTAAGAAGTAGAGGAACAATAGACAAGCTATGTTCAGTTGGTATTAGCTAAGATTTGTTTCAGGTCTGGCCAATGTCGTAGGAATTTGTCAGCACTTTGTATTTGTCAGCAACTTAGATTTGTCAGCAACTTAGATTTGTCAGCAATTGGATTTGTCAGCAACTTGTATTTGTCAGCACTCTTCCTAATTCTAGAATTTTCTATATCTCACTATACAACATTACTTTGTTGTAATCAGAACCAATTACAATATTAAGTAAAACTTTATTAGAACTGTTAAAATGTATTAGCGAACCTGTAATACCTATGTGTTCTCTATTTAATTATATATTTAGCCTAACGGGCTTCTTATTACTTAAACTATATATCTTAACCGAACGGGTTAAGTTCTTTCAAAATTCTGATCCTAGACGGGATCGAACCGAGGACAAAGTGAACCGAACAATCCTTTCACCAAACGGGTTAAAGGGGTTCGACCGATAATTGGAGAACCAATGGAGAAATGGAACGAAAATAAAATAAAATAAAACAATAAAATTTCCAGATTGGGAAATTTTTATTGTCTTATTTTGTTTCATTTTCGTTTCAAGTTTAGATTGGTTTTTCCAATTATAGGTCGAGTTAAAAAACCGGTCAACATTTTGGTCTTTAATGTTCTTTCAAGAAAAACCTCAACTGATTTTATTATAGGATCTCTGGTGATGGCGTTACCTCACCACTGGTTTTGTATTAAACATGTAACGTGCTTTTCGTCTCAGTGTTAGGTGGCTTAGCTTCTTTATTGCTGTTAAAAAATTGTTATCACGTTGTTGTTGACTCATTTTAGTATTTTTGTTATTGTTGTCATTACTTCCTTCGTTCTTTATTGTTTTCATTTTATTAGTTGTTTCATGTTTTTTTATCTATTGTTGAATCCAAGTTGTTAGTTATTTTTCTAATTGAACTTGTGGTCAAATATTTTATATTGTTGATAATAATCAGGGCATTTACCTGACACGCTTATCAATCTTTCTTGATCAGTAGCAGGGCATTTACCTGGCCTACTAATCAAATCTCCTTGATCAATAACAGGGCATTTACCTGACATATTCATCAATTTGATATATATATTCTTAGTCTTTTCTTTCTCTATGTAAAAATCTCTTTATATACAAATAGACTAGTTGTATAATCTGTTACCATGTTTTCTTCTTAACCTTGTAACCTTTATTTTTATTTTTATATTTATTTTTCTAAAGTGAAACATTTTCAATCCTCGACTCTAAACAATGTCACTTCATACGTTAGTAATCACCTTCAACGACTTACTTACTCTAATGTGACACTTAAGACTTATTAATTATTAGTGATTCAGTTAAAAACATGTTTAAAGATAATCATTTTCTCTTAGTAAAATCCAACATATATAAAAGGAGAACATTTTATATTCCAAGTTCTCCAAGTTCCTTTGTAATTTTAGTTTATAATTTGTTATATATATATATTATATATATATATATATATATATATAAAAGAACCAGAACACATAGGTATTACAGGTTCGCTAATACATTTCAATAGTTCTAATAAGTTTTTAATAAATATTGTAGTTGGTTCTGAATACACCAAAAACAATAGGTTTTGTGGTTTCGTGGTCTAGTTGGTTATGGCATCTGCTTAACACGCAGAACGTCCCCAGTTCGATCCTGGGCGAAATCATTTTTGTCACTCTTTAATACCTTTGATGTTACTATTTATGATTTGGTTTAGAAAAATGACATTTAACCCTCTTTTTTCTAAACTCTCCTTTTTGAAGAATTTTACATATTAATTAAAAGGGCAGGAGTAAACCAACTTAATTGAAAGAGAGGGCAACCAACACAAGAAAGAAGGATGAAGAAGAAGAAGAAGAACAACAACAACAACAACAAGGATGTATATAATGCATATAAGCATATATTGTTTCGTCCTAGTGGATTAAGTATAGAGTTAGAGTGATATACATAGAGATGTGTACTAATATTACATCTAGAGATATAGAGTGGGTCTATATCTTATATCTATGCAAGTAAATAATTGTTACTAGATCAACTATTATCAGAAGCATATAACTTTAAGGTTATAACATGATTTGAAAAGTTTGTCTCTGGTTTTATGTGTGTTTTTATTTCAAAAGTGTTGTTTTTGAAGGAGAATTTATTTATAGCAAAATAAATTATCAAAAATACAATGATATGTTAGGAAGCTACTGTGAGAAGAAATAAAATGAATATTAGATACCCACAAACCAAAAGTATATATATTTATAAGCTCTAGTTATTATTTGTGTATATTTTCACTCCTATAAATAGACGTTTCTGTTCTAAACGAGCATCTTTAGAATATCTTCAGTAGATCGAGTTTAAAGTCATAGCAAAAACATTGATACGTATTCCTCCTATTCAAGATGGAATCCTTTTTCGTTTTTACACAAAGTAAATCATTAACTTTAAATGAAAGTTAACAAAAATTGAAAGATCGGAAGCTTCCCAGAAGTTATTATTCTAGAAAATGTGTCTTGTATATATATATAAGGCTTATTTTTATAATTCAACAGAAAATTTAGATTTTACTATCACTGTTGTTATTATCACTATCAGGCTTGACTTGGTTAAAGGTAAATATATATGTATATATATGTGTGTGGTCTTTATCTAATTCAAGTGTACACAACCAATATAACTATCGGAATGTCATGCTATTTCCAATGTCTATTGAATAATACATTATGTAATAGTCAAGCGATGGAGTGAACATCTTTATTACTGCTGAGGATAGAAATAAGTTTTTAATGCTGGAGGCTCATTCATTATCGCTTAGCCTTTTAAAAAAGCAAATAGAGTTCTCTGTTAACCAAATATATATGTATATATACCTTACATTTACCGATTTTTGCTCATTATACAATACATATATGTTTGTTTCTATCTTTCGGTAACTATTCATCTTATTGTGTTCCTTATTCTAAAGTAATAGCCAATATTTGTAAGAGAACTGTGCTCCTAACTTCAACAGTAGTCGTTTCGAGATTATATCTTCCATATTTAATTCTTTATCCTAAGGAAATGTTGAGGAATGGTTCCGTTATTTTTTGTTTTTAAAACCTCTTTTTTTGTTTGGTTTTCTTGTTTTAGTTCACATTGTAAACCCTCTATTAAAAAAAATATGTTGTCTTTCAGTCACTTATGGGTAATCATGGTAGTAGAATGTTTTAAAAATATTTAAGATAGAAATTAAGTTGTGAAATGGTGAAAGAAACTGACTCTAATCAAAGAGTTGTATCCTACTTTCCACAATTCACAAGTATGTATTATTCAATTCAAATAATATAACAAATTTGAATATGATGGGGGGTTCCTTCAACTGTAATACTTGAAGGAATGTTTACTTTTAATGCTTGCCTTTGTTACTGTTTTGTTTTTATTATTATTGTGTCTTTCTCCAAATTTTGATTTTGTTTGTTCTCTTATTTTTTTTTTTGTTGTTGTTGTTATATCCCACTTTGGATTTTTAGTATATTTAAAGGTGAACATTTTTTTTCTTTGACGTGTGTGGAACTTTTGGTATAATAACCGCCAGTGTTGATGCTCCACTAACTGTTAAAGATATGGACATGGGTCAGTACCACGAAAACAGTTACCATTCGTATTATATACATAAAACAAAACAATATTGGAGTGAGTTCAATTCAAAGGATTTCAAATAAGATTAATACAGAAACAAGGATTGGTTAAAGGGGAAAAGAAAAAAGAAAAAAGAAAATTTTAATACACCTTGTCTAACAGTTATCTGTGTCTTATAGATTTAAATTATCAGGTGATAATTATGTGGTCAATATGGCAATAAAACAGATTTCTGAGGATATTAGATGGAAGATCGTTGCAAGTTCATACATAATTGACCCTTCTTCGGCGGTTAAAGAATTAATAGATAATAGTGTCGACGCTAATGCAAAGACTATATCAATCGATATTGATTCCAAGACTGGTGGTTGTGAGTATATATGTGTTAGAGATGACGGTGAAGGTGTGCCAGTAGAAGATAGAGAGATGATGTGTTTAAATCATTCGACTTCAAAGATTCGAGATATATCGGATATTGGAATGACTCCAAAGCTGGGTTTCAGAGGTGAGGCCTTGTTTCTTTTAAGTACTTTAATTCATAGCAATGGTTCTTTAGAAATTATCACTAGGGAGAGACATGAAGATGTTGCAGAACGTTGGTTGGTTAACAAAAATGGATCCATTATTCCTGAATCTAGAAAGAAGTTGCCTGCTCCTGTAGGTACTACAGTTTCTATAAAAAAATTGATGAGTGGATTGAGAGCAAGAAGGATAGAGTTACAAAATAAAGTTAGTAAGACCATTAAAGATATATCCAATCTGATCAATCATTATAGTATATCTTTTAGAGATATAAGGTTTGTTTTCTCGTTGGTATCACTTTCAAGAAATGGATCTGTTTCAAACAGACAATTATATAGTTCAATAAACTCAAAAATTTCAAGAGTACGAGTATTATCAAATATGGTTTCTTTAAGAAAATCGGTTGATCTAAATTTTTGGTATGAAGACAATCTCGTTATCAATAATCTTTTTACTACAGATTACATATTACCAAACATGTTACCAGAGATGGAAATAATTAATAAGAAAAAGCCCTTTAAATTTGTTAGTATAAATCACCGTCCATTATCAATTAAATTGGGATTTGGTCAGATGGTTAATAAGAGATTAAATAAAATTTATAAGAATTTTGATCTTTTAGAACCCCATGTTTGGTATATCAACTTTAATTGTTCAGGAAATTTGATTGATATTAATATTGAACCAGAAAAAAATAATGCTTTGATAGCTAATATAGAAGATATAATGAATGATTTTGAAAAGGCTATAACGTCAATTCTAGAAAGAAAACTAAATTCTGAAAATGAAGGAATACATACTTCTTATAACTCTAAGATGGGATCAACTATCCAACAAAAACAAATGGGGAAAGCTGAATCAAATGAGAAAGGTACAAGCGGTCAAGGAACTCAATCAAGTGAGTTTGTGGATTTAGATTTAGACCCTGATACTACATCAAATGTTAATGGAAACTATATCAAGCAAAACCAGAAAGTTAATTTATCAAGAAATGAAGTGTCTATGGATTCTACTACAATAATTATTGAAGATCAGGATAAAGATAGTGTTGTAAGTAAGAATAAGCATATGATAAGCTCTGATGCGTTTGTATCGGAAGGTAACAGTAGTACTGGTGGTGGTACTTGGGGGAAACTTTGGTTTGATCAAAAGGAATTCATGCCAGACAATAGTGAGGAAACTAAAAATAGAAGTAAATCACAGGAGAGTATGTCATTACCATCTTCCTTGACAAATCATTATGAACAGGCTACTTTCCTTGATGACGATGATTTAGAATTGTCTAAAAATATCTCATTATCTAATCCTATTATAATTTCGAAACTGAAAAGATTGAATAATTCAAGGAACGTCAACAAACAAATGAAACAAAGAAAGGTACATGCACGTGGTGGAACTAATTTTGACAGTATTCCTCAAAGATCAACTAAGAAAAATATTCAAACGAATTATCATTTTAAAACTGATCACGTTTGTAAAAATTCAACGCAACATGTTGCCAAAAGAGATGTGAAAAGGCATTTATCTTTATTTTCAGAGTACACTAATAGTTATTTGACTAAATGTTTATATTTGTTACCCAGAAATTTGGACGATTATGAACAAAATTGGGAACAAAAGTCTACAGATGTGATATCTAGCTCGTTAACTAAGACGTTATCTGAAATCATTGATTTACCATTTAATGAAATAACAAACACTTTGAAGAAAACAGAACAAGGTTGGTATCTTTTAAGAGGACCAGAAAATGCTAAGTAAGTAAATAGATAATACAATGTACGGCAAGGTTTAGTATGGAAAGGGGAGAAAAATTTTCAGGCAATATAATACAAAGCATTCAGAAAGATATTTATCAATATATTTGAGGTTTTAGTGAATTACTCATTATTATTTTCTTTTGTTATGTTATGGACTACCATCTTTTTTTCTTGTAACGTTGATGTTCCTTTCGTTCGAAGAAAGTACATTTGTTCTTTTGTAAAAATGAAAATATGAGGTGCAATTTTGCTAAACAGGTACTGTTACTACGGAAACTGCTGTTTTTTTTTTCCTTTAATTCGAGAGCTTTAACCTTAAAAAAAAAAAAAAGAAAGAAAGAATTTAGAGTAACAGAAAGGGCACAAACTTTGTAAAATAATCCAATAATTTATCTATTACTTATTGTTGTTATGTCAGTATCTAAACTCGTCAATTTGCAGATATCTTTCTCATTTTTTGGAGTTTCATCTATTGGGACCATTAATAGGGTGAAAAAAGGTAAATATATATACATATAGGGTTATTGCTTATATTTATACTGTATTTTACCACTTATTTCTTTTTTGTTATTTTAGTGGAACACTTAGGAGAGATAATCAACTTTAAGATCATTTGGGTTCCATAAATATATGTATATATATTCTTATTTAGTCGATATTAAAGAATCATTTTGAAGTTTTTGTCTATTTTTGTTATTTATTCCTAAGCTAATTTTCTATAGGAATCCTAAAGTGAGTTTGGATTTTGGAACGTCATAAAATCTTTTTGAATAAAATCCTATATTATTAAAATGGTGTCAAATCTACAGGTATTACAGAAATTCGTCAAATTTATTGGCCCTGGTATTATGGTTAGTGTAGCTTATATGGATCCAGGGAATTATTCCACTAGCGTGTCAGGTGGGGCACAATACAAATATCAATTATTATTTTCTGTCTTTATTTCAAATATCTTTGCCGTTGTATTACAATGTTTGTGTGTTAAATTAGGTACAGTTACTGGTTATGATTTAGCAGAGAATTGTCGCAGAAATTTACCAAGAAAATTAAATTTAACTTTATATTTTTTTGCAGAGTTGGCAATTATCGCAACAGATTTGGCTGAAGTTGTTGGTACTGCAGTCGCTTTACAGATCATATTTGGTATTCCTCTAACTTGGGGGGTCATTTTAACAGTATTGGACGTTTTAATTATTTTAATATTCTACAAACCAGAGGGACGTGACATGGGAAAAATTAGAAAATTCGAATTATTTGTGGGTACTTTAGTTATTGCTACATGTGTCTGTTTTGTATTGGAACTTTGTAAGATTAATGTCCCATATAAGAGTGAATTATTTAAAGGATTTCTACCATCAAAAATTATCTTTGAAGAGAAACAAGCATTATATATTTCTTTAGGTATACTTGGTGCTACTGTTATGCCGCATTCTTTGTATTTAGGTTCATCCATTGTTAAACCAAGATTAGATGAATATGATATGAGACATTTTGGTAAAGTAGAAGATCGTCCTAGTTTGAGTGCTATCAAATATACTTTAAATTATGCTTATGCAGAATTAATAATATCTTTATTTTTGATTGCCACATTTGTTAATTCTTCTATATTAATTGTTGCTGGTGCTTCTTTAGCTGGTCGACCAGAAGCTGAGGATGCTGATTTGCTATCAATCTATGAATTGTTAGTCCATTATATCTCACCCGCTGCAGGTATGATCTTTGCCTTAGCAATGTTATTTTCTGGTCAATCTGCAGGTATTATTTGTACTATTGCTGGTCAAATTGTATCAGAAGGGTTTTTGGAATGGTCGTTACCGCCATGGGCAACTAGGTTGTGTACCAGATTAATATCTATTGTTCCATGTCTATTTGTAGCATTAACTATGGGTGATAACGGCATCGCTAAGATTCTTAATTTGTCACAAGTTATTTTATCTTTGATTTTACCGATTGTATCAGCACCACTGATTTATTTCACTGCTAGTAGAAAATTAATGACTGTTACGGATCAATATGGAGATTTAGCTGACTTTGAAGATGATTCAATAGTGATTGATGAAGAAACACCATTAAATCAGGAAGTAAAGAGGAGTACTGATTTCACGAACAGCCGTTTGTTATCGTGGACTGCTATCATTATTTGGGCTATTATTGGATGTTTAAAAACATATTTAGTTGTCTCCTTTTTATTAGGTGAAGATGTACATTTCTAACAACGTAACTTTATTTGTTTGTTTTTTGAATTTTCGATTCTTAACTATTATTTTACATTCCTGATATAATTTTAATTTAATTCGACATTTCAATGATTTATCTATATTAGCAGTCTTTTTTTTTTCTTTGAATACGTACACTTAGAGTCAACAAGCATATATATATATATATATTAATTCTTGAATTTATATCTGTATAACTCGTATATATTATTATAAACCTATAAATATATTTTTGCTAAAAATTGAAAGTAACCTTATTAGTTTTTTTTAGTATTATATTTTCTCTTTCTACCAATATGTATCCTTACAACAGGAATTGTACCAGTATAATTAGCTTGCATAATTGGGAATGAATTCGAATTATGGATAGGTAAATTTTTAACTTGTTTACTTATTATAATTTGTTTTAATATTCTTTTGGCTTTGAAGTATAATTTTGTCTCTTCGTTTGATGGTTTTGAGTTCTTATTTAGTATTCGTTCTCTTCTTAGGTTTCGAATTTGTAATAACAATTTTTTGACTAATTTAGATTGTGAACCTTCTTGAAATGCCTTAATTTCATCTTCATCAATGTAATGGGATGGACGCCATGTGAGTACATTTTCAAGATTTATATTATGTGATTTAGTGTTGATTTCATTATTATTGTTGCTTTTAAAATTTATATTTCCATTATCCATTTTAGTTCGTTTCTCATCTGTTTCCATTTTTTCTTTTTCTGAAAGTTCATTATTATCATCATTAGGTGCTTCTTCATTAGATAATTTATTTTCCATTTGTGGTAATGGTTCATTTTGGTTTGGTTTATCTTCTATAGTTTTATTATTATTATTAATGGTAGTTGTAGTATTATTATTTTTCTTTGCCTTATTCTCGTGTAGTGATATTAGGTCTAGATATCCTATTCTTTTCAACCACATTACACCTCTTGTTGTTGCATCTAATATGGACCCATTTTCATTAAAGGATGGAGCCCACGAATTATAGTCACCATATTTTAACCATGTTGTAGTCGGTAATGCATACCAATTTGGATGCAAAAATCTGGACATCATTTCAGTTGGTGGTAAAGTTGGATCTGGAATATTACTAGTATTTGCAGCCATAAACCCTAACCGTGGAGCTTCTTCAAAAAGATTCGTCTGTGGTATAATTTTATTGATTTCGAAATTATTGTTAGGTAATTCTCTGACTCTATGATCTAAAGAAGATTTGAAGATTATAGAAGAAAATAAGTCCATATTTTTAGTTTTTATATGGTACGATTCAGGGAGTGGGACTTTATAACTAGTTGAGATTTTGATAAAATCTTTACTTATTGCTTTATCTAATTCGGTGTCACTTTTAATATTATTTGGGTCAACATCTTTATCTGTAGTATCTACAATATCTATGTTTTTAATCAATTTGACTCCAATGTTATAACATTCTCTTAGAATTAATTCGGAAGCAAATTTGTAAAATTTATCTACAATTTGATAATTTCTTGTTCCTGGATTATAATAATGAATCAACATTGTACAGACTAACTTAATATCATGATAAAGTTTATAAAAGCCTTCCTTATTCAAATCATAATAATTTTCGTTAAATCTTTGTGAAATTGTTGTCAATTGTAATTTTGTCTCATCGACAATGTTTTTCTCATCATCCGTTAGTTGTTCTAAATATTTGGTATATGCAGTATAAATATTGTCTGGATTAGGTTCAAAAAATGAACTGGGGAATTTTTCGTCTAATATCTTGCATTTCAAAGAGGCACTGTTTCAATGTATGTTGGTGGTATGTGTGAATAATATGGTTGAAGTTTTGTCATATTACACAATAAACATATTTGTTAGTATATATTGTACTTTAAATTATTCAAGGATAGAGTCAAATAGATACACTTTGAATGAAAGTGTACAATAATAATAATAATTATAGTAATATACATACGCCTCTAGTACTGTGTGGATGTTTTTCAACACATTTGTATGATTCATTGTTGATAAAGTTAAAATATTTTTTTTTCCTGTTTTCCTGTTGTATTTTGATTTCTCTTCTAATTTTTTTTTATTTTTTCTCACTCTATGTTGTTTACCTGCCCTTGTTCTGAATAGGTCTTTATTGAAAAAACGTATTGAAATGTTTTTCTCTCTTTTAAAGAGTTTCTCTCTTTGAATAACCTTTGGGACAATTTTTCTTTCTGTCAATTTTTGTTTTTTTTTTTTGTCCTGAATATTTTGACGGTGCGTGTCGTTGAACGTGACACACAAGGATCATCGAAGAAGTGCCAGCGTCATTTAAAGAGACACAGTAGAAGAAAGAGATGTGAGTGTAATAAATGTAGCACTTTGAACCGGTGTATTGTTACATTGTGACGGAACCTTTTTAGTTTGTAAACTAGATTGTAATAAAAGTGTAATATAAAGAATAAAGACTTTTTTTTTGTGAAAGTTTATCCCTTTACATGTAGAACACTGCCAAGTGTTTTTTTTTTTTTTTGGTTAGGTCTCATCAATGATTTCTTGTGGGTGTATATATTAGTAACAAGGGAGAATGATATAAAAAAATAAAAATGGTAATGACATATAAGTGATGTTAGTATTGTTTTTAAGAATTAAAGTGAAATGCTGAAAATATATATCAAAAGTAATAGTGTTAATAAATACCTGCACTGCTTTTAGGTGACTGAAATAATAAAGTAAATATGATTTATATATATATATATATATTATATACTATAGGTTAAAGATACGTTTACATTTTTTTTCAATTTCGGGATTTTTGTTCTTTTTCGATTGATTTATAATTCTTATTAGTCAAGAATTTATCAACAATCCACTGACCATTTTCTTTCTTCTGGTGAACTGGGATTGGATTTAAATCCCAGCCAACCTTAAGATCACTATCCACTGAACTACCAAATCTGGGTACTACATAACATATACGTTCATTCAATGATAAGTTTATTGTCTTTAATCCCTGACCTGTTAACGGTTTACTATAAGTTAATAATTGACCCTTTCTTGCTATATTCGCTAAAGGTGTACTCTTTATATCACATAATGTGTTCATTCTTGTTTTATTGTTATTACCAAGGTGTAAAGAATGGAAGACAAGGTATTTAGGAGGGAGTTCCCCTAAGTTAGAGAGAATGGATGTTGGATGAATATAGACGAACGATTCTTCAATAATAGGATTTTTTCGAGCCATCACTGGGATATAAGGAATATTTATTAGACTAGTTCTGTTTGTGATCTTTGCATCCTCTGGGTAAATGCAATCGGCCCGGATAGCGACACGGTCAACAAACCCAGAACAGATCATTTGTTTTAATAGTTTTAGTTGTGTTTCATTGGGAATATCAGATTTTAGATCTTCGTCTTTCACTGTTATAGCAATGTTCTCCTTTGATGTATTCGATTTGATAATATAAGTTAACTGCTTTCTTAACTTCATTATTTCTTCCATCAGTTTGCCTCTTAAGAAATTATCTTTTATAAATCTGTCTCTCGATGACTTAGGAATATAATCGAATGCACTCACCACACTCAATAAACGGAACACATCACTATAAGAATCCAATTTACTAAATTTGTTTCTGCTTTTATGGAATTTCACTCTTAATTCACGTTTCTTCTCCTCAGTCATTGAATTATCTTTTGCTTCATCTTCTGAATTGTTATCTTCACTGCTTCCATGATTCTTAACTTGTTCATTGATACCCAATTCAAATTCATTGATAAATGGATCACCAACAGATAATGCACTAACAATTGAAACCACGTATGGCAAACAATTCTGTTCTGTAGAGACCAGTAACATCTTAGAGAACCTAGGTGATAATGGGAACAAACTCATTTTTTTACCATCGTCTGTTATACGTTCCTTCATGTCTAATGCACCCAGATATTTCAATAATTGTAATGCATTAGCCAACATCGTTCTATCTGGTGGTGTGGGAAAAGGGAAATTGACAATATTGTGAATAGCCATACTTTTCATTTGAAGTACAACACTCTCCACTGGCATTCGTAAAATTTCAGGACGCGAAAATTGTTCAAAATCACGTTCAAAGACTGCAGAGGAATACAATCTGTAACAATGGCCAGGACCAGTACGACCGGCTCTACCACTTCTTTGGTCAGCACTTGCTTTACTAATCCATCCTATTTCGAAACTCTGAACACCATTTTCTTCATTGTAAACACGTTCTTTAGATCTACCACAATCAACAACATATCTTACATTTGGAATAGTTAATGATGTCTCCGCAACATTCGTAGCTACGACACATAATCTTGACCCAGGTGGTGGGTTTTCAAAGACTTTCATTTGTTCTTTGGTAGGTAATAATGAATATAATGGTAAAACATATAATGGATCATTTGGGGTTTGTTCTTCGGTTAATTCTTCCTCGAAACCTTCTTCATCTTCGCTGTTTTCATCTGATTCGCTTTCCTCCTTAATTTCTGCATTAAATTGTTTTTCATCAATAACTTTAACACTAAAATCTATATCTTCAACTTCAAGATCTGTTGTCTTCGAATTGACCCTTACTGTAGCTACGTTACCATTACTTTTATTATGTTTAGATTTCTTGGGAAATGGAAATTCCTTTCTTAATCTTTTCACCATATGTGTTATCTCTTGTTGTCCAGTTAAGAAAACTAAAATTGCACCTGGAGGCAATCTTCTGTGAATTTTACAAGTTTTCTTGAAAGCCTCTTCAACGTAGTTAAATGCTGTTTTACGACTAAAATGAATTGAAACAGGGAACTGTCTGGCAGGCACATTTAACACAGGTGGTGGAGTTGGGAATAATGTCGAATTTTCACTGAAATCAGTAACTCTCAAAGTGGCGGACATAATGATTAATTTTAATTTTTTGCTGTTCTTAGGGTCTGCTTCATGCTCTTTGGCACGTAACCTGACACAACGACTTAGCATACCAATTAATATATCTGTATTGATATTTCTTTCATGTGCTTCATCGATAATAATAGAAGAATATTTAGTAAGTTTGAAATCATGCATCATTTCTCTTAATAGAACACCATCAGTCATAAATTTTACTCTTGTATCATCCTTAATAGTAGAATCAAAACGAATTTGATAAGCTACCTTGTCACCATGGTCACCTAATTCATTACCAACACGATTAGCCATAGAGACTGCAGCAACCCTTCTTGGTTGTGTAATACCAATCATTCCTGGATAATCCTCGGAATCTTTACTGCCAAATCCGGATTCATACAAAAATTGAGGAACTTGTGTGGTTTTACCAGAACCAGTTTCACCACATATAATAACGACATCGTTATGATGAATTGCTTCCATAATTGTATGTTCTTCAGCGAATACTGGTAATTGCATTCTAGTTTCCTGGATTTCTTCAGATCTATTCACTCTAACAAAGAAGGCCTTTCTTTTGGAGTTTAGATCTACAGGAATATTATTAGTCTCCAAACCATCATCCAAATCTTCTTCTCTAATAATTGGTTTATAATCCATTTTCAAAGTTGGTGTTTCTAAATTAACATCTCTTCCTTCAATTTTTTTAATCTCTTGGTTGGCCCACTCTTTAAACTCTTGAGCTTTTTTCTTAGTATCATCATTGTCTGAAGATAACTCTTCTTCTTCTTCCTCCCCCTCGTCTTCTAATTCACTGTCTTCTTCTGATTCTTCTTCAGAACTATTCTCAGTATTATCAATATTTTCATCTTCTGAATTTTCTTCATTCACAAATTCATCACTTTCATCAATATTTCCTTCAGAACTTGATTCAAAATCTAATTCATCTTCTAGCATATTATTTTTTCTTTCTTGAAGTTCTACTCGTTGTCTCCAATTATATTTCTTCTTAGGAGCTTTTTTGTCCTTTTTAATCACTTCGATATTAGCAAAACCAAAGCCAAAACCTTGTCCACCAAATTTAGCAGGTCTATTATCAACAAACGAAGAAGTGGTTTTAGTTGGAATATCACCAAATTTCCATTCAAAGTTTTCCTCTTCTTCTTCATTATTATTATCACTTTCTTCACTCATATTATTAGCTTTATTATCATCATCCCATTCTTTAAATTCGTGTTCCTCATATAAAATTTCTTTAGTCTCAGCTGTACCTCTACCCTGTTTCTCTAGTTCCAACGCTTCAGCAAAGGCTTCTTTTCTGGTTTGTTTTCCATGACCTAATTTTTTAGAACTTGTTAATTTAGAAGTATCAATCTTATAATCTTGTAATTTTTCAATGATTGCCTTTCTTTCTTCTCTTTTCAATTGATGTTCAATAAACTTATCCAATCTTTTCTTCTTTTGTCTAGATATTTTAGACTCCTTTGGAGTAAACAGTTCTTGCAATTTCCTTTTCTTTAAAGCTCTTTCTTCCTCAGTTAAAGGTTTCAACAACACAGCATTTGTGTCTTCATTATTATTTGTATCTCCTAATCTCTTCATAGAGTCATTATTTTCATCATTGTCACTGCTATTTATGGATTCATGTCTAAAGAATTGTTTGTTCCTTATTCTCTTCAATTCTTTAAGTTTGGCCATATGACCAGCTCTTGCTTTTTCATTGAATCTTTTTCTGTAAGTACCCATGGTAAAAAATTGGTCTAGTTTATTTATTCGATTATTGTATTCAATAAATAATAGTTACACTTTTGCCTTGGCTGCAACTACGTAAACTTCTTTAACTGTTGAGTTGAAAATTCACTATATATAATGTTCTCTACAAGAATTACGATATTATATATAAAAACTCTCTCAATGAAGTTTTTGCGATGACTTTGGAAATTTTTCAAAAAAAAAAAAAAAAGCCGTTGGGTATTTTAAAGAGCAAAAAAAAAGACAAAAAAAGGACTCTTCGAAGAAAAAAGAGAAGTGAAGAGAAAAAAAAAAGAATAGAATATAGAGGGACTTTCGATAAGGATGAGAGTATAAATTAGAAGTAGATTCTTGGCTTAGAGATTACTTGTTTTATAGGAGTTTATGTTTTGTGAAGTATTTTTTAAATTATTTTTAAGGTCAACTGCAAGTTATATATTGTCAATTCAATATTGACCACTAGGATATCTTTCCTTGTCCTACTCCTATATTTCAAGTGAGAAAGGTAGTTCTGTTTTCCTGTTAATGGTAAGAGGTTACATAGTAATATTTTTTTGGTTAAAAAAAGCAGATATTAGAGAATATATTATTGACCAATTGTCTTAAAAAAAAAAAAGAAGGAAAATATTTAAATTATTAAGTTTTTTTTACATGAAAAGATTTAATATTGGTTTCAACAAGTTAGAATTCTTAGAAAATCAATTTGTAAAAATGATTTGATACTATTCAAGAAAAAAAATAGGTTCTTGGTATTATGACCATATGGACAGGCTAGAATATGCCTTGTTTTTTATGTTTTGTTGTAAAAAGGAGCCAAATCTTTTAAAAATTAACTTGTGGAAAGATTCCCATTAGGTCAGTGTATTTGTTTTAAAATAAACAAATTATTTGTAACATACATAAAAACTAACTCGTTTCGACTTTTAAAATATATTTTCACAAAAATTCAGCAACTAATATAAAAAATCTAACCGAATTCTTGGAGAATAATCATTGAAAATTCTTTAACCAAAAGCAAACAACTAAAAACAAAAATGATATCTGGAATAAATCAGATATCTTCAAAAAATTAACAAAATACATCAATAACCTAACAAAATATTTGGTATAGAAGAAAAGGACTATTGTAAAATTGCTGGTTCCAATGAGTTCCTATAATAAACCACGATATTTTTATCCCATTTGAAAAATATTTTCGGTGCACTTATGTATATTATAAGTATTACATTATGATTTCATAGCTATTAAAGAATACCCACCTTTCCTGTAAAAAGTATATATCCCAGTTAAGAAACAGCAAAATCTATTATTAAAAATCTCCAGTTCTTTAATATTACTTGTCTTTTTTGTACATCAATTCGTTATATACTTTTTATAAAAACAGCATGTGTATCTATAATAACATCTATAATATTTAACTAAATATAACCCACTAAATAAAAAAAAATTTGTCAGTATATACATGTTACATCCTAAAACTTGAAAATAAAAATGTTATCTTTCTAACTTTTCTTTATTATATGGAGAAAGTAAAAAAAAAAAAATAGAACTTTTTCAAATAACTATTCAAATAAACTTTTGATTTCTTCAATTCTCCTCTTTCTTCTTTCTTCTTGATCTGTATCTATAACCTCCCCAATACTTCTTTTTTGTTCTTGAATTCGAAGCATCTTTTCTTCAATACTATTTTCAATAATGAATCTTATAACTTTTACATCATTTGTTTGCCCTATACGGTGGATTCTATCAATAGCTTGATCCTCCATACTTGGTGACCACCAAGGATCCATCATATATGCATATGATGCACAGGTTAAATTTAATCCAACACCACCAGCCTTTAAAGATAATAAAAGTATCTTCTGTCTGCTAAAATCCTTTTCTTGAAATCCTTTTAACACATCATTTCTTTCCTTTAAAGATAATCTTCCATCAAATTTATATATCTTGGCTTTATCAATTGGAAATACTTCTTTCAATTCTCTCTCCAAAATATCGAGATAGGATGAAAATTGGGAAAAAACAATCACTTGTTCTCCAGATGATGAATCCTGCAATTGTTGTAAATTTTCAATAAGCGCAGCCAATTTAGCAGATCTATTTTTAATTTTATAAGATGTAAAATCTAAAATATCGGTAGATTTATCATATTTAGGTCTAAACATTGAATTTTGTGTTATAGTAGAACGACATATTGGACATTTTAATTCATAATCTTTCTCTTGTTGATAATTGATATACTCTAAAAGACAACTTTCACAAAATGGATGCCCACATTTAGTTATCAACATCTTTGAAGTATCAATATCTTCATTCGTACATATAGAACATTCCTTTTGCGTCAGTGATTTAATATTTGGATACCTTTCTTTTAACTTGGAAATGACTGAATCTTTATTCACTTTCTCGAATTCATTTTCTACATTCTTCTGAATATTATATAAGAAACGTTTTATTTCATTATCAGGCGTAAGTAATTGTGTGTTTCTAGATATATCATCATCATTGTCATCTAATGTACCTAATAGCTCAACATCACAACATATTTGTCTTAATCTCAGAATATGAACTAAAATTGTAGAATATCTTTTCAATAAATCACCACGAGCTAATCCTGTTTTAACCGAATTTTCTGCAATATCCAAAAAATATTTATATACAGTCTGTTGTGTTTTATTCAATTTCAGTCTTTTAATAACAATCTTTTTTGGTGGTAATTTGACCAATAATTCCCCATTAGCATCTTTCATTTGCTTAGTTCTTCTTAATAATACTGGTTGCATAATCGAATTTACCACATCAAAAGCTTGCTTAAATTCCTTATCTGCAAAAGGGTTTGAAACAAAAGTCTTCCAATAACTTATATTACACCAAGGTTCCAACTTTAAAAATTTCACCATACTAAATAAATCGTCCAAACGGTTAATAATTGGTGTACCAGTTAAAACCCATTTACATTTACTAGAAAGATCCATTACTGCCTTTGATGTTATAGTGCTTCTATTTCTAATTATATGACCTTCATCAATAATTATTCTATAAAACTCTAGGGAAAACAACCCAGTTGACAATAAAAGAGCTTCATTTGGATTTTTGTTCTCTCTAAATAATTTGCTCCATTCATTTTGTACTATCCCATACGTCGTAAGTATCACAGTCGGTGGATTATTTGTCTTTGTCAATAATCTTTTCAAACTACTAACATTCCCACCATAATAAATCTCTGCCTTCAAGTTTGAGCTGTTATTAATGGATTCAAACTCCGTATACCACTGATGAAGCAATGACATTGGAACCACAATCAGAGTAGTCTTTGAAGCATAAGGTTTTCTCATACCCACTTTATTAACCTTAAAGTCCTGTTCTTTATTAATGTCTGTAGTAAACAACTCCTTCTCTTTAATGCTTGAATCATGAGGACACATTAATACCAAAGATAATGCTGATATTGTCTTACCTAAACCCATCTCATCAGATAGTATACCACCTTTAATCATTGTTTTTAATATAGGTTTTTCCAAAGAAAAATCACCAGTATGCAAATTTGCATAGAAAAATAATCCTGAATCAGAGTTATCATTTGATTTTTCTTTTATTCTATTAGCTGCCCACGACCTATCCTTAGGCCATTTGAATTGTTTCCATAATGGATTCATCATATCGTTATCTATCTCCACATCACCCAATGCAGCAGCTTTATTATATTCTTGTTCTCTTCTTAACATCCATGTTAAACCTTGTTTTTGATATGGTCTTAATGTCAATTTAAGTAAGCCTGATGGTGGTTCAGTTTCAGGTAAATTTTTCAAAAGTTCATATGATTGTGCTGAATTATAAAACGTTTGTAATTGATTCAAACTCATTGTCTCTTCAGCATCATATCTTGGAGGTTCAATCTCTTGATTCTCATAAGTCTGTGACATGAATTCCTCAAAACTTTTATCATCCTCCAAATCAATAATTTCATCATCACTTTCATTTGCATTATCATTATTTGGTGATTTAATTTTATCTTCTTCATGATCCTTAATTGGGTGTAATCTCAACTTTTTAAATAACGTGATTAATGCTACTCTTCTAGATTTGCTTTCCATATCTTCTTCTTTATCTGGTGTAGTTGATTTAAAACTTTGATTTAACAGTCTTCTGTATTTGTTATTAGGGCTCTCATTGTACGTAATTTCATCATTGTTAAAAGTGTTACTTATACTTTGAGAACTTTGTGTATGTGCCAATTCACTTTCATTTTCAAATAACGTAGATGTCAAATAACAATCAAGTTCCAAGATAAAATTATCTCCGATACTTAATCTTTTATTGTCACAAAACACTAAAATTGCCTCAAATATGATTTCGTGAGTATCTAATAACGGATACAATATTCTTGCAATATCTTCTGGCACTTTACCAATTTCGCGATTTGATTGAGGATCATAAATTTTGACATAACTTGACATCATTTTCTTTTGTCTACCTTTACTATCGTATAATCTCGATGTAGAGATACCTGAATTTCTCTTAATTAATTTCAAGAGGGTTCCATATTTTAACGGTTTCATGGTAGGTCGTGTGGCCATTGCAGTTACCTGCAAAGAACCAATAAATCTTTTCCAAGAGAATGAAGTTTTCGATCTTAGATCTGTTTGCTCGATTATTGAATGTTTTCTTTTAAATGGGGATATTTGTATGGGACTAGACGGTATATGTGCTATTCTACTTATCTTGGGACTAGACGTTTGGTAATGTTCAAAATAGTATGTAACAGCCTTTTGCAATAAATCATCATGACTCATATCATTATTATTATTATCTTCGTTACCATCTTTAAACATATTAAATAAATCCGAGATCATATTTTCTTTAATATTTGGAATTATCTCCAGGATAGAGCGAGTAAACACATCGAATGGAGTCAATTTTTTCTCTTGAATTATTTCAATCTCGTCATCGTCATTATTCTTCTTCTCATGATTATCCAAATTGGAAATAGGCACAGTTTCTAACCGTTGCGATGACCCCAAATCATTGAATTCTGTTTGTTCTTGTGTTGGATTAAATAAGAAAGATTTAGAATTATCAAATGATGTATTGAATGATTTCGATGTCTCTAAAGAGGATTCCAATTCGTCTTTAAAGAACCGTCTTTTCATACTCATTTTACTGACCAGTCACTTTTGCGTAAAAGTTTGTATGTTTAAGGAGAATATAGAAATGGGGAGTGGGAATATGTACCTGTATGGTGTCTTTATAAGTTTAAAAGGTGTATATTCAATAAAACTACCTATTAAGTTGGCCATCCCATATCTAATAATGATGAAGGAACGCGTAAGTACTGCTTTTAAAAAAAGATCACCATTTTTCTTTTCCCCTCTTCATCTCTAATAAAAGTCTTCACGCGTTCCCAATGACTGAGAATATATACAAGGAGGAAAACCAAAGGAGAGAGAGTTAAAGAAAGAAAACGATAAGAAGATGATAGAAAGAGGTCAGCTAATGATTCTTATGAAGGTTTAGAAAGCAAATGTGTCCATCTAAGATATAAATATACATATATATATATATTAAAAAAGAACAAGAAAAAAGAAAGATGAAATTATAAAGACTTTTACTGTATATATATATAAAGTAGAAAGGTAGCTCTACAGGAGAGAATAGAGTCAAAACAAATGTGTATAAAATATATATTCCCACTGTTTATTTATATTGAATATTACAACATTTAAACTTTTCTTCCTTAATAATTAATAATAGTTCTCATTATGCAATTTTTTTAAAGACCTACCTACCAAAAATAATCAAATCAACTTCAATACGGTTTATTCATATATCCCTACATAATACATACAAACATATTGTAATGGCCCTTGGAATAACGTTCTTATTTTTTTTTTTTTTTTTAACTGTCAAATCTTTATCTCCAATGTAGAAATTTCGAATTTCACTGTTCTTTTGTCGTCACTTTTGTTGATATAATTCATTGCGGTTATCGTAGAGAATATTATATACCAATGAAAAAGTGATCCTCAACAAAGCATACAATACGATCTTCCAAAGATTTTAATTTTTCAAGTAACATAATTGGAAAATCCTTGTTTACACTTCCTACTATAAAGAACAAGAGCTGAGATTGAAGTCCAGTATTAAGAATTCTCAATGATAATAAGATGTAGATAAAACTTCAAATAGAAGATCAAAGAATCCCATCATAGTTACATTGTAATATCATAGTTAAGTGTATTTGTTTCCTTTAGTTTTTTTTTTTTTTCATTCTGCATCGACTCATCATTAGGGAGTACTACATACACATTAAACATTGTTGCGATATAAAAGTGTATTATAATCACGTGATAAGATGTTTGGAAAAATTTTCAGTTGTGAAAATTTTATATAAAAACCAACGTCGAGAAATACTATGTTGTTTATAAGATCTGTATATACTTTGTCACCTGTATAGAAGAAAGGTGAGGGGTGTTTTAACCTCTCCTAGGGACATGATGGCACATTATAGAAACTCATAAAGTGATCTAAGTACACTATAGTCTATGAATGTGCATCCTCTGTCTAGATTTAAAATATCCTTCTATGATATAAAGGATTTTTAATTTTTATGTGAATTTATTAATACACAAGTCTAAGGTAAAATTTTCAACAGGTTATGAGCCCTGATGCGAATATTCAGTTTAAATATTTTGTTACTGATACTTCCAACTGTGGAACCTGAAAAAATAAAATTTAAAGACTTGGTGTATATTAGTTTCCCTTGTTGGGAATTTACTTTAAAGAATGAGGAAACATATGGTTGTTTTTAGGCAATAGTGCACTAGATACATTGGTTGAAATAAAGCTACTCACACCAAATTCTTTATAAGTTTAGTAATTGGATTAACTAAGTATTAATTGTTTACTTATGTGCTTTCACTGTTGACCAAATTCGTGGTTTAATGGACAAAGTTACTAATGTCCGTAACATGTCTGTTATTGCCCACGTCGATCATGGTAAATCTACTTTGACTGATTCTTTAGTTCAAAGAGCCGGTATTATTTCTGTTGCCAAGGCTGGTGAAGCCAGATTCATGGATACCAGAAAGGATGAACGAGAAAGAGGTATCACTATTAAGTCTACCGCTATTTCCTTTTATGCTGAAATCCCAGAAGAAGATGTCAAGGACATGAAACAACTAACCGATGGTACTGGTTTTTTAATTAACTAAATTGACTCCCCAGGTCATGTCGATTTCTCTTCAGAAGTTACTGTCGCTTTAAGAGTCACTGATGGTGCTTTAGTCGTCGTCGATACTGTTGAAGGTATTTTTGTCCAAACTAAAACCGTTTTAAGACAAGATTTAGGTGAAAGAATTAAGCCATTCGTCGTTATCAATAAGGTTGATAGAGCTTTATTGGAATTACAAGTCTCCAAGGAAGATTTATACCAAACTTTCGCTAGAACTGTCAAATCTGTTAACGTTATTGTTTCCATATACGCTGGTCATTTACAGTTAGTAGATGTAATTAAAACAATATTGCTAATGTCACCTAAATGATACTCTAATATCCAATTCTTGCAAAATTTAGATAATTGGAAAGGAAGAGATAATGCGAATTTTTTGAAATTCAAGAATAGAAATGATTTCTAGAATTATCGATGTAATGAAAACCAGGAGTATCATAGTGATTAAGAAATAGCTATGAGGAATAAATAATGATGATAAAAATAGTAATAGTTACAATATGTTGGCTACTTCTATCGGGAAATGTAACAGAATAGCATTAACTTATGATTTCACATCAGAATCCAGTATGATATTAAAGATGAAAATTTTATGGTAATGAAATGAACAATGATTTGGGTATTGTGAATATACGTGAAAATAGAAGAATACTAGTTAGTACGGTGGTTGTAAACGTATCAATAATCTAGAAGTTTTACCATAAGAATGCTAAAACATAACAGTGCTATGAAAGGATTTAACAAACTAGTGCAGATGTGTTGGGCAAGAACTTCAAGATTACAGGGAAGTAAGAAAAGATTATCCGTGCCCATACTAGATCAAGATTGATGAACACTTAAGATTAGCCAAGTTTTCTGCAGGTAAGGAGATTCTAGATAAAGATTTAATAACTGTTTCATATGACTTTAGTTGGTAAAGATAGATTAAGATGAAATCAGTTGGTTGAATTTCCCTTTGTTACAATTTCAAAATAAGTATAGATTACAGTACTTACTTACAGTCGATCCAGATCCTACACTAAAACTGACTGAAGAATAGATGGGAGAATAGAACATCTTATTTCATTGTTTCCTGTAAGCAAACATTAGATTAAGATAACTAGAGGTTAGACACGATAATGTCCTAAACTGAAGAAATTATTACGAGATGAAGGAATGTTCCCAGGTGCTAAAGTCATCCACTGTATCAAGGGTTTAGTCCTAAATATGTTAATGATCGTTTGAAAAGTAAATTTTTTTTTGTTATTAATTCTGCTTGTTGTGAGTCAATGTTATTATTACTGGCAGATATTGGTAATGTTTAGTATACTTTCGAATTCTTGGATTGTTTCGAATAGTATTTTCTGCTGGTGATCTATTAGGTTTGGAGAAAGATATAATGGAGATAAGATCGCAAAACAAAGATGATTTATAATACACTTTGAGGGGGCGAAAACAGGAAACTTCAATAATTCCAATGCAGATGCATTATCCACAAAAAGTTGATGAGTTCCTTTAGGAATATCCATAATTTCCAATATTTCATCTAACCATACTATCTCACGAGCACTTTCATTTGCAGCAACATACTCTGCCTCTGTTGTCGACAATACCACACATGATATTCGTTTGTAACACCAGGATATCGGTGCACCTGCATAAAACACTTGATACCCATAAGTCGACTTAGCATCTGGAGTATCTGCATATGATGCATCAGTATAAATTTTAAAACACTCAATTCCATCATCTGAATATTTCAATTTGTAATCTTTTGCAGCCAATAGATAACCCATGATCCTTTAAAAACCTTGATAAAAATGATACAGCATACGCTACATCTGGACGTTGTGCATTTGACACAAAAAGCAACGTACCTATTAAACTCTGATACTTTGTAATATTTTCTAATTTTGGAGATGACTCGTCAAAATAGTCTAGTTTATTTTGTAATGGAGTATAGGGCTTGTGTGAATCTTCCAAACCTAATTCTTCAACCTTTTTTTTCAATGTAATCTTCTAAACTCAAAGTAATACAATTTGACTTCTGTTCAATATTCAAACATAAGAATTTGTTTACCATTCCCATATTTTTCATCTCATAGCATTCTGAAACATATGTTTTAACCTCCTCAATTTCATCTTCATTACTACTAGTAATTAATAAGTCATCGACATATAATGCAACCATGCACAAACCACTGCCAGATCTTTTAAAAAATAAGCCGAACTCGGACAGGTTATGAGCCCTGTAGCAAACATTCAATTTCATAATGTTTTAATTGATTCTTCCAATTTCAAGGCCTGGCATCGTGAATATGTAAGTGTGGCTGAAGACATATTTGAGCTATTACGTGGCTATTTGGAAAATGAAGAAAACAACATCCATGATTTTGATGGGAAGTTGCTTTCTAAATAAAGTGAGATCTATAAGATTGCTCTTAGAACTTTTTATAAGATTTTATTTAATCTTTTACAAAAGAGTGTGGATAGTTATAATCAAGATATTGTTGATGGGTATCATGAATTGAAAAATACTGAAGAACATGCTGCTAAGAAGATTATTAGAAAATTGACTGACATGTATGGTATTATGAAATTAAAAGATGGAGTCAAAATTTTAGAAAGATACATGGAGGGTTGTGGTAAAAAGGACAACTTCGTTAATAGTTTAGACATTTCGAAAATGTCAACCACAAAAATATTTTTAGCTGCTCTATATGTTAATAGTTTGTATTAAGAAGTTAGAAGTAAAATTCTTGAAAAATTTGGCAATAAAACAAAACATCTTATCACGTGATTATAATACACTTTTATATCACATTAATCATAGAGAATACCAAGAATCCAAGACTTTTCACTCATAATACAATAAGTACTGACTTTAGAATGCAAAAACTCGTATTGTACACTTCCAACACTGTTTCCTTTTACTGTATATAATAATAATAATGTGGTGTGTGTATACATACATATATATCTGTCTGTATTGAAATTCAAATGAGTCCAATACTGAACCACAAAGAAGTCGTTGAAAACACCGGCAGCTCTCTCTTCACAACAAACAACCGCCTAGAATATTTCCTTGGGGGGTATGTCTTCTCCCTCTTTGGGTGCGAAATGCTGAGTCTGCTGACCATAATAAATTGTGCGAACCTGTCAGACTTGTGTCTGGACCCACGCAAATATTTTTTTTTTTGTTTTTTTTTTTACCGATGATCAAAAACAAAAAAATTTTTTTCCATTTGAAGTACTCAAAGTATTAAAATTTAGAGGAAAAAAAAAACAACAACAAGAAACTAGAACTTCTTGTTCCTATTTTAGTGAAAGTTATTTCCATATCTTTTCAATATTTTACAAGTTTTTGAATTAATAAAGAAAAAAGAGAAAAAGGAAACCACAACCAACGATTATCGATCAGCAATGGGTGCTTACAAGTATTTAGAAGAATTACACAGAAAGAAACAATCTGATGTCTTGAGATTCTTACAAAGAGTCAGAGTCTGGGAATACAGACAAAAGAATGTCATTCACAGAGCCTCTAGACCATCTAGACCAGACAAGGCCAGAAGATTAGGTTACAAGGCCAAGCAAGGTTTTGTCATCTACAGAGTCAGAGTCAGAAGAGGTAACAGAAAGAGACCTGTTCCAAAGGGTGCCACCTACGGTAAGCCAACCAACCAAGGTGTCAACGAATTGAAGTACCAAAGATCTTTGAGAGCTACTGCTGAAGAAAGAGTTGGTCGTCGTGCCGCTAACTTGAGAGTTTTGAACTCTTACTGGGTTAACCAAGATTCTACTTACAAGTACTATGAAGTTATCTTAGTCGACCCACAACACAAGGCTATTAGAAGAGACCCAAGATACAACTGGATCTGCAACCCAGTTCACAAGCACCGTGAAAACAGAGGTTTGACTGCTACTGGTAAGAAATCCAGAGGTATCAACAAGGGTCACAAGTACCACAACACCCAAGCTGGTAGAAGAAAGACCTGGAAGAGACAAAACACCTTATCTTTATGGAGATACAGAAAATAAGCTGTTTGATTCAGAAGTATATACCACTTTTGTTTCCAGTGCTTTTTTATTCTGCTTTTCTTCCATCTATTTCTATATTAACCCTGTCTAAGTTTTTATATATATATATATATAGATGTTATAATATAGAGGTATTAATTTGATATAATTTTATATTCAAGATTATTCGTCTTTTTTTCTTTTTATCTCACTTTTGTGTACATCTGTTGGAATTGGTTGTACCGTCAGTAATTTCCATAAAAAAAAACAAGGCAAGGGCATTAATTTGGTCTTATGTCTATTCCTCTCACAGGAACAAGAATCTGCCTTCTACAATTCTTCGTTTTTGAAGTTCTACACTTGTGAGTATGTTTGTCTCTCCCTCCTTTTTATTTTATGGTATTTTCTATTTTATGTCATTTTAACTTTAGTAGAGAGAAAATGAAAAAAAAAAAACAAGAAAAAAAAAAGAGCTGAAAAGTGTAAAAAATAACTATGTAAACACACTTTTATAAACCATCATAGCATATTGAATAATTATTTAAATACTTATTTTCAAGTTTCCTTTAGTGTAACAAATAGGCTTTTTTATACAACCCAATTGAACTTAGTTTTCTGTTAATCTCCTCAATTTAATTAGTTATTTTATATTCACCTTTCTTCACTCTTTTTTTTTGTTTTTAAGCCTCGGTTAAACTACACACATACATACACAAAATGTCTGAAGGAAGGACGGCAATTATATCAGTATATGATAAAACAGGACTATTAGACTTGGCTAAAGGATTAGTCGATAACAATGTTAAAATTTTAGCTTCTGGAGGAACCGCACAATTAATAAGAGACTCCGGGTTTCCTGTAACTGATGTGTCCAGTGTTACACATGCACCAGAAATGCTAGGTGGTAGAGTCAAAACTTTACATCCTGCAATTCATGGTGGGATCCTGGCTAGAAATTTAGAGAGTGATGAAGAAGATTTGAAACAACAACATATCGATAAACTGGACTTCGTCGTTTGTAACCTTTACCCATTTAAAGAAACCGTTTCAAAAATAGGTGTTACTATGAATGAAGCTGTTGAAGAAATAGACATTGGTGGTGTTACCCTGTTAAGAGCTGCTGCAAAGAATCATTCTAGAGTCACCGTTTTGTCTGATCCCAAGGATTATGCTGCATTTATTGAAGAATTATCAAATTCAAAAAATGGTGAGGTCTCTGCAGGTTTAAGGAATAGATTAGCTTTAAAAGCTTTTGAACATACAGCAGAATACGATGCATGCATTGCAGATTTCTTTAGAAAACAATTTGCAGAAGATAAAGCACAATTACCTTTACGTTATGGCTGTAACCCTCATCAAAAACCAGCTCAAGCTTTTGTGACCGAACAGGAACAATTACCATTCAAAGTGTTAAATGGTACTCCAGGTTATATTAACTTGTTGGATGCCTTAAATTCTTGGCCTTTAGTTAAAGAATTATCTGCCTCTTTGAATTTACCCGCAGCTGCATCCTTTAAACATGTGTCACCTGCTGGTGTTGCTGTGGGTTTCCCATTAACCGAAGTAGAGAAACAAGTATATTTCGTCACAGATGTTAAAAATATATCGCCTTTGGCAGCAGCATACGCTAGGGCAAGAGGAGCTGATAGAATGTCGTCATTTGGTGATTTCATTGCTTTATCAAATATTGTAGATATTTCAACAGCAGAGATAATCGCTAGTGAAGTCTCCGAAGGTGTTATTGCACCAGGGTTTGAACCAAGAGCTCTAGAAATACTTAAAAAGAAAAAAAATGGGAAATATTGTATTTTGCAAATTGATCCAAATTATGTTCCAGATAATTTAGAGACAAGACAAGTGTACGGTGTTTATTTACAACAAAGAAGAAATGATGCTATTATTAACCAATCAACTTTCAGAGAAATTATATCACAAAACAAGAAGTTAACTGATCAAGCTATTGTTGATTTAACTGTAGCTACACTGGCATTAAAATATACACAATCAAATTCTGTCTGTTATGCCAAGAATGGTATGGTTATTGGGTTAGGTGCTGGTCAGCAATCCAGAATCCACTGTACTAGACTTGCCGGGGATAAAGCTGATAATTGGTGGTTACGACAACATCCACGTGTCTTGGGGATCAAATGGGCAAAAAATGTTAAAAGACCAGCCAAATCAAATGCTATTGATTTGTTTGTCACTGGACAAATCCCCACTGAAGAACCAGAAAAGTCAGAGTATGAGTCCAATTTTGAAGAAGTTCCAAAACCATTAACCAAAGAAGAACGTAAAGAATGGTTATCTAAATTGAATAATGTATCATTATCATCAGATGCATTTTTCCCATTTCCTGATAATGTTTATAGAGCAGTTAAATCGGGTGTCAAATATATTGCTGCACCAACTGGTTCAGTTATGGATAGGGTTGTTATCAATGCTGCTGATTCTTTAGATTTGGTGTATGTAGAAAATCCAATACGTTTATTCCACCATTAAAAACATATTATAACTATTGTTATCATCTTATCATAGATTATTGATATGTTACAAATATAAGTTGAAATTATCTATATACGGAGTCTCATAATAAGTAATGTACATATACGTTCATATATATATACATAATGATTATTATAGTATAAAATCGCATCATATTAGAATGGTAGAGTTAACAGATAGAAAAAAAAATATATATAGTTGTCTTCGTGATTTTTCTCTTTTTTATAATGTCAACCACCAAAAACTAGAAAGGAACAACATGCAACCATGCATAAATTTAAGAGTACACATACATAGAGATATAATAAATTATACATATTGCAAGAACAGTTACAAATAAAATCTCATCATGTCAGCAGTATGGTTATACACAAATGATAATTGACCACTAGGATCACCTCACAATGTTTAGGAATATACTGCGGTAGAATGACAACAAAGATGATTGAACTCGATCAATACCTCATATAATCTCTTTCACACTCTCCCTCTCTCTACATATTGTAAACCCAAAAAAAAAAAAATCGAGTCTCCAACAAATAAAGAAAAAAAAAGAGAAAAAAAGAGATAAATGAAATAGAGAGAATTCGAAATCATGCATCCTACTTGATCTAAATTTTTAGGACATGACTTGTCAACGGGGCTACTTCTGTCTCATCCATATACTTCATGGCAACGACAATTTGAACTCAACAAATAGAAAATTTATTGATAAATCAAATACAAAACGACTCAGAACCCGACGTTTGACGGCCGAGGAGAAGTTAAGATTCGATGTACAAATCAAATTATCCCTTGAGACTCTGCCTCTCGAGCGTTGAATTGTTAAGAGAACAAATCTAAGGAAGTTAAGCAACATTAGCCAAGAATCGACTACAGGTTCTAGAAACGAGTTCCTAGAAAGCCGTAGGATTCTCCTTCCTTGTAGGTTCCACTTAACACAAGTCTATGGTTACTCTTTTTCTCTCTAAAACAAGAAAAGATACGAAACTGCAAAAAAAAAAAAAAAAAAAAAAACAACAAACTGCAAGAAAGAGAAAAGAAGTCTAACAACTAAATGTTCACTTGTCAGTTTCACAATTGTTTATATATCATTATTTTTTTGGGGTTGTTTCTTCTTTCTTTGCTTTAAAGAACGGAAAAAAAATTTTTTTATTTTATTTTTGCTAAAAGAAAAGAAGAAAAATAAATATAATAGTAACATACGTTACCCTCATCTTATAAAAAAAAGTTTCAGGTCACAGTTTACAAGAAAAGGAGCACATGATAATTAATAATAATAATAATAATAATAATTAATAATAACAACAACAACAAGTCTTTTATAAGTGAATATCAATATTTACTCTTCTTCCTTAGTATAACTTTTACTTAAATCATCCTCTATAATGGAAAAAAGATAGGAGGGAGGGAAGAAGAAGCAGACAAATTTCCCCATTAAAAAAAATGTATATGAATTTAAACAAAATTTACCTCTTGTATAACCTTCTACATACTATACATTTCATACTGACTCAAGTATTCACTAATGATATAAGAATCAGTATCAATACAATTACTTCTTGGATTATCATATGAAGTATGGGTAAGAAGATGTTATTGAACCCTTTGTCGCATAGAAGACAATTAAATCCGTAAGAAATTCTTGGAAACTTTTCTCTTTGTAATTTTGGCAATGACTTATGAGTAAAGACCAAATATTGTTATCACTATTTAATAAATGTTAGAAATTCAGTAACTATGACCCAATAGTTACATAAGATAGATATGATTTTTGGAAAGATACGGACCTTTGTCAATATTGAAGAGTAATAATTGATATTATATAAATAAAAATAAAATAGGAAGATGGTTTATATGTTTATAGATGAATCAATAGATAGATACCAATCTCTCTAATTAAAGAGTTCTAAAAAAAATGAATCAACTATCTATTAAATGAAATGCAAAATAAATCTAATTTGAATAGTGTTAAATTATTGTCATTATAATATTATAGTAAGAAAAAAATTTTTTTTTTAGGTTATTCCTAAGATGATGTTTATATTTATTATTATTATTATCATCACCTGTATACAATTGATATGATCAATATAATAATATTATTATAGAAAATAGACGTAAGAAAACAATCCAGATATTAGATGTTTTTCTATTTTGAGTAGTCAATCTAACACTTGCCAAAAATTTTAACGACATTATGTATAAAATAACATATAAATAAAATTGACCAAAACTTATTCAAGATAATAGAACTTTTAACTGAACCATTTAAATTAATAAAATCTTTATGTTCCAACTTCATTTGTGAATTAATCTATCCATATTAAATAACATCACTAATTGTTTATTATATATATATACACATTCTACTTTACCAAAACCTTCTACTACTACTACAGAGAATGTGGAAAGAATTTCACCAGTAAATAATAAAGGATATGATAGTATTACAGTTGTTGATAAACTATCAGAGAATAGACATACACATATTCCATTCAAAGTGTATTCCATGTCTACGAGTCCAAACACACATGAATACTGTTATATCGTTTATTCAATAAACACTTGACCACCTCATTTGTCTGATATGATGCTTGCATATCAACTTCAAATCATTTGGAAAAATGAGAATCAAGAAGACAAGAGTTACGTATGACTGGATGAGAATTGGGCAATCCATACTCAAGAAGCATGGAAACTTGATTGGTTAGTTGAATAACTATTTCTTTCCTCTGTCATATACATACATTATATTATAAATTATGGAGCAATCATTTGAAAGCCATTTGTTTTTGAATTTTTCAAAATAAACAAAAATAAAGAGCCAATTTTTTCCCTTCCATTTTTGAAATTTCCATTGGGGTGGGGTGGGGGGTGGAAATAAAAGTTCTTTGCAATTTCTTCTTTTGTTATGTAAACTAAACAGAGTCATCGATACTATTCTACTTTACTGTTTGTTTTATTTATTATTTACTACTTCTATTACCTTTTAAAAAGACGTTATATGATGACTAGACTACATAGTTTACATATATATATATACTCTCTTGTCCTATAATGTATGTTTTCAGTTCCCACTTTTGTAAACCAACAATTTATATAACCAGTGTATATAATAAACAACTAGACACGCACACTCATCTCGAATAAATTTTTGACAAGATATCACGAAATGTCTCAAATCACTCTCTTTAACAACGTACCAGAATTACCACCTGACGCCCTTTTCGATATCAAAAAGAGATTATCCCAAGACACCCGTCCACATAAAGTTGACCTAGGTATCGGTGCATACCGTGATAATTCAGGTAAACCATGGGTCCTACCAAGTGTCCAATCCGCTGAAGAAAAATTAAAGAACGATCCAAACTATAACCATGAATATTTGCCTATCACTGGGTTACCAACTTTCACCAGCGGTGCTGCTCGTATCATCTTCGGCGAAAACTACAATCAAGATAGAACCATCTCTATCCAATCCATTTCCGGTACCGGTGCCTTACATATCGCTGCAAAATTCATTGAAAAATTTTTGCCCAATAGAACAGTCTATTTGTCTGATCCAACTTGGCCCAACCATAGAAATATCTTTGAAAGTCAAAATTTGAGGACTGATAAATACCCATACTGGGACCCCTCCACTAAATCTTTGCAATTAGATGGGTTCATTCAATCCATTGAGTCCGCCCCAGAAGGTTCGATATTTCTTTTACACGCATGTGCTCACAATCCAACTGGGTTAGATCCAAATAAGAAACAATGGAACTTAATCTTGGATGCCATCGTGAAAAGGAACCATATCGTATTATTCGATTCCGCATATCAAGGTTTCGCTACTGGTGATTTGGATACAGATGCATTCGCCGTCAGATTAGGGTTAACTAAATTACAAAATGTGGCTCCAGTGATCGTTTGCCAATCGTTTGCCAAGAATGTGGGTATGTATGGTGAACGTGTCGGTTGTTTCCATTTGGTTGTGCCAAACCAATCAAATGAGATCAACAGTAAAGTTAAAGCTGCTCTAACTTCTCAATTAGCTAAAATAGTACGGTCCGAGGTGTCTAACCCACCAGCATACGGTTCTAAGATTGTGGCCACCATCTTAAATGATCCTGAATTGACTAAACAATGGCATGCGGATATGATCACCATGTCTTCTAGAATCAAGCAAATGAGACACAAATTAAGAGACCACCTAGTGGAATTGGGTACTCCAGGTAATTGGGATCATATTGTTAACCAATGTGGTATGTTCTCTTTCACAGGTTTGACTCCGGAGATGGTTCAAAGATTGGAACAATACCATGCTGTTTATATGGTTAATTCTGGGAGAGCTTCTATTGCTGGTTTGAATGAAGGTAATGTTCTTCGTGTCGCTAAAGCTATTGATGAAGTTGTTCGTCACTTCACTGCCAATGATTCCAAACAATAAGAGAGGGGAAGAAAAAAAAAAATAAGAAGAAAAATAAACTTATACAAGGTCAAATTTGTTTCCTTTCCTTTTTATTTTTATTTGGCTGTTTAGTGAATAACGAATCTGTATCGTATGTGACATTTTTATCAAAGACAAGGAAACGGGCCAATGCCCATATATTTGATTGTATTTAATATATACATTATGATTCTTATGGTATATATAAATTTAGTGTCAATACTTCAATATTTTTTAAAAAATAAACAATATTTATCCTTATCAACTCAATCATCACAATCCATATACTCAAACCACATATATATATATACTACTCAAATAAACACTCTTTACCTCGTACAACGTTCCATTTCTCCTTCGAAAGTTATTAACATCCACGGGAAACAAAAAAACCGGCACTGTCGGAAATAAAAACCGATATAACCCGAAACGGAATTGAAACCGTAAGAAAATTTCAGAAATGCCTCCAAAACCCGGAAAAAAAAGATTAACGAGAAAGAAATAATTCAACGTTATAGAAATCTACCGAATCCTAAAGGTCGAGACAAGGAAGGAAAAGAGTATAGAAAACTTTATGTATATTGATACCAGAGGATATTGTGTATTGGTTATCGCATATTACACACACGTAGAGATAAATGGATATAAAATCTCTAGTGACCATTCAATTAGTTGAATTGAGCAGAGAGAATTAGTTTTTTTTTTTTTGTGTGTGTGTACATACATATATATATTGAAAGTAAAATCCAACAAAATAGATATATAAACCTTCCCACAGCAGTAACAAATGGATATTAGAGATAGAACATCAGAATTTCAAAGATGTGTAATTACGTATAAAAAATTGCATAATAAACAATCTTCTTCAAAGAAAAATGAATATGATACTGTGGATAATAACAATAATAATGAAAAGAGTCATCCTATATCTGAATTTCAAAGGAAAGCATCTGGCATAGCTAAAGAGATATCACAGACTGCACAATTATTATCCAAATTGGCTATCTTGGCTAAAAGAAAGCCGATGTTTAATGATAACCCAGTGGAGATTGCTGAATTGTCCTTTTTAATTAAAAGGAAAATATATTCTATTGAACAAGAATTAGTTGAATTGGCAAAGATAAGTAATAGTGGTAAAGGTGTTAATAATAGTTATAGTAACAGGAATAATAATAATAATAATACAGAGAAAATTGCATCGAAACATTCACATAATGTGGTTAATTTATTGAATACAAAGATGAAGAATATATCAGGAGATTTTAAGAATGTATTGGAAGAGAGACAAAAGCTGGAGTTGAGCAATAGAGATAGATGGGACAAAATCAGTGATGGGACATCCACAAATAATTACAATTCGAATGCAATAAATAATAACGAGAATAACAATGGTGGTGTTGATACTGATACTACCGTGATTAATAATAACTTAAGTGAAATAGGATATAATAGTAGTAATCCTTTCATGTCATCTTTACTTGATGAAACAGCTAATTCAAGTGATGTTAATAATAGTGGAAACAAAAACTCAGGGATGGATGGATTAGCTGTACCTAGTAGCGATCAGCAATTGATGTTAATGGAAGAAGGTATGATAAATGAAAATATGTATTTACAAGAGAGAAACCGTGCAGTAGAGACAATAGAATCCACTATTCAAGAAGTTGGAAATTTGTTTCAACAATTGGCTTCCATGGTACAGGAGCAAGGTGAGACTATTCAAAGGATAGATGCTAACGTGGAAGACATTGATATGAATATTTCAGGTGCTCAAAGAGAATTATTAAAATATTTTGATAGAGTTAAGAGCAATAGATGGTTAGCTGTCAAGATTTTCTTTATTATATTTGTATTCTTCTTGATATGGGTACTTATTAATTGAATAATAATAATAATAAGAAAAAAGAAAATATTAAACTTCAAACTACAAACTGGAGTTGGTATTATTATATTGGATTCAATAAGAATCGAACTTGATATATAAGATGACATGAAAGAAAATAAAAAAAAAAGTAAGACATAAAGAAGCCGGTTAAATCATTTATTTATTTATAGATATAGATACTACAAGATATAACAAATAAAAGAAAAAGAGAGAGAGAGAGAGAGAGAGAATAATAAATCCATTTATACATTTACCTTATTTGTTTATTAAAAAGTATACAATGTTACTTGAAAACCATAGCGAAAAAAGAACAAAGAAAAAAGGACAATCTTTATATTATATATAATTTGAACTACCTTTAAATACCAAGATTTTTTTTTTATTCCTCCTTTCTTTTATTATATATTATAAACCCATTTCTGCTTGTAATTCTCTTAATGCACGTTCATCTTCATCTTCGCTTTCATCTTTATTTTGGTTTGTCGCATTATCCTCAATTTTATTAGTAGATTGAATATTATTGTTAGGTACAGATGGTAAAGAAATATTTTGTTCCAACTTATTAGCATTTCCATAAAGTGACGATACATTATTAGCCCCCCTCAACATATCATTCTGGACATTTTCCTCTTGTAACAACTCCAATTCTTGATCCAATTCATCCTCATCTACTTCATTAGCCAAAGAACCAGCCGTGTATAAAGGTTTAGAGATAGCGTCACTGATCTCCTCACTTAATTGAACTTGTTCTCTGACTTCATCCATAGTTTCATCCACTTTGTCAATATCCATATTTTTATGTATAGATTTCATTGCTCTTGCACCTTGTTGCATGGCCCTCATAGTCTCTGCATTTAAATTCGAGGTTTCGATAGTGAACAACTGTTGTTCCAAGGAATTAATTTGGCCATCCAATTTCTCCAACTGTTGTTCGTAGATTTTCTTTCTTTTCAGACAATTTTTAGCTAGTGGACGGTTTCCTTTACTCAAATAATTTTTAGCGTCATTCTCTGAATTCAATATCTGTGTTTGAAGATGAGATTGTTTTTTGTCTAGTAGATTTATGTGTTCCCTTAATTCTATAATAGCTTTTTTAGTCAATTCTTTGCTTTTGGAATTGTTGTTGTTATATGATCTTGAGGAACCACCAAATAGATAAGACCACATGTGTTGTAGAGTATATTAGTGAAATAAATCAATAAAAAATCAGTTATATATATATATATATATATATAAAGAGAAAGAAAGAAAGGGAGGGGAAAAAAAAAATGTGTGTGTGTGTGTATGTGAAACAATTGTATGAGTTAGACGTTGTTTTGAGTTGAATAAAGTTAGATGTCACATAACTTTCACAGCTATAATATATCTTCTTATACATTCCTTTCTTTTAGTAAGGATCATTTCATGTATATTCTATATATATCTTAAAGTTTGAAAAAAACCAAACGGAAAACCGAAAGGAACTTGAAGAAACCTTTTAATGCCGGAATTCCATGTAAAATGGATGTTTTCAATGTATGTATGATCTACCTTCAATGACATGGAAAGAGACAACTCACTATTTCTTGTACTATTGCTGTCATTAGAATAGGATAGAGTGTTAAAACTAGTGCTACCAACTTCTATTGAAACAAGCATACAACCCAAAGGGGCAACATTAGATCAATCTATAAATAATGATTAAGTTTTGTTTAAGTCTCTCTTGTGTAATTTTACAAGACAGGGAGAAGATAGAAGGAAAGAAAAGAGGGTTTGTATTCTGTGGGTGACCCTCATTCACTCACTCACTCACTCGCTTGCTTGCTTGCTTGTTTGCTTTATATATATATATGTGTGTGTGTGTCTTGTTGTTCGTTAACTTGACTTAGTCTTAAGAGAAAAAGAGGAAAGAAGAGATTCTTTTACTTCTTTATAGCTTCTTCCCACACACACACACACTTTCTCTCTTATGAATTATATCTTTATTCCCAGTGATCCAGAACAAGATAATAATAAGTACACATTATCTTACAACTGTTTTTGTCATGTTAGGAGCTAGTCCGTTCAAGTTTTTTCTTCCACTTTAATTATTACAAACTGAACATCTAGTTCATACAGTAAAGCATTCTTGGGTTTCTGAAATGCAATCTTTCAAATCTCTACTTTTTTCTTAGTTAGACAAGGGGGAGGGGGCTGCTATCGGACATTTGATTTGAAGTACTACCCCAAGAATTGACTTTGAAAGGTATTTATGGAAACAAGAGTACACGGGACTAATTTGATTTGTATGCTGCTCTTACAGGTACTTATTTCTATAAACTTAATAGTTTAACTATTACCCTCTTCTCTTTCTATCCTCATATCAAAAATTTTTCCAATACTTATCTGTTTGGTCACTATCCACCACCTTATTAATTTTAACTTGTTCATCATCCAGTCATTTATTGATTTACATGGTGTAACAACAACAACAACACTTTATTTATTTATTTATTTATGTATTATCCTCTCGTTTATTTCTTCCAAATATATAACAAAATTCATTCAAAACATTTTGTTCCTGTATTTTTTAGAAAAAACAAAAGGTCCGTTTCCATTATTTATTTATTTATTTATTTATTTCGTTTAAAAAACATATCATATATTTATTTACACATAAGGAATGAATGCAACAACTCTCCATTTATTCAACATATAATCGATATAATCGATATATATATATATATATATATAAACATAACAGAAGAATTGGTATTTCATTTATTTTATTTCATATTATATTTTATATTATATTTTTTTTTGGTCCTTTATTCTCCCATTTCTTCTGATTTCTTTAGTTGAATAATAAATATATCCATATCTATGAAGTTATGAGAAGATCATATCCACCAGTTTATGATAACGAATATTATAAAATGTTTGATAGGATCTCTTTCACTGACCTTTTGATTGTCCTTTTAGTCTACCTTGAATCGCTACTGTCCTTTTTCTTAAAACTTATCCCAAGTAGCGTGATTAATCTATTCTCATCCATCATCAATTTCGCTGTCAATATCGATGACACAACTTTGGAAGAAAAACTTAGGTCTGCTCCTACTATCCACGAAATGTGTGCTTTGTTCGATATCACTGTAGAAGACCATCTAGTGAGAACTGAAGACAATTACATCCTGACTCTCCATAGAATAGCTCCCAAGAAAGGTACAAACAACGGGAAAGTAGTCTATCTACACCACGGTCTACTAATGTGTTCCGATGTCTGGTGCTGTCAAGTGCAAAGACACAAAAATTTACCCTTTCTTTTACACGATTTGGGGTTCGATGTTTGGATGGGCAATAATAGAGGCAACAAATACTCAACTGCTCATCTGTACAATCCTCCTAAATCCGCCAAGTTTTGGGACTTCTCTATCGATGAATTCGCATTCTTCGATATCCCAAATTCAATAGAGTTCATACTGGACTATACTCATGTCAAAGACTTGATCTGTATCGGTTTCTCACAAGGTTCAGCACAAATGTTCGCCGCATTATCTGTCAACGAATATCTAAACTCAAAGATCAGCCATCTAATCGCAATCGCTCCAGCTATGACCCCGGAAAGACTGCATAACGTCATCGCAGACTCCTTCGCTAAATCAACACCAAGGTTAATGTACCTTTTCTTCGGTAGAAACATCGTCCTTCCAAGTGCCGTCGTCTGGCAAAGGACCACACACCCACATCTTTTCAGTGTGATCATCGATATCTGCAACAGACTACTGTTCAATTGGAAGTCCTTAAACATTAAACCAAAACAAAAGGAAATATGCTATGCGAAATTGTACTCAACTACTAGCGTGAAGTGCATTGTCCACTGGTTCCAAATCCTTAGATCGCAAAGGTTTCAAATGTTCGAGGAGTCTGACGATATGTTCAATTCCTTGACTAGACCATACCTCATTGCAAATTTCCCAACAAGGACAAACATTAAAGTGCCAATCTTACTACTGTACGGCTCATCTGATCTCTTGGTCGATATCGACGTGATGAAAAGAAATCTACCACCTAATGGAGTCTTCGATATTAAAGTGGAGAACCATGAACATTTGGATTTAATCTGGGCAGACGACGTGGATGTCTTGGTGTTTAACCAAGTGATCAAATTTATTGACTCCATATCTGGACCTAATAAAAAGACCCCATCATGCAGGGAGAAATTACCTTTGGCCCCACTCACTGATGTCTCTGTTCCCGCTATAGTGAAATCTAATTCAATTGTCTCCGATGTAAGTGGTTCCTCATACACTAGACGTCGTCATTCATACACTTTGTCAAGGTTAAATAGGGTATCGTCCTCTCAGAACAAGAAAGAAGATGCTATAGACGGTGGTTCAGTCGTTGAATTAAGAAAGATGAGGACGTATGATGAGGATCCTGTTAGTCCCATGCCATCCTCCGATCAAGTAGGAGAACAGATCGTATCCAATCATCATCATAATAATAATGATGATGATAATAATGATAATGGTAAGAAATATAGAGGCGACTCTGATGTATTATCTGTAGAAGATTCTGTGATGGACACCAATATTGGAATAACTTCTGGAATCGATAGTGAAATCGAGGCAAGCACAAAAAATAATATGTTAGATCCATATTCAAAGAAGATGGTTTAATTAACCAATAAATAATAATAAAATAAATGACTATATATATATATTATTATTATTATTATTATTATTATTATTAATATAGAATATAAAGCTGTTTTACTTCGGTCTTGATTTATTCTGAACGTATTGGATAAAGCAACGTAGGAATTATTCAATATTTGTAACCGTTTTGACGAGATTCCATGGTGGAATATATAAGTCTTGGAAGAAGAGAAAAATTCATACAAGAATTTTCTTTTTATTTAGCTCTACAAAAAAAAATCCACTTATCAAAAAAAAAAAAAATTTTGGAAAGAATAAAATGAAAAAAAAAATAGACAAAGTTAAAATGGAAAATAAAGAGATACAGAAAAATTTATGTAATAATGTAACTTGCATACTTCTACTAGTATAAAGATCTATCTTTTATTGAACTTACCAGAAACTATCTAAGTAGTAGTTAGAGAGGTTTGCAGCTACCTTCCCTCAATAATATCGATAGACTGCTTTTTCTTTTTCTCTTTTGTTAATTCCTCAAAACCTCTGAACAATGCCATATAATAATACTACTACTACTACTACTACTACTAATAATAATAATAATAATAGCCGTCGTTCAAATTCTAATTATAGAGGTGGTAGAAGATCACATCGCAATTCTAACAGCAGTAATTTAAATAGAAACAGAAGAAACACAAATCACACATCCTTACATAGGGACGAAACCGCAAAAAAAGAGAATAGTACCCCTTTGTCCAAACCACAATCAAAGGATTCATTTGTATTTTTAAATAATAAAAGAATACGTCCTGATAATATTACTCGTGACAATAGTACATCTTCCAATAATGATACGGATTCAGTGGATTCTGATAATGGTAATGCTAACAAAAGACGACATACAAATAATACCAAATATATGGGAAGTAGTAAGATAACATCTAAATATGAAACCAAAAGAACAAACGAGTCCAAAGGAAATTATCAAAAGAGATCAATTTCTCGTTATGAAGGATCTAATAAAAGCAGTTCGAACAGATATTATAATGGAAGATCCGTTCAATCATCAACGTCGAAAAACAATATAAATTCCAATATACGTAAGTCAAGATTTGATAATTCTACGTTATCTAATGCGGTTTTAAACAGTAATATTCCAGGTGTTAAAGAAACAGAGGGGCAAAATGAAAACAAGACTTTTAATTTACCAAGGGGTCCAAAAAGTAATAAAAATATATCCTTACAAAGTGCTACTCCTTCATTTTCTACTACTAGATCATCGAAAACACGAAAATTTCCTAACCAGTCTCGTTACAGTGCTCGTTCCACAATAACAAAAGAACACATTTGTTCTTATCCCAAATATCAAACAATGTTATCTCAAGAAAGGTCTACATCAATATATGAAAGAATTTTACAAGTCGGGGAAGGTACATACGGTAAAGTTTATAAAGCTAAAAACACATTAACAAATCATCTTGTTGCATTGAAAAAATTAAGACTACAAAATGAAAGAGATGGATTTCCAATCACCTCCATACGAGAAATTAAGTTATTGCAATCATTCAACGACCCAAATGTATCATCTATCAGAGAAATTATGGTTGAATCTACAAAAAATATATATATGATATTTGATTATGCAGATAATGATTTGAGTGGGATATTATTAAGTAAAAATATTAAATTGAAAGATTCACAAAGAAAACATATATTTAAACAACTATTAGAAGGATGCTTCTATTTACATGAAAAATGCCAAGTGATTCATAGGGATATTAAAGGGTCTAATATCTTAATTGATAATATGGGAAATGTTAAAATCACTGATTTCGGGTTGGCTAGAAAGATAAATCTGGATTCAAATACAGAGTTGTCACAAGGTTACACTAATCGTGTTATCACACTATGGTATAGACCACCTGAATTATTATTGGGTACTACCCAATATACTACTGAGGTGGATATGTGGGGGTGCGGATGTCTTTTATTAGAGTTATTCACCACATATGCCATTTTCCAAGGTTCAAATGAGATTGAAACAATTATAAATATATTTAAAGTTATGGGGACACCGACTTTGGCAAATTTCCCAAATTTATTTAAAATGCCATGGTTTTTCATGGTCGTATCAAATATTAAAGAAAGATATGAATATCAATTCGATAAAAAATTTAAAGATATTATTCCTAGTTTAGAATGTCTAAAATTGGCTAAAGGATTACTAGATTATGATCAAAAGAAAAGGTTGAGTGCTAAAAAAGCTCTAGAATCACCATATTTTACTGAAGATCCTTTACCTGAACCATTAATACTTAATACCGATGAAAGAGGAGGTGGGTGTCATGAATATGAATTGAAGCTAGCTAAGAAACAACAAAGGGAAAAAGAAAGGGAAAAGTTATTAAAGAATTAGAATCTGAAACTGTGTATATATCTAATTTATCCATACATCTACATCCATATATATATATATATATATACAATCAAATAAACAAACTTTCATCCAAAACCACGAAGTGTTATTACACCCAGTCTAAAGAAAGCTAAATAAAATGGACAGAGGGTAGAAGGAACCAGTTGATAGATATATATCTGTGTTTGAAAAAAAACCAAAAAAAAAAAAAAGAAAAACCTATTTTTCTTTGATAATTTCATACTGTAATCTTTGATTCGTTGATTTCAACCAACTTGTTTGTATTTTAACTAATTGATTAACAACATGTTGATCATATTATTTAGATTTTATAGTCAATTTTTTTTTTATTTTGTGTAATTGTTTTTTTTCTCAATTAGTTTTTAAACCTCTCGAGTTATTCAGCCATAGACCATCAAATTTAAACAAAAGAAAATAACAAAAAGATTACAAGGAATATATGAGATAAGTTAAACTAGAAGATTTGTATTTAAAAAGAGACTTTAAACTGGAAATTTCGATGTAACAAAAGTGATGTTAATACTGTATATAATCATTGAAAAAAAGAAAAAAAAAGAAAACGAATTAAAAATTACAAATGAGTTTAATTTTATTATTTTAATATTTACCTGGAAATGTAAAGGCACATATGGATATGTTACACATGAATACTTCGTACTATTTTGTCTCAATTTGATTAAATTAAGGAGAAACTACGTGCATTCTAAGAATATTTATGAATATGGAATATATACTCTTAAATTTTAATGATATTTAGTTCCTCTTGGATAAGACACTTTAGTCTATTTAGGGACCTGATGTATTCCCTTTCTATAATCTTTTTCTTTTTTATCAAATATAGTATATTTATTATGTAATACTAACATTTTACTTCTTGGTTTAAATTTTTTTAACCATTTTTAATACATAATCATACTGGATTCATTTAGATTCATAACGTACAATATGTAACTCAAAAGTCAACTATTTAATGGATCATCCATAGTATCTTCCATAATAGCCTACCCAGTAATAAGCTACCAGGTTTAAATGGCCCAAATATTACTTATTTCTTTCTTTCCACCTTTTCAATTTCAACTTTACACTCAAGTGGTTACCAGTTTATATATTTTCCAATAGTTTCATGAAAGTGATTCCCTTTTTGAAAATAAAATAAACTAATTTTTGTCTTTACTGACTCATATTATTCCACTTTCTGATTTTATTGTCCCTCTTCCTCATTGGAAAGTGAATCTTTTTTCTTCTCCTCCAACATTCTTCTGCCACACAAATGTTATCATTCTCTTTCAACAAAAAAAAAACTGTTCCAGGACTCGTGCGGAAAAGGCGGAAATGTAGCGGAATATAATTCCTCCATAATGCCTATTATTCCGCCAAATTCCTACCTTTCCCTCTTTTTTGTTTGCGACACAAAAGAGGATGAAATCACTTTTAAAAAGGTTCTCAAGATATAATAACAATAGAGTCATAAATAGTTCATTCTTATAAGAACTTATTTGATATAAAAAATATGTTGAAATGATTAAATATTGTATCTTTATCTTCATTTTAATGGTTAATAAAAAATTAATAATTCGCAAATGTCAAATAAAAAAGTCTCGAAAATTAAGGAATCTAATCAAATTATGACATACATTCATATTGTGACTTTTATACGTAAATATACTGCAGGAATGCCCCTATGAATGCTTACACCTCAAAAGGTAGATCAAGCAAGAAAAAAAATCCAAAGAAATTTACTTATGAAAAATATAGGGAATATGTTAAAGTAATGTCTGACTGTGTCAAGCTTGATGATATTAAAGTGTTTCCAACTTGTAACCATAAGAAGGAAAAAAGAAATAAAAGAATGGTTATTATTCAATCAGATTGATAAAAAACATTTAGAAGAATAAAGAGACCTAATGATATTAAATAAGTTTGAAAAAAAAAAGATCACAGCAAAATAATTAATCTTCTACACTAAGTTAAAGAAGTATATGTATACCTATTAGCAAATTTTATACTAATAACATTATTATTTTTAAAGCTATTGAAAATACATTGATATTTTTTTTTGTTTTTATTTTATTTTTAAACAGTCAATGAATTACCTCTTTTTCTTTTGTAAATAAAAGCAATATATATATACATACATATATATATTGCTTTTATTAGATTTCACTTTTTTAAACGTATATGCATACATATGCATAGAATATCATCTTCTCATCCTACATATCCTTCTTTATTTGTTATTTATATTAAAACAAGTCCAATAAATCTTGTGTATTTGCATTTGATGCAGTTGTGCTAGTATAGGACGACTGAATAGGATTCATGTTAGAATCTTGTTGGGTTATATCCAAATTTTTAACATTTTGGGTTATATTACCGAATAGATCATCTAATTCGTTGAGAGTATCATTAATCATATTAGATGCAACATTGCTTGAATCGCCATCTTCATCACCAAAATCTAATAATACGTCTTCATGCCCATTCAACAATTCATTTTTCACAACATCTTGTAATTCATTCAACTGTTGGCTTCGAATTATACTTTGATTTATTTGGTTCCTTCTCTTTCTTGATTCATTTAATATATCTTCGGTCAATGGTTCAAAATATATAGAACTTATTGTACCCAATTGATTTAATAATTTCTCCAATGTCTCTGGTGAAAACTTCTCTAATATATTACTAATCTTTGGTATTGGATGTAAGCTATTATTACAAAGTTCATTGATCAATTGATCTTTTTCAATATTCGAATCTTCTATAGAGAAACATCTCCAATATATCATAGCCATATCTCTTACATCAATATCCACAGACTCATGACTTGTAGCCAACTCAAATAGATTTTGTAGCACAGCACCTTCAAATCTTGTATGAAATTTTATAACTGATAATAATATCGCTATTTGAGTCAATGATTCTTCTTGTGAAAAATTGTCAATAAATGATTTCAGTTTTTCTATTACTGTTGTAAAATGACCCGAATATTTACTCATTAACCAAATATAATGACATTTACTTATATCTGATGTCAACATGTCTTCCGGTGATGACCAGGAATTTAATATGGAACAAACTTGTTTAACCATGGTCTCATCGCTATCACTACATCTTAACAAATTACTTAATGCAATACAACAATCATCGCGTATGGTTTCAATCCCACCGCCACGTTCTAATACCTCATTGCATATAATATCGGCAACCTTACTTATAAATACCACATTCCCATTCTTGATTCCAAGTTCTGCCATAGCTTGAATCGAACGTGATACAAATTCTGGTTCGAATTCCATAGAATATTCTTTTAATTCATTTAATAAAAGTGTACATTGTTTGATATTAGATACATCTACCAACCTTACCAAAATCTCGATCTTTTCTAATTTGACATACATAGGATCATTAAATTTCACATAAAAGATTCTTAATTCTTTACTCAAAATTTCAGGGTATTTCTCTAATATAATTCTAATATTTTTCAACGCAACATACTGTAATTCTGGTGGTGTTGACATTAATGAAACTAACGCAGACGATATCTTTTTCATAATCTTAGATTCTGGCGCATATTGATTTGGATCTAACTGGGATATATTCTTTAAAATAACTTTCACTGTAGCCAATACAACCGAAGGATTAACATGTTGTAAATGTGCTGTGACTCTGTCAATAATATCCTTAGCTTCCAATGAATCTCTTGAATTATATTCAGCTAGAGCAGTTAAAATTGTTACTCTTGCCCATTCTGTGCATTCATTTAATGCCAATAAGAATTTAGATACATGAGACTGAATTAGTCCTTTCAAATTGATAACATTAGAATCCATTGCATTGATTTCCATTATGGAAGCAATAGCATTTGCAATTACCATTGGGTTGTTATCATCTAAGGCATTGGTTAAATCTTCCAACACACCCAATTCAACACATAATTGTTTATTTAATTGAAACAATTTAGCAACACAGATGACTGCTGTTTTCCTCACATATGGATTATCATCTTGTAAAGTACGGCGTAAGGGAGTATCTATATATTCTAAGATTTTATCCACTTTGATCATAGACATCGTTCTAATAGCCATACAACGAATCAATGGATTTGGGTCCTGTGAATCTGTGACAAAAGTATTAACTGCTAAGATACATAACTCTGGATAGATTTCAGCATAATTCATAACATAAAGATACACCAATTTTTTTTGTTCTATATCTATAGTGGCAATATTTTTTAATACATCTGGGAATAAAGGTGATACATCTTTACCCAGAGTCATTTGTTGAATAGTCTTCTTGATTGCATCTTTACGCGTTTGAGGGTATGGTGATACCAGACCTGCTCTTAATTCTCCAAATTCACCTTTATCTGAAATTCTAGGAGCCACTCTAATTGAGTTCTTTAGAAATTTCTTAATTTTTTTGTCCAATGGTGGCATTATAATTGTAGCAATAATAAAAAGTTAAATATACAGAAAGGAAAACGCTTACTGATATGACAGATTGATATTATTAAATATTGTTTATTCAAAAGAGCCCCAAATTACTTTTCTTGACTTCTTTACTTACAAAAGAAAAGGAGGAAAAAAGGTAATAATATTTATATGGTTCCAATGAAGCGACAAATAATAGCCTATGTGCTAACTTCAGACCTATAAGGTGCACCTACTTGCCATTATTTATTTTTTTTAATAGGCTACCTATATAAAATAACTCTTTTTGATTCAACCTCTAACTTTTCTTTCTTTCGCCATTTTATTTTTTTTTTTTTTCCTTTAAGAAAATAAAACTTCATTGAAAAATTATTTCTAGATAACAAGCAATAGAGCAAAGTATGTCATTTAATTTGTCGCATAGAGAAGATGATTGCCAATTGATTGAGAATGATCACAAAGGCACCATTTATTCAAAAATAATAATATTAACATCAATATAGATATAACTTTTGGTTGTGAAAGGAAGGAGAAAAAAACAAACACCCCACTATTTGAATACCTATTAAGCCTGCCGTAAATAATTAATTACATCTCAAAGCGACCAAATAAACATCGGTAGATAAATCAAAATAAGTATACTTTTATGTACAAAAATAAATAAATATTAAATAAATTCACCTATTCGTCTTACATTTGACAAAAAAGATTTTCATAGATGGTTTACTTCAGCTATATATTTTACTGCACTTGTATCACCCTTCTTTAACTGTGGTTCATCTAATACATCTGCTATACAATCCCATGGATCCCTTAATCCACCCCATTTTAAAACATAATTCTTGAATTTTTCACCACTTGAACGATTATAGGGATCCTTTTTAAATAAATAATTCCATATTTTGGCTGCAATTGCTCTATCAAACAAATAACTGTAATAGGTTGCACCATAACCAAATAAATGACCAAATCTACCACACCAATTAGTTTTATCATCGACCAACACTTTCAATTCCTTTTCTAAATTTTGATATAATGTAACAACATCTAAATTTTCAATATTTTGAATTACTTCTTCATCATGTAGTCTCTGATCCAGCAATGACATCTTGGCTTGAATAAATGTTTCACAATTTTGTAAAAATGATGACGACTCTTTCAATTGTTTTTTTAATAGATCTTTGGGTACTTTTTCTCCAGTCAAATAATGTTTCCCAATATTCAACAATACACGTTCATCCTTAGCAAAATGTTCCATTAAGATACTTGGTAATTCTACAAAATCGGTGGCACATCTTGTTCCACTAATGTTTTGTAATCGAGTTCTACCTAACATAGAATGCATTGCATGCCCCATTTCATGGAATAATGTTTCTATTTCATTCAATTGCAACAAACAAACATTCCCATGACTCTTACTAAAGGAACAAACCAGTGATATTATTGGTAATTGGAATTTTACGCCATTATTATCCACTCCGAGTTGCATAATATCCTGATTATTTTCATTTGGATATACCTCTCTGGAACAACATATTGTGAAATGTGCGGGGCTCGATGGTTTTCCATAACGTTCAAACAAGTCGCAATATATTATACCGATAGGACCATCTGTTTCAGATTTTACTACAATTTTTCTAACATCTGGAGACCAAGTCTCATTAGCTTCAGTGGGTGATAACTCAAACGATATACCATATATTTGTTTAAAGATAGTAGCTAACCCTTGCATAACTGAACCCAATGTAAAATATACATCTAATGGAGTTACTGGTGTGAATTTATGTTTTTCCCTTGCTAATTTTAATTGGAAAGAATAATAGTCTCTATCCCAAGGACGAACAATTTTAAATATTTCCTCGTTAGTTTTAGGAAGTGATTGCCCTAACAACTTACATTTCATCTCTGCAATTGGTTTTAATTCCTTTGCAGTGGCTGTTTCTGTGTATTTTATTAAACTTTCTAAAAATTGTTTGACATCTTGAGGAGTTTTAACCATTTTTCCTTCTAGTTGATATGCTGCAAAACTATCTTTACCCATTATCTTTGCCAATATTGCCCTTAATTTTACCAAATGTGTTAATCTAGTGATTTGTTGTTTTGATGAACTATGTAAAGCAGTCCATATCTTGCATCTGATATCTTCATTTCGACATGTTCTCAGTAAAATAAATGGAATTGAACCATAACATGGTATTTTGTAATAATATCCTGTAATATCCTTTGATAGTTGGTTCAACACAACGGGACTCACCTCATCCTTATCAAGCCTTTTAACTGGGATATTTATATATGAATCTGGAATAGTGTCTACATTATTTATAAAATCTTGCCCAATAACACTAATATCTTGAGATATTGATATAAATTGGTTTCTCGTCTCTGGATTCATGTAAATCCCAGATTTTTTAAAATCTTCAAGAAGAATATTCCCAACTTTAATTTCTTCTTGTGATAAATTCGGTACGATATTTGGATCAGTTAAAACCTGTTCCAGTTTTTGACAAAGTTCTACATCTGTATTTAAAATATTCATAAATTCAAACATCTCTTCATGACACTTTTGAGCAGCTTTTACAAAATTGTTATCTGGATGAACTGATCTAATGAACTCACATAAATCAATAACCCGGCAGAGAGTATCACTCAATTGATCCAACCTTAGAATATATTGGATCATTCCTTCTTTACTCCTATCTGTCTTCAATTTCTGCACCAAATCATTAGCATATTGTAAAGATATTCTACTAAATTGTCTTAACCCACCAGGACTATCCAGATAAGGATTATTAAATAAACCATGAGATTTCTGGGTTAATAACGTGTTCCTAAATTTAGAAAATATAGAGTTACTGCTGTTATTACATTTTTCATTAGAATTGGCCTGTAGTATATCCTCTTCCTGTGAATCTTTCTTCTCCAATTCTGATTTTGATTCTTCCCAATACGCTTCATTGTCAAACCCTTCCCTTAAATCAATGGCATTTCGATTAAAACATAGATTTTTACTAAAGTTTCTATTAAAAATAATATGGTTCAGAGTAGCTTTTTCTCTATAATAACGACAAAATATTTGTTTCCAATAATGCTGTCTCTGTAATTTGGAATATATATTCATTTTTCTATTCCCGTGTCTTTAACTGTCTTCGAAGGATGTCAATTAATTCTTAACACCCATGTGTCTCTTTACCATAAAGCCTACCTGAACGTAACTTGATATTGTAGTTAAGAGGGTGGTGGTGGTATAAGAACAAAGTTTAAAACAGTGCATAAATCACTTCCACATTTCTCTTATATAAATGACTGTAATACTTTCTCTTTGATTCTTCACTTCATCTCTTTGATTCTGCTATTAATTCAGAAGTAAAGAAAAATATTTCCAGATTTTCCCCCAATTGGCATTAACTAAAGTTGATCTAGAAAATTGTAAAAAGAGAGGGAAAAAAAAGTTATGCAAAGCCATAAAAAGACGATGGATATTATAAAAGAAAAGAGAAATGATTGACTTAATACTATTTATATGATGAAACTGTAGATATGTTAAAAAAGAAGATATTTATATACTTCCCTGTGTATTAATATTTGAGGAATATATATCAGCAACGGATATTATTTACTATATTTTGAATACAGTGGGACAAAGTCATATTAACGTGTATGTACTAACTTCTTCAATTTTGTAAACTCTGACACTGATTCTTTATACAAGTTCTCAAATCCATTTTCTTTAGATAAGTTGATTGATTCGGTTAAAAATTGTCTTGTCTGTGGTATCTTGCCTTCACGTAAATTGATCGCCCAATCCATGAATGGATAGAGAAATAGCTTGTAAAATGGTTTCATTTACTGATCGAGTGGAACTTGAATCTTTGAGACCCGATTTAGCATTATGAATTACATTTTTAAAATCCCTAGTAGCCTTATTAATAATAAATCAACTATTTCTCTCTTATTTCATTTATTAGTTAATGATTTTCTGGAGTTCCACTCTTTATTTGAAGAATAGTTGATTCAATTTTTTCGGTTTTCATGTAAAGTAATGATCCTAAATTGGCCTGTGATAATAGGATTTGCCCTGATGGTGGCATATTGGTTAACACCATTCATCCAATAGTGACTATTTTAGATTCTACTGCCTGTTCAATGTTATTTTTGTTTAAAAAGGTCTCGGTGTATAAATCTCAAATCACAATATAGTCTTCTCTGAACGTCGATAATATTTGACTACAATGTTTGAGTCTCTTTTGATTAATAGACATTTGCAAATCCTTTTTAAAAATCATTGACCTTAGTCGAAGAAATATTACTTTTAGCAAGTAATGAAGGATCACTGCTATTTTTCATTATATTCTGTAAATTTCGCTTTCTGCTAAACTTAATTGTGTCTCGATAAGATCAAATTGTTGACCAAAAATGCTAACTGATTTAAGGTTCTGTAAGTTTTTATCAGTGACAATTTTATTTACAAGGCTTAAGTCCTTTTTTTTTATCAAAACATCCCACTTGGATTGTTCATATGTGTTATTGATACTATATTCAGTGTTAGCCTCTGTGGTTAAAACATTATAAAGTCTATTCAAAATAGTCAGATATATTTCGTTGGCTTTGGATAAATTATTTAATTTTTCAAATATCTCAGCCATTTTGATTTTAACACCTGTATATTCATCGTCGGTCTTATTCATTTCTAATTTGTTACATTCTTCTAAATCATCGATGTAAAACCATATGTTTGTTTTAAAATCTTTAAATTTTCTTTCTTGCAAAAGCACATTTCTTAATGGTTGACTTACTGATCTTGGATAATTGTTATGTGGATAAAAATACCAATAGATCCCCTCTTCAATACTTGTTGTTAATACGATAATGGATATTTTTTCCCTCTTCATATAGTTAGTGTGGACATTAGTACTTGTGGATATTCCTTTATTAAGGTAAACAGAATAAATCCATTTAGGATTTCTTTTAAAGGTATTCAATAATGACAAGATAGTAATATTCTTCTTAATACAACGAAACATTAATTTCGAAAAGATATCCCTGTTATCATAGTTTTCCTTTCTTTCTTTCTTTTTTTTAATTAGATGTGCATCAGGAAATAACTTTAATGGATACCTTCACAGTAAATAAGAAATAATTACTAGATTCTTTCTTAAATCAAACTGAAAGATTACGTTTATTCTAACTCCCAAAAATATGTACATATATCTTTTCAAAACTTGTATATTCCTAACAGTTGTTTCTCTCCCACTTTACACCTATTTGTCCTTCACCAAATATTTGGATAAACTACCAGAAAGTGGAAGAAATTATGCTTGAAACCTAATTTCTTAATTCAAATTAAAAGATAATATTTATAAGTCCTATTTTACCAGTGATTTGTCATATTATTTAATAATGTCAAAGACACATTATATATAATATAGATTATTCAATATAGAAAGCGTCAATGATTAAATATTTCATTTGTTGTTGATATAAGAAATATTATCGCTGCTGCTGTTGTTTTTGTTTAATCTCAACATTTCTCCACATAGATACAATGAACCACATATTACTATTGGTTGTCTATTTTCTTCTGGGATATTAGCCAATTCTACGAAAATAGAATGGATATCTGGTTCAGTAATAACATTCGATGTATATTTATCCTTAATATAGTTACTTAGTAGTTTTGGATTTGTGGCATGAATCCAAGGCATACCTTCCACGTTTCCAAACTTTGTAACGTAAACAGAATCTTTTGAATTCAAAAGTGGATCAAATAATCGAGTTATATTTTTGCCTTCTGTAACTGCAACAACGTATGTTATTGGTTTATCACCATATTTATTCCTAATATATTTGGACAATTCTATTGCAGCACTACCATTATGTGCACCATCCATTAATACTGGGATATATTTTCCCTTTTCATAGAATAGATCTAAATTCTGTAATCTACCTGGCCATACAGTATTATTTAACCCTTTTAATAAGTCATCTTTTGAAAGTTTTATCTCATTTATCTTTTGAAGATGATCAATCATGGATAATGCAACTTTTAAGTTAAATATTTGATATTCACCATTTAGTGGTAATTTTTCTAATTGGATCTCTCCCCATGAATCTGTATTTATTGTATTATTGTCCTTAGAAGGGTCAGTGATCTTTAACTCACATCCAACTTTATCACACTGTTCTTTAATCGTTTGTAATACAGTAATATCGTTGGTACCATCAACGGTTGCAAACTTTACACCAGGAGTAATTATTCCCTGCCTTTTCATACGCAATCTTAGTCAATGTATCACCTAAGAAATTTTCATGGTCTAAACTTATCTTAGTTATCCCACATGCTAATTTATTTTTTCCTGGTATCACATTTGTTGCATCTAATCTGCCACCTAACCCTACCTCCAACACGCACCAATTGCAGTGTGCTTCTTTAAAATACAAGAAGGCTACACAAGTCAACAATTCAAATTCAGAACATTTAATAGAATATTTTTGATTGATTTCATTCAATGATTTCTTGATTGAGTCAAACTTATATTGAGGGATTGGATTATTATTTATTGTAATTGAATCTGTTACATGGATCATGTGTGGTGTGGTAAACTTACCCACTCTTTTAATTTGACCATTTTGTGACACCTGGATATTCTGTTCTTGTAATATTGTGGAGATATAACTACATACGGATCCTTTACCATTTGTACCAGCTACATGTAGAATTTTCAAACTTTCATGTGGGTTCCCAAGATAAGATAACAATTTTGTAATTCTAGATAGTCCTAATTCAATACTCATTGGGATTTTATTAAGTTTCTTTCTGTACAAATGTGTATGTATGTGTATATATGATATCTTGTTCGTAGAGTTTATACAACGACGATTCTTATTTCCATCTATTCAAATATTAATGAGATATTATCTTGCAGAAACACCGTAAAAAAACACTATAATGGTTTTTGGTCTACAAACAAGTCAAGATGTTATTCTGTTATTCATTGTTATTATTGCCATGCTGTGTTATAGAGATATCTGTCTGTACGCTATTTTGTCTGGAACAACTAATCAAATTTACTTGCAATCCGAAAGGTCCTTTTTTTTTTTTTTGGTCTCGAGATTAAAAGAGGGAATAAAGAATTTCCGGTGAAATAGACTCGAGAATGGAATAGTTTTTCCGGTACAATTGTTTTCCAAATTTTGATCTTGCAGGTTAAGAATAGACCATTTACAAATTTATGAAGTTTTTCTATTCTGGCTACTATCTGATGCGAATGGGAGGTAGAAGAAGGATAAGTAAATATTCTTTTTATTAGGAGAGAATTAATTTGATACTTTCCGCCGACAACTGATAAGTTTTTTTGTTTGTTCAGAACTAGAGATTATGAAGTGTGCAGATATACTTTTGTTGTAGGAACTACAAATTCGTATAAAAAGAGGAAAATGTATCATTATTATTATTACTATCATAGTATATTACAATTATATCATGTTACTTATATAGTCTATCTTAGAGTTACTTTTGAATGTATTCTATTTCTTTTTACCAAACTTCTCTTGCCATTTGTTGGCCATGCTATCAAGCTCGGTTTCTAATCGTTTCATATGAGTACGAAGAATCGCATCCCAGTCTGTAGTTAAGCTTAGGTATTCAATGGAATCTTCCACTTCCATAATTTCTTGCACAAAGATATTATCTGTTTCGCCATCAAAATTTTCGTTTTCTTGGTCTTCAGCAGCATATTTCAACGCTGTACTAACAACTTCCAATTGTGTTGAAGGCATTTCTACACCAATGGATTCTAGCATCCATTGTGTATATTTCACAAAAACCTTGTATGTGTCTTCAATACTGGAAATACATTCTTCGCTAAGTGTCAAATCAAAATTTAATGTCTTTGAAACTATTTCTTTTTGTAAAGAGCTTGTGAAAATGAAATTTAAAAGATCAATAACTTCTAAAATTTTTACAAAATTAGTAGAGATGTAAACTACGCTTTTACCTAATGGATCACCAACATGAGCATCCTCATATATATTATTTTGAATAATTTGCAAAGTATCATTAAAATGTCTCAACTTTTTCACAAATTTAATTAAGTTAGTTCTTTCATATTTTAATGAACCAACACGACGTAGATGATTGATAAACCTATTTAATACATGTATGTAAAGTGATAAGTATTTGGAAAAGGCTTCTATAATAGACTCAAATGCGAATTGAAGATCGTCAGTGACAACCAATTCACCAGTGCCGTATTCGTCTCCACTTTCGAAATCCATAATAATTTGTTTTTAATTGTGTTTAATTAATGCTGCTTGTGGCTGATTCTTTCTATCTCGTAATCAGGTTGATATATTAATAGCAGTACTGCTTAGAAAAAAAATATATTTTTCTGTTTTATGCGGTTTGAAAGGTCGTTATGTATCTAAATTCGATAAGCAAATTTTAAACCTCAGTTGTTCAAATGAATATGTTTTTTTTTTTTTTTTTTTTTTCATATTTTTAACTTTTTTTTACATCACCAGACCTTCGAATGATGGACATTCATTATAAAGTGCGGAAAACGAAGACTCAGAAATAGTAGTGAATTACTGTGAGACCATTAAAAATACACTTTTTTTTTGATTTTTTATTGTTCATTGAATTACTTTGATCAGTCGTATTTACAGTCCATGAGATATTTTTATTTTATTTTATAAAGTTAAAAGTGTTTCACTATTAAATCTTTAAATATATAAAAAAGGGTTATATATATATCTGTTTGCATATAAATATATCATTGATGGATGTCCATAAGCACCTTTATACGGTTGGTTTCTAATATGTTTATAAATATATTCACCAGTCGTCATCATCCTCGTCAGCATTTTGTTCTTCTTCATCTCCACTTTCTTGCCTCATTTTGTTGGCCCTTGCGGCTAGTGCAGATGCCAACCCATCACTAAAGCTCTGTTGTGTGGATACAGTAGTGGCATCGACAGTAGAAGTGCTTGCAGAATTAAAATTCTGTTGTTGATTCACAGTAGATCTAGAAATTTGTGGAACATTTGTAAGTGGTACTTGGGGTGATAAAGCGTCTTTATATTCAGTCATATAAGCTGTTGGAACCCAACCTTCTTTAGATCCATCCAGAAGTTTAGCCAGCGACCATCCACTTGGTTCTTGCCTACTCACATAAACAATGTCACCTTTCTTTAATGGTAATTCAGATGGAGACCCTGAACCTGGGAAATCATATGCGGCTTGGAATTTTGGTTCCTTCGGCTTAGCCATTGGAGGTGGTGGTGGAGGTGGTGGCACAACATTTTTTTTCTGTGTAGTTGTTGTATCTGGTTCAATGATAGGCTGTTGTACTGGATGTGGTTTTGATTGTATTTTATGTTGAGATGGACTACCACCTATATTATTAGAGACTGGTGGTGGTCTTGGTGCTGCTTTCTTATGTGCTGTGGCACTACCTGGTTGTACTGGAATTTTTGAGTTAAATGCAATATTTGTAGTATTAGCATTAGAAGTGTTATTTGCAGGGTTGTAAACAGCTTTGGCAGCACTAGCTGCTATGGATTGACCTTGCATGACAGGTGGTGGTGGCGCTCTCTTCTTCACAGGGGCTCTTGGACTTTGCACAGCAGGTTTTGGTTGTTGCGTATGACGCACTGCAGCAGTATTGGTTTGTAGAGAGGGTTTGGAAATTGAAGAAGGGATATTATGGGTTGGGTTTGGTGTATATGTATGTGAATCAGTTTTCTTCTTTCTTGGTTTTTTATGTTGTGGAGAGTTTCCAGGATTACCACGACGAACGGAAATGGTACCGGATTTATATATATCACCATATTTAGGAGCTGCTTCACTGATTTGGCTTCTCACTACATGCATTTTACCAGGTTTCTTTCTGTATTCTATAGTAGAATTAATTTTAATTTGGATAGAAGAATTTAATTTCTTCAAGTGGGTTACTAATTCTGTTTTGAAGCATGTATTAATTAAAGGATCTGGCTTATTAATATCAGCAATACAAACACCTATCCATCCGTCCTGCAAATTTGTCATATTTAATTGGGAAATATTTTTAACATCAATAATATATTCTGCAACGTATTTCATCGAATTTTGAACCATTGTTTGTCCTATAATATAGAAAGCTGTCGGTGTCACAATAAAAGTCTTTGGAAGTCTTTGAGCAGATCGACCAAATTTAGAATGTAATGCTTCACCGTGAATAGAAAATATGACTCTTTCTTTGATTCCAGCTTGTCTTTTAATATAAGAACCTTTGGTCTTAGATTCATTACATGATAAATAGTCACCCATAAACGCTCTGTAGCCTAATAGTGACATAGTTCTTCTTTCCTTTCTACCAGCTAGAAGTTTGGTACCATAATCACGCAACTTCTCGTATTTATTACCTTCCCTCTTTTCTCTAATAGCTCTTTGGATTTTAGTAGCAGAATCGATTCTTCTTTGTAAAAACCTTCTCCAAGCACGTTGAATTCTTGCAGCCATGTTGTGCCAGTATCTATCTCTCATATGTTCTAATGCGAATAAAGTCTCTGGTGTCTTAATGAAAACACTGGTTGTACCTAACTGGAATTCTGTTGAAGGAATTGCTGTGTCTGTTAAGATGTGTTTGACAGCATCCAACGTTTCACCTTGCCATATATAATCACCGGCGTAAGAACAACGTGGAGATAACAAGTAGAATCTTTCCACGAATTTCTCAAAAGTCTGTCTGTAAGCAAACCCAGCCCTTCTAATTCTAACGTTTTCTTGTAAACCTAAATATTTGATTTGATGTAACACTTGATGGTCATCATAATCATTTGGTGATTTAGTTTGGTTAGGTTTTATAGTTCTAATGTAAGAAGGTTGGGCCTTCGACAAAGTCTCCACTAATTCGTTGGCACTCTTAATAATCTTGTCGCCGGCAGTAGGAGGTCTTCTCTTTGAATCCTTGTCAACTTCAGCTGGGAAGATAGTGTGAATAAAAGGATTTTGGGTAGTACTCATTAATTGCACCAAATCTTTTTGTAATTGATCTTTGTTCTTATCAGTAATACCAATCACCTCATATGTTACATCACCAGCATAATGTTTAATCACAAACTTATTTTGTCTTAATTCAAAATGAGGATTAGAACTAAATAAATTCAATCTTTGAGCAAATGCTTGGTCGGCAGCATTAGAATCTGCATGAGCTGTAGCTATAGAATCATTCATTGCAGCAAAGATACCTGGTGGTCTTCTTGCTTCAATCAAGTCACAAACAATTTTGTTATCGAAATATTTAATTGGAGTCCATTGAATTTGTTCTCTCTTATAAGTTTCTTGTTCTTGTTTTAAAGTTAATTGAATAAAGATTTGTTGTAATTTCTCATTAACATAGTTGATGCAAAGTTGTTCAAAGGAATTATGTTCAAAAATTTCAAACCCATAAATATCCAAGATTCCAATAGATTTATCAGCACCAGGATAAGCTTGTAAAGAAACGTTAACCCTATCCACAATCCATTCGAACAAATTGTTATAGATGGCTTTTGCTAAAGCATCTCTAACGGCTGTTGCTTGAACAATGTTTAATGGAACATGATATATGGAACCTCTTCTCATACCATGGTTAGTTTCCATAATTCTTTCCACTAATGATTTTATTAATAACTGTGCATCAACCTGTAATAAATATGCGACGAAATCTGTGACAGAAGTGTCTCTTATTTGGGCATTTCCTTCCTCATTTTCAATAAAAGTAATATTACCAATCCATAAGATAGCAGATAAAGCTCTGAAAATTTGATCTTGTTCATCTTGTGTTAACCCAATAATTTTCATGGCTTTTAAAGTTTCACCAAACTCTTTAACGTCGTCCATGTTATCCACGGATGTGCAACCTGATGCAGATGTATAAATATATTGTTCAGGTTTCTGAACACCGAAAATCTGTCTATATTGTTCAGATGCACCTTTAGTAAATTGGTAAAAAATATGGAAATTTCTTTCATTTTTGATTTGTCCTACTACTCTTTGTTTCTCTAATAAATAATTTGTGATATTCCCAGCACATGGTTCAAATTGAGAATTGAATTTGATCTCCAAATATTTACCATGTCTAGAAGAATTATTATTTCTTAGTGTCTTGGCACAACCAAAAGCCTCTAAAAGTGGATTTGTGGCAAGAACCATATCTTTAATATGACCAATGGATTCGGAATGTGAAGTGGAAGCAGCAGCAATATATTGCATGATTCTTTTAGCAGCTTCAGTCTTACCTGCTCCTGATTCACCAGAGATAATAACACATTGGTTTTCATTATATGATTTTAAATTATAATACATGGCTTCTGCAATAGCATAAACATGTGGAGGAACTTCTAATCTATTTTTCCCCTTATAAGTTTCAATAACGGCATCGGTGTAAATTCCAAGGTCACGGAATGGATTAACACTAATTAGCACATGGCCAATATAAGTATAGATAGTTCCATTAAGAAATCTTTTCTTCAAATTTTCATTAATAGCTTCATCTGAAATCTTTGATAATAAAGTCAAATCGGAAACACCAACTTCTTTCTTTTTTCCTGATTCAAAAGTGGCCTTTTTAATTTTAGCAGATCTTTTCTGTGGAACTGCTGTTGTCTTGGTACGAACCCCTCTTTTCAATAAAGCCATGTTCTAATAGAAATATGTAAATATGTTTATAAAGAAAAGGATGAGAGAAATAGGGAAAAAAAAATAAAAGGCTCGCTTCCAAAGAAAATATCAGGTATATATTATTCCAAAGATTAACTCTCAATTACGTTTATATACAGGGTTTTGTATGAAAATTAGCCTGTAAACAAGTTACTCAGTTGTTTACTCACATGTTGGATCTTGTTGTCTTTTTAAATAAATGTTGCCAAAGTCTTCTTTGGCCTTTTTTTTTCCTTTTTCTTTGGAATTTTTTATTTTTCAACCCAAATGCAATCCGTCGGTGACACACATTTTTTGATAAAAAAAAAACAGCGCCACAAAATGGCTCACCGAATATGAAAAACTACGAGCTAATAATGATCATTTTAAGTGTTAAGGTAAAAGCAACAAAATATATTTATATGTTAACGTTTTCTTTCAAGGAAGTAATTTTCTGTAAAATAATAAAAACATTGAGAGTCTATTTAATTTTCTATGTAGTTATGTTGTAATTATATATTGTCTTTTTCTTATATTTAAAGAAACTTTGTTATATAAGATTTTAGACCAATGGCTACAGAAAAGTGATTGATACTAAACTCTTTTTAATAATTAGAAAATAATTTCTCTATAGTGAATTGGAAGTTATGGTCACACGCCATTGAAGTGTCAATTACAGAAAGATTATCTAAAATTTCTGTTTTTATTTTATTTTTCAAAGGGCCGACTGGGCTTCGGAACTGATTGGGCCCACTGTTACCCCCTTTCTTTCTTCTTAGTCTTTTTTGTTTACCGTTAATCTTGCTACTTGGTAACAACGGAGGGTTTAAAAGAACTTTATTTTTAAAAATTGCTTCTTCAGACCCTAACAATATTAAAAATAAGGACCAGGAAGCGAAAGTTTTTTGAGGGTCATCTGTTAAAAACTTTGTGTAATTGTACTTTCTGTTTATAAAAGTTGGAAATATTAAAGTGAAATCTAATGTACATTTGGCTTCTGTAACCCATATATTAATGTTTTCACCAATTAATTTGAAATATTCGCAATTGGTACTTAAAAATTCTAAACAGAGATTTTCATAATCCTTTAATGTGATTCCTGTAAACTTTGTAAAAAGTCTGTGAAGGTGACATGGACTACTATTGATTATATCACTAATATGATGTATTGTGTAGGCTTGCCTATTGCGTGTTGCTATTCCAACATTTGTACTGATATCTCTTGAAGACTCCATAATACATTTTTCCAAATTCAGGACACTGTTTAATATACTAAGAACTAATAAAAATGTGACTTCTTCAATTCTTCTAAGATTTTTAAAATCGCAATAATTTAAAATAATAAAACTGGATGTTTCGCTAGGTTGTTGTTTAGTATTTTTAGTCAATTGAGAAGGTGATACAGTTGAAGTTCTTATTTTGGATTGTGTAATGGCAGATGTAATTACCCCTTCAATATCTTCATTTTCCTTTATTTCTACTGGTTTTCTTTGTTGAATATTATAAAGTTTATTATTAGTTAAAAAATAGTTTTCTTTCAAGTGGAAATTTTTCTTATTTATTATCTGTCTTCCTAGTTTATCTATATACAACTTTTTATTACTGTCAATAGGAAAATTTTGTCTAATCTGTTCTATTTTAATATTGTTACTTTGTTGCTGGAATGGTGGATCTGAATCAGGTGTAATAGATTTATTTGAGGCAACCCAACTTCCAAAATCCATTTCAGAATCCCAATCACTTTCCTCTTTTGCTTCAAGAGTATGTTCTTGTGGAACAGGATATGGGAAAGGCATTTCAAAACTAATATTATTGTTATATTTAAGTTTTTTGATATCAAAGGAACAATATTCTTTTTGAGTGTTATTTGTTTTCAAACCTTTATTCTTTTCTTTGTTTGTTAAAGGATATTGAAATTTTTTAACTTCTATAATATCATCTGCTGATGGTGTTTTGATGTCTTTTAAACCATATTCAATTACAGTTTCCTTTGAAAACTCTATATATTTATGTGATTTAATTTCTTTAGAATTGTTGTTAACCTTCAATGCATATAATTGTAAATGTATTCTTCTTGATTGTTTAGGATTTACTAAATTTATTAATTTTCTAAAGTATGTGTAATATGGACCATTAATTTCACAGACAAAATGTGGTGTAAATCCAATTGTGTTATTTACCTTTGAAACAATTATTTGACAAGTGTTAAAAATAATATTTGTGATGTTAGTCTCTAAAGAATTTTTGTTTGGCATATTAACTGTAGGCATATATGTATATATATTTTTCGTGTTACAATTTTAACTATTACAAAGAAACAAAAGTATCAATAATAATGAAAAAAGCGAAGGATTGGATATATATAGTGTGGTTTGCTTTATTTATAATTTATTTTATATATTGTGTCACTTTAATAATTGTTTTTTTTTTTGTTTTTTTTTTTCATTTTGCTATTACATGACTACTTCTCCGCTGTAAATAAAATATTTGTATGTTTGAGAGATGAACAACTCTGGTATGAAATTGATATTGCTGAGGCTAGAACATGCAATACATATAAAATAATATTTTGATAAAAAGGTCCTTTAATTTTCAAAAGACTTATACAATCTTTAATGTATGCAAATAATACAAAGAAAGAGAATGAATTTATGTGGTTCCTCTGTAAGAAATGGTCAGTTCTATTTTTTCTTCCCTTTTTATTATCGAATCGTAATGAATAGACTAGCCTAAATCTTCCTCCGCTGAGATCATGTGTAAATTTAATATTTTCTTCTCTGTCTTAATTTTCATAAGAATAGAGTCTACTATTAATCCAACGTCTCTCAAGACAGGTTCTAATTTATTTGATTCTGTCACTCTAACAACATTAACATACATTCATTCCGTTAAATTTATGAAATTTGGATTTTTTTTTATGCGTGGAAGCATATATATTTTCATAAAATAGAGATTGACATTGTGTTACCATCTTCTGTTTACCACTGTTCAAAATCAAAATTTCAACTGAAGTTTTAGTTTTCTCCACAGAACTTAGCTCATTCAAAGATATTTTCAATGAGACATATTCATCAACATCAATGGCTACTGAATTTTATTTGTGATCTGTGCACCAATTGTGGAACGTAGACCAAATCTCATAGTCCCTAAGTCACAAGATGTAATAAGGATATGTGAGTTTTAAATATGTTCAATACTGTGTTACCCTCATTTGATTTTATCCAATGCTATTTATAACAATGGATCTTTTCCCTATTTCATAAGCAGTGTTGGATAATTTACAAATCATAGCCGGCTTTTCAATCTTTGAATATAGTATTTTTTTTTCCAGTGGACTTTATAAAGTTTTCGTTAACTGTTCGTCTGTATATTTAGTGTGACACATCTCTTCTGTTTTATATTAAAGTTATAATATTAAGAGTTGTTTTATCGCACTGAAGGAAACAAAATCAAAATACAGCACTAATTTTTTTTAACAGATACGTTAACAGAAAAATATGTTTCATGATAAGAATCTTAACTGCTTATTAGTAAATTAGTGAATGGTAATTTGCTCTGCTCATCTCAAACTTAACTGAGAAAAGTATTAAAAAAGAAAAAGAAAAGAAAAGAAATCAAAACGAATATACGGCATTTAAAAGAAATCATTGTTTGCTAAGTGTTGAATAACAGAGTGAGTAGCAATAACAACAGAACTATAGATTGTTGGTTTGTTTTTTTTTTTCTCCAAAAGGAATATAAAACAAGAAAACTAAAAGGCGTTGCGTTTGTTAATTTGTACTCCTAGGATTAGACTATAATCTATAATATATTAATATTATTAATAGAAATACTGGTACAACTTTTTTGGAAAAATACTAGACAATTTTTCCCTCGGATTTATAAAGTTATAATATTGACTGGATCAATGAAATTTTAATACATGAACCAGATTTATATAGAAACTATACGTTACACATGTAGTGCATATTTTTACAAATATCAGTCTATATATATCATTTCTCGATTTCTGCAACTATACAAACAATCTTAGCTGTATCTAATTTGTTAATTGCAGGATGTCCTGTAATACGTAAGACACTTTCTATGACCTTTGAATGACAGGTGATTGAAATGAATTTATCTTCGACGGTAACATTTTCAAAGACGCTAGTCAATCCATCACGTATTCTGATATCCATTTCTTCCTTAGTTTCCCAATGATCAGTAGACCACAACTGATCCTCCTCATGGTAATTATCTTCATAATCCCAATGAATAGTTACCCCAGAGGGTGTCTTATAGTTTTGATATTCCTTCACTGTAACAGAATGATTTACTCTTTCATTACATGGATGTGTATTAAATACTTCTCTAAGATTTTCGAATATTTTGACATTCAATAGTTTTTCTTTATTTAATAATTCAGGAAATTCTTCAAAAACATGATCCCAAGACCCAATAAAAGTTTCTAAGCATCTTCTCATAGGTGAACTAAAAAATTTGTGAGGTAAAAATCTCAAATTTTGAATCATTGGTAATAACACTTCTTTACCTGCATTGCTCACCTGTGTTTTGCCCAATGGAGTCAATTTTGAGTCTAGCCATTCACCATATTCGTCTCCATTCAATATGCCCCATTTTTTCATCCACAGTTCTTGACCGTATCTAAGAATGGCTGCATTATGATAACCCTGGCCATGTCTTGCCAATACCACTAATTTATATTCATGTGTGTCGGTATCCTCCGGAATATTCTCATATAATTCCTTCCATGATTTATGGTTGACTAATTCTAGATGATTTACTTTAGTAGAATCTATATCTCCTGATTCAGCCGTAGGAAAAGCTGCAAAATATCCAGGTAATGCTTTTATTCGAATTAATGGTTTCTTATCTTGAGTCATGTTTCAGTTAAGTTTCTCTTTTTCGAGTCAAGAATGAGACATGTAGTAAAATAAGGATATAAGTTTTCCTTTGTATCGTATTAATAATGCTTTATTTGTAAGTAATCTCGAAAAATATTAATTTTTTTGATAGCTTGTTATTTCAAATTTAAAAATTTAAAAAAAAAAAAAAATAGTCCAAACTAACTAAGTTTTAATTTAGATTCACAGAGTTGGTACGGGTTTCCAAGTCAGTGAAGATATTATTTTGAGCACTTTTTTTGAGACATATTATAATACAACTACCATGAATTTTTCACTGTATACATAGATTAAATTTATCCTTTGCTTTTATATTTTAATAAAGGTATGATTTTATTGGAAATGTATGAAAATCGACATTCCATACAGTCACATAGTGGAGGAGGTAGACAGGGAAATACTTTACTCTAGTGTTTAACTTCAACTACAAACGCAACGATATTTCCAATATCTAGATTCTCAATTGCAGGAGTTTCTGAGTCATGTAATATACTTCCAATAATAATGCTGTAGTATGTACTAGAGGTAGATTTTTCTTTTGGTGTCAATTTTTTAAATATTTCTATTAGACCACTGTTGATAACAGTATCCGTTTTGGATTGAGATTCCTTCTAATCAGTACGCCATAATTGATTTGGTTCAGTGTAATCCTCGGGATACATCCAATGAAGAGCAATACCTGATTTCATATTATAATTTTGATATTCCTTTAATGAAAGGGAATAGTCTACTCTTTTATTACAGGAATGTTTACCTAATGTTCCCTGAGATTTTGAGATTTTCTAATATTATGGAAGAAGCTTGTGTTTTTTACAAAATACAGGGATCTATGTTTCAATAAACATTTCTAAACATCTTCTCCTAGGAGAACAAAAATATACGTGTAGTATCAATCCCAAATCTTGAACGATAGACAATATTACACTTGAACTAGTATTATAATCTTGTTTTTTTTCCTTTTGGAGTTAATTTGGAACCTGTTCAGTCACCATACTTGTCACTTTCCAACAGGGACCAGTGTTTATCTGATTTATCTTCCCATTACTGTCTTCTTCAAGAAGATCTGTCTTTTGGAGAAACCTTGAGAACAATTGTTCACTCTCCTAATGTATTAAAAAAAAAAGCAAGAAACGAGGATTTACCTATTTTATTTTTATGAAAAAAACATTGAATCTATTTGACTTTTTATAATACAAGTAATATGAATTAATTCGTAAGTAATATTGACCTTTGAATATAATAATATAGATTGTTTTTACTAGAGTGTCTTATAGTTCTCTGGAAAAGAAAATTTAAAGCATAAAGGTAGAAAATGAGGAAAATAACAGAAAAGAGTAAATTTTATTTTTATCAGTCTTTATTAATTGAATTTTTCGTGGTATAATATGATTTCTAAATGACTCTAATAATGTGTATTATAACTTAGGGACATTGGGTGTTGAAACTATATAAGTTAGGGACATTATTACGGATGATTTTGAGTTCTATTTTAGTATAAGTATGTTTGTTTGCGTATTTGTTTGACTGTTGCGAACGTAAAGATACTTGCGTTTAGGAAATACACTTTATCTTAAGCTTTTCCTTGTCTTCTTTTTTTTTTTCTTCTGTTTTGGCTTGGGCGGCTAAAGGAACTGCCTTTATCTTATATAAACACAAGTAAACTTATATGAATAAATTCATGGAAAGAAATATACAAGAAATAACGCATATATATTAAGAGTGTATTAAGAAGACTTTGGTTAAAAAATATCCAAGTAAGTTCCATTTGACTCTCTTCTTACAATTGCCTGTTTCTAATTTATTTCAAGCATATTTATAAACCACTAATAGCAATGAAAACCACCTCTACTCCAAAGCGTAATAATGTCCTAACAAAATGTTCTTTTCCTAACATGACAAAAGGGGTTATACTCTACAATATTCCGACTGAATATAATAAAAATAAAATCAAAGACCTACTCTTTGATCCAAATGAAATTTCAAATATTGTAGAGACCAAACTGTTTAAGGTTCCTCAGCAGGAAACACAATTGAAGACATTCAAACTAGAAGTAATTTTTAAGGAAACTACTGTGATTGAAAATATTATTAAAAAACTCAATGGATTTAAATTAGATGATACTCATATGATTACAGCCAAAAGACTAACAAAGAAGAACTCTTACGATTTTTCGACTATCGAAAATAAAGATACAAAACATATATTGGGAAAATCCAAACAAAGAGACGTAATCGGGGCCAAAAATGAAGGATTAAGGAGAAAAATAAGAGAGAGAAGATATAAAGAAAAAAGTATTGATACTCTATTTATTCGGAATTTAGATTATGGGTTTGTTGACAAAATGGAAATGGCAAAATTTTTTGAAGTGAAACCTGAAAACGTTTTTATACCACTTAGAAAATGTCTGGATTTACATACTCATACATGTTTTTATTTACCAACTTTAAATCGTGGTTTTGCACTAGTTAAATTTGGTGATGGTGGAGATATTTATTCTAAAGTTGAAAAATATGACCACTCTATGTTTGAAAAAAGGCATTTGATAGTCAAAGTGGCGTATAAAAGAAAGGAAATTATGTATTAAAATAAACATTTCAATTTCTTTTTACTATGGTATTTATATTATATCTCATTAAAAAGTGAGAAATAGTTGCTAACAATATTTTCTATTTTATCTGATTTTTTTATTGTATTTTATATTGATGGATCAAATAACTTAGAAGATTATTAGAATTACATCCAAGATGTGATGCCTACAGGTCAAATATTCTTGAATAAATATTTATGTAGGCGTCTTCCCATATATATATGAGTTTCTTCAAACGGTTACTCAGGAAACTATACCTTAAAACATTTAAAGTGTTATTGCTTAATTAATCCCTTTCCCCTTCTTTTTCCCTCCTTTTCTCTCTTTTTTTCTCCAAAGAAGTTGTCTAACAGTGCCCCATCTAAGTGGCGCTCGCGCATTCCTTATGTATAATTACCTTTACTTTTTCGTGTTTTTGTTAAAAAATATCCTTCATTTTATTGATTTTATTAAACCATAACATTACTCAAATTGAAGATAGTTACAAAGTTACTCTCTAAACATTAAAGCCGAAATGAGCTACTAATTTTATTACAATGATAGCATTGAATATATATTATTGGACTAATTTAATCTGTTTAAATGCACCATAACTTTTAGAGATTTCCTCGAGGAACTATACTATTGTCCCAAACTAAATGAATCAATAAAATAGTAGATTAAAATTCTGATCATGTTCTGTTGTCTATCATTTATATTCTGATTTTGCTTGATCATGTTTTAACAACCTCTTTTTTTTTCCTTTATTTATCCTCTTCAATTAGATAATAAAGGCCAATTTGCTTGTTTGTGATTTCCAAAATGACTTGAAATGAACAAAGAAAAGAAGAAAAAAGAAAAGAAGAGATTAATAAAGAGTACAACTAAGAATATCGGCCATTTTTTTGTTAAAAGTTACTGTAATATATATATGTATATGTGTGTGTTTACTTTTTCCTTTTCTCTAGTTCTACAGAAATACCTGAATTCTTTCCTTTATCAATTGGAAGTTTTGGGGTGAATATTTTTGTTATTCCTTTGTTATTCAAACTTAAAATCATTAAAGCAAATAAAGGAGACGACACGTTTGAAATATCATTATATACAATGTCTCGATTTGAAATACAGTCTATACCTACTAAACCTTATCAAGACCAAAAGCCAGGTACTTCCGGTCTTCGTAAGAAGACTGCAGTCTTCATGAACCAACCAAATTATACTGAAAATTTTATTCAATCGATAATGAATGCCATCCCAGAAGGTTCTCAAGGTGCTGTACTTGTTGTAGGTGATGATGGTCGTTTCTATAACGATGTTGTCATGAATAAAATTGCTACAATTGGTGCTGCCAATGGAGTTAAGAAATTGGTTATTGGTCAAAATGGTCTTTTGTCAACGCCAGCTGCTTCTCACATAATTAGATCTTACCACGAAAAGATTACTGGTGGTATTATCTTAACTGCATCACATAACCCAGGTGGTCCGGAGAACGATATGGGTATTAAGTATAACTTGGCTAATGGTGGTCCAGTCCCTGAATCCGTTACTAATGCTATGTGGGAAGTTTCCAAGAAATTGACTCATTATAAGATTGTTAAAGATTTCCCAACTCTAAATCTATCTAAGATCGGACCAAATCAAAAATATGGTCCTTTGTTAGTTGATGTTATTGATACTACAAGTGCATACGTTGATTTTTTGAAGACAATTTTTGACTTCCCATTAATCAAATAATTTATTACTGAACAGCGTAATATTAGGAATTGGAAATTGTTGTTTGATTCTTTAAATTAAATAGTATTACCGGTCCTTACGGTAAAGCTATTTTTGTTGATGAATTTGGTCTTCCACCCGATGAAGTGTTACAGAACTGACATCCACAACCAGATTTTGGTGGTTTGCATTCAAATCCAAACTTAACTTATGCTAAGTCTTTAGTTGATAGAGTTGACCGTGAAGGTATTGAATTTGGTGCTCCTTCTGATGGTGATGGTGATAGAAACATGATTTATGGTGCAGGTCCAGCTTTTGTATCACCATGTGATTCTGTTGCTATCATTGCAGAACATGCTAATGAGATCCCATATTTTGCTAAACCAAGTATTTATGGTCTTGCTCGCTCTTTCCCAACTAGTGGTGCTATTGACCGTGTTGCAAGAGCCCATGGTCTTAACTGTTATGAAGTTCCAACTGGTTGGAAATTCTTTTGTGCTTTATTTGAAGCCAAAAAAATTATCCATCTGTGGTGAGGAATCTTTTGGTACTGGTTCAAACCATATTAGAGAAAAGGATAGTCTTTGGGCAATTGTTACATGGTTAAATGTTTTGGCTATTTATAATAAGCATAACCCAGAAAAGGAGGCTTCTATCAAGACTATTCAAGAAGAATTTTGGAATAAGTATGGTAAAACGTTCTTCACTCGTTATGATTACGAAAATGTAAGTTCTGAAGATGCTGGGAAAGTCGTTGATTTATTAAACAAATATGTCTCACAAGATAATGTTGTAGGTACACCATTCCCAACCGATCCATCTGTAACTATTGTTGATGCAGGTGACTTCTCATACACCGATCTTGATGGATCAGTATCAGATCATCAAGGTCTCTATGTCAAGTTATCTAATGGTGCTAGATTTGTGTTGAGATTATCAGGTACCGGCTATTCTGGTGCTACTATCAGATTATACATAGAAAACTACACTAATGACTCAAAGAAATATTGTTTAACTGCAGATATTTTTCTTAAAACCAACAATAAAATCCATTGTTGATTTGCTAAACTTCAAAGAATTGATTGGTACTGAGGAACCAACTGTTCGTATCTGAGCAAGGACCTTATTGACTGTTTTTTTTACTTTTTTATTGTTTGCCTTTTTTAACTGTTTGTTTCAATTATAGTTAAATCCCAAATGTATAAATTAAGTAATAAATTAATTAAGTAACTGCCGAATTTCTGTAAAACTATATTAGCATTTTTCCCTTTACAATATATTTCCGTGTCATTCTTTGTATTTTTACACAGATTATATGGTGGCTCGCCTAAGAGATAAACAATATACATATAAAGTCTAATATGATGCATCGATATGGATAAGGTAGAAGCTTGTGTAATAGTGATATGATGGTGTAATAAAAGAACTGGAAGGTGGAAAAGAGGTAAAATTGGACCATATTAGATTAATTACATAGCTGACGAATTTACGTAGTATTCCCTTCTCTGTTAGTAAGATAATTTCCTTTCCGCGGAGTTAATCTCAAGATTTGTTGTTTCGGGCGGGGTTTTTGGAATTATACAATTCGGTAAACGTGACTTCTTGATTTTTTTTTTTCCTTATTTGCGTGTGTTTTTCATTCAGTTTTCGTTTCCTTCGAGAAATCTGGAGAGGGGGAAAGTGATAAAGGTTAATTTCTGATCAACGTGGATGTTGACTGATACACAGTAGAGAAGTATCTTATATAAACTCAAGGTTATTTCTAAATCAGTTATCTAGTTTTCTTCTTTTACAGAAAAAATTTCGATAGCAGCTTGAGTGAAATAAAAAACTACAAGTGAGCAAGATTATTCAGTTTCAAAGTTTTCATTAACGAGGGACTATTTACTCTTTTTTTTTTATTTATATTTGACTTCGTTGGTTTAGTCCTTTGACATTCAACTTACTACTGTTTTTTATTTGTTTTGTTTTGTTTTGTTTTTAGTTTTTAAGTTGGATAGAATTATTTATAAATTGATATACAGAACAGTATTAATTTTTTTTTTTTGGTTGCACCGACTAGGTCTTTTCAATATATTTTTATTTGACTCAGTTGTTTCTGTTTTAACACATTATGTATTCTTGGAAGAATAAATTCAAATTTGGTAAGTCTAAAGAAGAGAAAGAAAAAGAAAAGGAGAAGGAGAAGGAATCTAAGCATCACAGTGGTCTTCACCATCCAAACAAAAATGACGTTGTTTTATCTCATTCAAGTAATCTAACACAACCAGCTTCCGATCGTAAAGAAACAATTACACAAGCTTCGGCTTGTACTAGTCAAACAACACCAGCTCCTGAAGCGGTGTCGTCTGTATCCACTTATAATGAAGATGAGAATACTCATTCACATAGACATGCTGATTTAAGAAATGACCCTAGAAATCATGATAATAATGTTGTATCTTCAGAAAAATCTAGTTCACAATCTAATGTCTCAAATACTTCCACTTCAAGTGGTGGTATGATGACTATTAAAGTTTATAATGGTGATGGATTTAATTTACCATTTAATATTACTGCTAATGATCAAATTTTGACTAAACTGTTATCATCTGGGATTCCGGTGCAACATAGTAATGCGAACATTGATGTTGACCATTTGGCTTCACAAATATCAAGAATCACATTATCTAACCAAGGGTCTTCTTCAGAGTCCTTGATCCCAAAGGAAAATTCATCAAGTTTTATCCCTGCCACTATTATGTTACCTGGTTCCCAAAATGCTAGTCCCCTATTATATTTCACTATTGAATTCGATAACACTGTGGCAACTATTGAACCAGAGTATGGTACCATGGCAAAACCAGTTTTTAACAAAATTTCAACATTTGACGTTACTAGAAAATTACCATATATTAAAATCGATGTTTTTGCTCGAATTCCATCTATTCTTTTGCCATCAAAGGCATGGCAAGAGGAAGTTAGTGAAAATAATGAAAACTTGAAAAAAATTTTTGAAAAGATTAATAGTAATCAGGATATACACCTTGATTCATGTCAATTACCAGTTAATTTGAAGATTGATTCTGCAGCAAATATTAGATTGTATAATCATCATTGGGTAGAATTGGAAAATGGGTTCGGTAACATCAACTTGACTATTGATTATAAACCTTCAAAGAATAAGCCATTATCGATTGATGATTTTGATCTTTTGAAAGTTATTGGGAAAGGCTCATTTGGTAAAGTTATGCAAGTACGGAAAAAGGATACACAAAAGATATATGCATTGAAGGCAATTAGAAAGTCTTACATTGTATCTAAGTCCGAAGTCACACATACTTTAGCTGAAAGAACAGTATTGGCTAGAGTAGATTGTCCGTTTATTGTACCATTAAAATTTTCTTTCCAATCTCCTGAAAAGTTGTATATAGTGTTGGCTTTTATTAATGGTGGTGAATTATTTTACCACTTACAAAGGGAAGGTAGATTTGATTTATCAAGAGCAAGATTCTACACTGCAGAATTGCTATGCGCATTGGAGACTTTGCACAATATGGATGTCATTTATCGTGATTTAAAACCAGAAAATATATTGTTGGATTATCAAGGTCATATCGCACTTTGTGATTTTGGTCTTTGTAAATTGAATATGAAGGATGATGATAAAACAGATACTTTCTGTGGTACACCTGAATATTTAGCACCCGAGTTATTGTTAGGTCAAGGGTACTCGAAAGTTGTCGATTGGTGGACTTTAGGTATATTGTTGTATGAAATGTTGACTGGTCTTCCGCCATATTATGATGAGGATGTCCCAAAGATGTACAAAAAAATCTTGCAAGCACCATTAAGATTCCCAGATGGGTTCGATAGAGATGCTAAGGACTTATTGATTGGTTTATTAAGTAGAGACCCATCTAGAAGATTAGGTCGTAACGGTGCACAAGAGATCAAAGATCACCCTTTCTTCAGTCAATTGTCATGGAGAAGATTAATGATGAAAGGTTATATTCCACCATTTAAACCACCAGTCAGTAGTGCTATGGATACAAGTAATTTTGATCAAGAGTTTACTAAAGAGAAACCAATTGATAGTGTTGTTGATGAATTTTTAAGTGAAAGTGTTCAAAAACAATTTGGTGGATGGACTTATGTTGGTAATGAGCAATTGGGAGATTCTGTGGTTCAAGGAAGAAGTATTCGTTAGTAAGTAATGTTAGCCAATTTCAGATTTTTATTCTACTCCAGGATTTATTTAATTATTTATGTACATAATTATATATATATTTATATATGAAAAAAAAATAAGGTTATATGTCTTTTAGGATAAATTTTAAGGTTCTAATCCCGTCAGAATCCTATAAAATTATTGCACGAGTGTGTGTCATTAAAAAAGTCGTTATATTCAAATACTATACATGAGTTGGGGATAATTGTGAGAAACTTGGATAGGTATATTAAAGTGATTATTGTAAAATTGATGTGCGAGCAACACAATTATCTTTCTCTATGGCTTTTACGAGTAATAGTTAACTTAATTATATATGATGGGTTACCCGGAACACTTGGAAACGATACCAAAAAAAACATGGATTTTTTGCAAGTGAAGAAAATTCGTACTACATGACAAACCACTCGTATTGTTTTCTTGCACAAACTCGCATATTTTGAGTTATTGTTTTTCAAGCACAATGGTGTATTGTTTTTGTGGACAAATTACAATAAAATATGTGTCAAAATAAATGTAATCTTAGAAGTGAAGGTACCATTAAAAAGAGAAAATTTTGTAGTTTATTTTGATATGAATATTAATTAAATATTTTAAAAAGAGGGAATTAATTTAATATCTTCGTTATAAAAAGTTGGATTTGTCCAGTTTAATAAATAAAAAAATTTAAAATTTTAGAAGACATAAAATTAAAATTTCCATAACTTCTTAAAAATAGAGGTTTTTGGTCCCTAAATAGTATCATTAATGTTTTTCGAGACACTATTTTATTATAGAGGTCAAAAAACAGAATTTAAAAATTGCCAAATTTAGATCTCTTTTGAAACTTCATTTTATTACTCTTTTAGGTTAAAATACCAATTTAATTAATATTATTTTTACCCTTTTTGGAAAATGTCGAAGGTCCGAAAAAAAATTTTTTTTAACTGTATAAGAAATTTTTCAAGAATGGAATATAAAAAGCCAATATAATTTTAACAGAAGCAAGTTTTTTTTGAAAAATTTCTTCACCCTGTTTCCAATTTCTTTAATCTATTGATATTGAAAGAGAATAAAAACAAACTAGCAAATATATACTGCAATGCAACGTGACGAAAATAATTCAACAAACACTACATTTCTTACATCTCAAAGTAATAAAAGATCAAGACAATCTAAATATGAAAAAATAGACTATATTTTGGGAACATCTAATGATTTACCATATGGTATAAAGAAGGGTCGTTACATTCAATATATTAAAAGTAGTGTTCATTCACTTGACGATTTAATGGGAAAATTACAAGAAGGACGAGACAAAAATAATTTAGTGTACGATATATTGGCTACCATTCCTTATAAAGAAGTTGGATTATCTACAAAGCCTACTAATAATGAAATTAATGTTATATGTATGAATGTTGTTAAATCAATTTCGGAAATAACTGGCCTAAACTTTATTTCTTCGTATAATAATAAGCAAAAAAACTCAGACACATTAACAAGTAGAATATTTAAGTGTTCTCAAGATAGAAAAACCAGACGTAAAGATAAGAATTACCTAAAACCATCATATATAAAAAATTTTGACTGTGAATCTAAGTTAAAATTTGGCATAAAAAGTGGTTATAATTTCATAACTATCACAATACAACATAAGAAACATCATCCAACTCAAAAGACTTTACCAATTCCTCAAGATTTGGAAGACTTTATTAAACAGCAAGCCTGTGATTGTTTTGGTGACTTATATAGTGCTATCAAAAATAGTGGAAAGTTTACTGAATATATTAACCAGAGTTCAACAAAACCACGCAAAGTAATCAAAGATATCTGGATGGAGCACTTTGCCTCTAAGTGGAAAAAAGATGAAAACGCAAAAATAAGTTGCCATACTGTTAGCGTCTGGTGAATTATCACATATAAAAGAATTACCTTTGGTTGAAAATGCGGATCCAAGAACAATTTGGGGACAGTGCATAGCATTTTCTTTTGAGTATCAAGGGATTGATAAAAAAATGTTCAGTTCAGCTGCTATTGACGGAACATTTAATGTCACTACAACGCTACAGCAAGGACATGTTATTGTTGGTAAATTCAAAGGGGAAGGATACCCATTGGCTGCCCGTTTTGGACCACGTAATGGTATTCCAGAATTTGTAATACAAACTTTCTTACAAAAGACAATCGATTTAGGGTATAAATTCCAATATATTACTTCAGATATGGATGGAAGAAATCTCGTAGCATTTGGTAAATGTATTGGGAAATTCAATACTCAAAATTGTCTTTGGCACTGAAAAAAGGCCATTGTAGGGAAGTCATGCAATCAAAAAAATAAAAAGACTAAAGAAGAAAAATATTTGTATATTAAAGAACAATGTCCTTGGTTTGATTGTGAACTTTTCGATAATTTAGATGCTAGTGTCGTGGGTAATGAATATACTACTAAAAATATCACAGAAAAAACGGCAGCTATTATAACTAGAGCTGCAAGAGACTCACCACTGTTTTATGCATCTAGGGTTAGATCCAATGACACTTCAAACATAAAAATACATTACAATGAAACCCCTTTTGGTATATATCAACGCATGTTAAAAGAAGTTTATGAATATGTTTTGGTTGAAAATAAAAAAATAAGATATTTCCAATATTTGTATACCCATTATTTAAAACCAGAACAATTTATGCAGTGGAGCAGGGCATACAAGCCTTATATTCCTCGAATGACAAATATGTTAGTGGAGTCATTTTTCAAATCTTTAAAACATGATCATTTGAAAAAAAAGAGAGTTTTAAGATTGGATACAGTTTTGTATATTCTTAATGAAAAAATAAAAAACCATTATGAACCAACGCTAAAATTAAGAATACAACCTGTCCAGACAGGAAGAGATTTAGTAAATAATCTACCTGTTTGGAAAAAGAAAATGGCTTCTGAAAGAAAAAGATTATTAAAAGGCAATGAACCTACTCAGGAGAGCGAGGAATATAGAGTTGATATGGATTTATGGACATGTACTTGTGGACAACAAAAGTATAGTCCATATTTTCTTTGTAGACATTTGGTACTTTATGCTGCTGCTCAAATTGGAAATGATAAATTAAACCTTCTTTCATATCTATGTGAGAGAAGAACAACCGTCCCATTATTAATTAATAAAGAGTTTGTTTATGAAAATATTCATTCCATTGACAACGTGCTTCTTTCTGATATTTTAGAACCATTAAGACGTTTACCAACTATATCTAAAGAAAATGAATATATCGAAAATGAAATGAATAATTCTTTAGAATTAGAAAACGTTGAAAATTCGTCAAATTATGAATCAGAACTAAGTGAAGTTAGTCAAAGTGATGATGATTATTATGAAGATTCCAGTGAAGAAGAAAGTGAAAACCCACTATATGGTGTAACAAAGAAATTACATTATCTTAGTTCCATCTTATTGGAGAATAAAAATATTTGTGAAACATTTTTGAGTGGTACAGAAAACACTAGAGCGATGACGGACCTAGTAAACCGTCTGGATGAAATATTAGAAGTGGGTAGGCTCTATAGAAATGGAACAATGGATACATGTAATACTAATACTCCACCACCTGGATTAGCAATTAGCTACACCGACTGGATTCGATATCAAAAATATGATGGGGAAATTATAAAAAACATACGGTTGTGATGCTACATCTGCGATAAATTGTATTGGTATATTGATATTATGGTTGTTATTAAATTATTTATTGTAAATATGTTTATGTATTTGTTGTAATAAAGTGGAAAGAAGTTTGTTTGTTTATTTGTTTATTTATTTATTTATATATTTCATTTTTGGACAATGTTGGGAAAAAATAATACTAATTGTTCAACAAAATATCTCTATTTTTTTTTCTTTTGCCTCAAATATTTGAAAAAAAAAAAAAACTAAAAAAAACTAAAAAGAAAAAAACTGCAAGAAGCGATGAGCATCGAAAACTTTAAAAGGGTTTTTATGTTTTACTTTATAACTTAGTTACGATTAAAACCTTTTTAGAATTCGCCGTTAGGTGAGGAAACCTTTCTCATTTCTTTAATATTCAATACCAGGGCTAGACAAGTGAGAGGAAAGCAAAAAAAAATTAATACTACTTACAGCTGAATAAAGAGATATTGTCTTCTACTGGAAAAATGATGGCGTTTGAAAATGCTACTAAACGATCTGCTCAAGAGGTTATAAATCCAATAGATTCTAAAAAACGTAAAGTGGAATTTGCAAAAGATGTAACTTTGTACCCCATATCATACGATGGAGATGAACATGATATTAAAACTAGTAGCGAACTCAACGAATTTTCTTCTGCAATTTACGCTAGGTTTGTGAAATCAGCGTTAGATGATCTTGAAAAGGTATGTTTTCCTTTTTTTTTTCCTATTTTCTATTCTATTAACTAGTATTATTACATGATAGTATAAAGGGAAAGTGATGGATACATGACTTCAAGGTGACAATAAATGGTATGGGTGTGTGTTTCTCTTCTTTTAATAATATTTTTATTTTTGATAAAAGAGTCTTCCAATTTGGTCATGTTTTAGCTATACTATTGGGTTTTTTTTTTAAGAAAGTTTTTCTTTTACTAACAAAATATTTCCATCATATATTTATGTTTATACCAATATATGTATAAATATTTGCCTCATGTTATTATTTTTCATTGTTTTTTTTTTTGATATAGAATGATACTACCCAAATTAATATAATTGCAGACCAATTATCTCTTGATGATAAAAGCACTGAGAGAATCAAACCAGAGAATTTAAACATTCTTTTGGATACCCTTTCTAACAACATCAATAGGATCGATTCCTCTAAAGGAACGATATTGATTCAATCTTTAATAACCTTAAACAGGTGGTGGGAATTACCCTCTGTCACACTATCTAAATATATATTTTTTATTAGAATTCTTTGTTCTAGTATACCTAAATGGTGGCAGGATGTTTCGATGAATTTAATATCCAGTTTCTCTGCATTGTCATTGAAGGCAGCAAATAGCCATCATGAATTGTTAAGTTATTTTTTAAGTGTGATTCCAAGTTCTTTACATTTCATTGATTCCTATTTGCTTAAATTTTTCCCTAATAAGAATGATACTCGTAAGAGTCTAGTTAATTATATTTCCAATATCTTACATTTGACTAAGTATTGTAAAGAGTTACGGTTCCAAGTCTGGTCATTAATTGTTGAGAAGATCATATCGATTGACGTTGAATTACAAAACGAATTAGATGAAATGGATGATGATATTGAAAGTGATTTTGAAGATTATGAAGAGGAAGAAGGGGATGAAGAAGATATAAAGTCAGTAAATAGTGAAGGGAATGATGAGGAGGAGGATGACGATGACAACGAAGAATTGGAAGGTGTTGAAGAATATAATGTAGAAGTCAATCAAAACATCAAAGAATTATCTACGAAACTAGATGCAATTCTAACACTTGTTAGTGAGAATATTAGTTCTGAAGTCACCCCGGAAAGTTTAGAGAATGGTGATGGAGTGTCAGTTTTCAATACTTTGACTACGTTGTTTAAGACCCACATTTTGCCCACCTATTACACAAGATCAATTCAATATATTATGTTTCATTTATCACAACAACAATTAGAATTGATGGATTCGTTTCTTGTTACTTTAATTGATATATCCTTTGCAGTGAATGAGACATCAGAGAAAAAAATTAAATCTTTACAATATTTAGGTTCATATATTGCACGGGCCAAGAGACTATCAAGAACCCAAATTATCTTTGTTGCCAGTTATTTGACATCATGGTTAAACAGATATGCCATAGAGAGAGAGGAGGAAGTGGATCAACCGGGTGGTATGGAAAGGTTTAAACATTTTTATGCGGCATTTCAAGCACTATGTTACATATTTTGTTTTAGAAGAAACGTTTTTAAAGATTTGGATGGGAATTGGGAGTGTGAATTAGACAAATTTTTCCAAAGGATGATTATATCCAAATTCAACCCATTGAAATATTGTAATGAGAATGTTATGTTGATGTTTGCAAGGATAGCTCAACATGAAGATATTGCATACTGTTTCAGTATTATCGAGAATAACAATAACGAAAGATTAAGGGGTATTGTTGGCAAAGCGAATAGTAATAATAAGACATCTTCCACGGGTCCCAGTAATGGAACTTCTGCATCATCGACAGTATGGTCACTTGCCACAAGACAGCAGTTTATTGATTTGCAAAGTTATTTCCCATTTGATCCGCTTTTCTTGAAAAACTATAAAGAAATGATGAAAGATTATTATATTGAGTGGAGTGAAGCCAGTGGAGATTTGGAGAGTGACCATGAATCGGATGAATGAACGGATAAATATACAAATAAAGAAATAAGACCAAAACAGTTTCTGTTATACGCGTCACTAGATTTTAGAAAGGATAACTCCTCCCCCCTCCCTCAATAGAATCTAAGACATAATATTCTCATACCAAGCAAAAGAGGATAATTCTTTTATATATATATATATATGTTATTTAAATACTTAATTGCATTTATATAAACACTGTTACCAAATAAAATAAAATAAAATATAGAAATTCTCACCAAGTATTTTATTCTATAGAAATATTGTTTAAGTGGACAAGTATGTTATGGGATGTAAAACGAGTATTCTCCAGTCATCATCATTATTATTATTATTTTCTTCGTCATGATAAACAGTTTATCCAAGTTGTCTTTTAAAATGGTTAAGGTTATTAAGTTTTTTTTTTATGTTTGTTTTCTTTGGAATATTGCAAAACCCCCGTTTGAAACTTTTTCTATAAGTTTTTCGCAGAATGTAATGTAAAAGAGTGGAAATAGAAACTTGTAAAGTAACGTTTACGTAACGTGTAGTCTCTACTTAAAGGAACTATTTCAGTGTTGTAATAAAGAGACACATGATGTACATTTATTTGTCCAAGTACTTGTATCAATAAATATATATATTTATATTTATGGAGAAAGAGAAAGAGAGAGAGAGAGAGAGAGAACAGAAAGTAAAGGACTATACTTTTGATGCGGATGTTAACATAGAAGTACAATTTGATTAAAATTAAGAAGGAACATTAGCGATACCAGTGAAAGATGATATTTTTGTTAGGAACATCTATTCTAAATGAAATGAATAATGACATATATAATAATAATAATACTAAGAAGAAGAAGAAGAATAGGAATGGAAAGGGTATTTTCAAAGTGTCTGGAATAGATTCTATAATAAATTTGGACCGGCAAGAGACAACGGCAGAAATCGGGTTGCCTCCTGGCCTTGGATCAAATATAGATTCTGATCCAGACACCATAAATTTAGCATTTTTAATAAGTCTGTCTGTAACATTTGCCATTATAATGATTCTGCTTGTTGTACTAGCCACATTTATCACGTTCTGTGGTGGGAACGAGGAGTCTCAATACGATGAGGAATCAGGGTTACGTCAACGACCTGGTGGTGTTGATAGTAGAAGGTTACCATTAGGCGGGATATTTAAGAGGAAGCATAGTGATTTATTGTTAGATGCATCTTTTACAAGGTCGCCATACGGTGTTGGATCCAATGAGAATGGTAATGTGGAAGATATTGAAGCTTTCAAAAACCTGGAGACACAAGAGCTTCAAAAGATGTCTAATTTCGAGGTCTCTTTATATGAAAGAACAAGGGAGTTTCAAAGGTTGAATCCACCGACAACGACGAGGTTTGGTTCGTATGTCAGTGATGGCGATTTAAAGTATTTGAGGGATCGTGGGATACAAAGTTATTTCTTGTTACCTTCAATCAATGACAATGTGGATAAAGATGGACATTTCTTGCCGAGTTTTTTCGTTCAAGATAAATTGGATATAACATTTACGAAATACAACAAAAGTTCGTCCAGTATATTAAATTTCCCATTACCGTATAATAAGAGAGATGCGGTATATTTTGAGGTGAAAATATTTAGATATAACAACAGGAGGTCGAATAGTATATTTAGTGTTGGGTTGACTACTGTTCCATACCCATATTTCAGACCACCAGGGATGGCGAATTTCTCGATAGCATATGAATCCACAGGGAAATTAAGGATAAACAATCCGTTCAGTGCGACTACTTTGTTACCTGTGTTGGAGGAAGGGGATGTGGTTGGATTTGGTTACAAGTATAGGAGTGGAACGATATTTATTACACATAACGGGAAGAAATTGATGGATGTGACACAGAATGTCCATATTGATTTATTTCCAAGTATAGGAGCATTCAATGCATCGTATACGAGGACATATACTTTGGATGGATTATTGGAGGATCCAGATAATATTGAATTAAGACAAAAATTGTCTAGAGGAGAGTCGATAGACATTGGGGATAGATTGAACCGTGTATATGATATGAACAAAGAAGAGATTGATAGTGATCCAGTTGAATTGAATGTAAATTTGGGACAGATTGGATATGTGTTTATTGAAGCGAATGTTAAGAAATACTCGTTTGGTAGTGTGTACGGAGAGATTGGTATCCCACCTTCGTACAATGGTGTTGAGATAAATAAAGATATAATATTACAAAAAGGTGATGATTTACCGCCGAAATATATAAGTGAGAATGAGAGTGACGCTAATAGCAACACACTTGATAGTGAAGAGGTTATAGAGGGGAACAGTAACATGTTATTACAAGGTAACCATATAAATGAAAATGCGCCATTATTATTACCATCACCAACAACAACAACAACAGTAGGAAATAAAGACAAAGAGATAAGAGATAAGAGACCCAATAAAAAGAAAAGATCAAAAAGATATAAAAATAGAAATAGAAAGAAGAAAAAATGAAACTACAATATATATATATATATGTGTGTGTGTGTGTGTTGTGTTATTAGTAGAAATAATATTCCAAATAGTATAATATATATTATATTCTTTATATATATATATATATAAAATACAAAATAATTGAATGGAAAAGAGAGAGTTTATAAGACTAACGATTTTTTTTATTCTTATTCTTGTTTTTATTTTTATTTTTATTTTTAATTTTTTTCTTTGAAGGGGAAGTAGAATCTTGGTTAGAGACAATATTATTACGAGTGTCTACATTAGTTTGTTTATATATGGGTATTTTATGATTAGCCAAAAGAGTAGACAAGCCAATGATAGGATAATTAGATAATAATTTTTTGTTAATTTTCAAACGAGACTTTTGACTTTCTATATGGATTCTTCTTTGCAAGATATTTGAAGGTTTAATTGAGACACCATTTGAACCGATTGCATTCAATAGTCTTGAGACATCTTTATTTTTATTTGTTATGAATTTATAATTTGAGGAAAGGTGAGGATTGGATGTTTTAAAGGTGACTCTACCGAATTTGATAGATTTGGGACGAGATATTTTCTTCTGGTCAGAATCTTTAGAGTCCTTTGAAACATTGGATGATATTTTAGGAGGTTGATAAGTGATTGAGATAGTGCTCTGAGAGGGATTAACGTTGAAAAGATTCACACTGTTTAATATAAAAGTGTCAATTGGTTTAGTAGTCATTTCTAGACAACAACAACAACAACGAAAAAAAAAAGAGTAAAAAAAACAGTAATAAATAAATAAATAAATAAAGACAGAGAGCGGTTTTAGAAGTGATAAGTATTGATGATATTTGTGTAGTGATTTCAAAAGAAAAGAATGAAAGGATAGAATTGATGTGAAGAGAAGTTGAATAGTAATAAATATATATAATTATATATCAACATGTATTAAATAAAAGAAGTAAGCCAAGAAGGAAAGAAATTGCAGTTGAAACATAAAAAAATATAAAAAAAAACCGAAGACGTCGAGTTCTAAAGAAAACAGGTGGAAGAAAGAAAGAAAGAAAAAAAAAGGACATCTTTCCCGCAGAAAACCGCTCCCTCGATTCGAACTCTGGCAAAAAAGCAAAGGGGAAAACTCCGCTTAACCCCGCGGGAGAACACATCAAACAAGAAAAACAAAAACAAAAACAGAGAAAGAAAAATAGAGATGCCTCGCAAGTTTAACTATTTGTTTGTTGGTTCACTAGACTAATCTCAAGTTCATTTTGTAGTGGTGAATAAGTCATAGAAAGTTTTTACTTGACGGATCAGTTGTATTTATATATATATATATATATATATTTAGTTAATTAGTTGGCTGGAAGTAATAATTATTCACTCGAGCTATTTGTGATAATATTCACTAATTGATAAAAATGGAGGATGGTGGGAGGATATAATAATAATAATTACTAATAATAATGCGTTCACTCGGTAAAAGAAGACACTCTTTTTTTCTTTTTTCTTTTTTCCCCTATTAATGGATTCAATAAATGGCAAGAAGTTTACAAGATCTTCTATTGGAGTAGATATTCAAGAGAATGGCCTAAATTCAATTCAATTACTTCAAGAATATGAACTTATCTTCCAAAGTTTAATAATTCAATCAACACTCTCCATTGGAAAAATTATTCAATCTTTCTCTCTCAAGAAACCAAAATATATTAAAATTTATAATATCATTAAACATAAAAATAAAAAAAAAAAAATAGGCCTCTTCGATAAATTGTTTTTAGCACAACAACTACCTATACACAATGTTCTCTCTCTACTATTCCCTTAAATAAATCAAATTCTGCAAAAAATTGTTCTATCCTCATCATCTGAAAGGTGCAAATTAAATATAATATCTTCGGTCAAGATCATCAGCTTCTTCTATTCAAAAATAGGGGGACGGTAAATCAATTGAATCACAACAATTTCACTTACCTTTCCTCCTCCTAATAATAATAGTAGTACTAAACAATCTTTTGAAAATTTGTATGCTCCTGTCTTTAACCCTACCCTAGTCAATTCATTCATCAAGGGTCACTTTCAAGATGCTCAATGGACAAAACAGTTAAATTGTGGCATGTAAAAAAATCACGATCGTTGGAAAAACTTTCCCTCATCTAGATTTCGTGACTAGTGTAAGGTTCCGTCCAAGGGATGACAGATTCTTCAGCTATAATTCTCACGACTTGATCACTTCCTTGACGGTCTCAAAGGATGGGAAGTTGACCATCGTTGTGGCTACGCAGGGGTTCCATTCTAAAAGATAGGAAGATATGAAACCCCTGGTGACAAGGTCTTTAAGGGCCCAAGGATCTCGGTGTATTGAATTTGTTGACGATGAGACAAGAGTCTCTGGAAAATAGACAAATTATCGTCGCTTCCAATGATTCAAGGATACGGATCTTTGATGTTAAGACAAAGAAAAATGTTGGAATGTTTGAAAGGTTTCTGTGGTGGTTCCCTTCAACGTCTGGCTCAATACGTGAGGTATCGCGATAATGGGGGGGGTCGTGGTTTGTAGTAGTGATAACCATTGGGTTTGTGGCTAGGTATTACATTCTGATACGTAAAATGTTGTGCCCTGTAAAAATAATCTTAATGGTAATGGAATGAATAAAAAATGGAATCATGGACAAAGAAATAAACTGTTAAACCTCCTTGATAGTAGTGCATTTTTCAAAAATGTTTTCTAGTACCTTTTTTTTTTTTTAACGGCCGTCGATCCGCTAAAAAAAAAATCCAAATTATATTTTCTTTCATACACATAATCATCCAGTGACTGCTGTAACTATAGCTCCAGAGACAACATCCAAAATCTTATCGTTAACAAGTGATTTCATTTGTGAATTAACTTTACAATATATTTAAGAGAATTGAAGAATAATAATGAAATGAAAGATTTTCGAGAATATGATAAATTGATGAAATCCACAATGGAATACAATTTGCCAGATTCTGCTAGTATAATTGGCTCTATTATTGTGACTAGTGATTCACATGGTATAATAAGAGTTTTTAGGTTCGATATGAGTGAGGGCATTAGAGAAGGTATCTTGGCTCAACTAAAGGAACAAGAAAACATAATAAGGAACACTTTCAACAATGAAAATAGTAATGATAGCAGTAATAGTTTCGATATTTTGGATCAGTCTGTGTTTTCTTCAAATTGAACTATGACAAGATCAACTGATTCAGAATCTAAAAAGTTGAATATTATTCCATCTAATGAAACTAGTGATATCAGTGACGGTAAAATTAGTAATGAAGTAAGAGAAGGTAGCACTCAAGTTAAAAAGGTATCATATATTGGAAATATTTCTACTGATAGGAACGATACTAGTAACATTAAAATAGGTAAAAATAGTAGTGGAGTTTTTCCAAGAAGAAGCAACGTATCTAGTCTGTTTACAAAATTGAGTGTTGGTCCAGAACTGAAAAGTACCATAGACTCAAATCATTCAAATACAAAGAAGGATAAAATTTCAATTTTTAATGATATAAATATTAAGGTGGTATTTCCTAAAATATCAGAAGAATGGTCTAACAACAATGTTATTATGAGTGGTATTTACAGTGCATCTAGCTCAAGAAATAGTATTGTCAAGAGCCTCTCAGCATTGAACCTACTTTGTTCTACATGTAATAGCAATCGGTTTGAACCCACACGTAAGAATTCATTGAGTCAAAGAGATGTGGGTTAACGTTGTGTAGATTGTAGCACAATATCGAATAATTTCAGATGAAAGATTTCTATGCCATGTATCTATAGTTAGATCCTAGACACTTGATTTATTGTCTTTATTATGTTAAAAAACTGTACATGTACTAATATTCATTTAATTAATTTTATATTATATATATATATTCAAAAGCTTTACCTTACAACTGAACATTAGGCATTATAACTATCTTTCCTTTATTTTCCCATTGGGTAAGACAAAATGAAATGTAGGATCATCAATCATGATTAATTGAGTAGTCAGGAGGTATTATAGTCTTGGGCTGTTCAAACGGTTTAAAATATCAAAGGTCATTTTATATATTATTGTTCTTTTTACCTTGGAAAGGCTGGATCAGTATTTAGTAAAATTAATAATAAATTATAAATATAAAATACTTGATAACCCCAAGTTTAGAACTAGAAGAGTAGAAAATTTCTACTTAAAATATTGCAACCCAAAATATTTCAAAAACTTGGTTCTTCTTTATTAGGTAACTTAATAATATGTTTTGCTGTAACCGTTACAAATTATGTTGAAGTGGTTAAAATAAGAATTCAGTTACAGGGAAATATGTCTGAAGTGGATGAAAACATTTTATGTAGCTCAATTTTTAAAAAATGAGTGTATCAAAGTTTGTCAAAAGGTCTGATATCAGCATATACTTATCTATCTAACCGAATTAAACAGCTTTAGATTACTGTTTAATAAACGTATTATGTTAACATGGAAAAAAATATTTGTTTCCAGGTTAAGAAGGTTATCATATTCAAACAAGGTGGTATATTAGTGTTTTTCAATGTAGCTGTCTTAAGAAATAATGGGGGTTTCTTAGTTTTTTTTTTACTAATGTTTTTATAAAACATCGACGATTTTTTTTATTAAGATATGGTCTTATAGAAAATAGTCCACATTTACAATTGTTATCTGGTTTCTTCTCTTAGTTAGGTTTTTTTTTGTGGTGATGAGCCCATGGGACGCCATGTCAACAAGATTATAGGATCAAATGATTAACAAATATAAAAGGTATATCTACGTTTTAATGATTGCTTTTAAAAGTGAAGGTCTAATGGTTTTATATAGGGGGGGGGTTCAAACTATAATTTTTAGAATTGTACAACAAACAGTCCTATTTTTGACATTTATGGAATAGACTATGTATTCGGTATATATATTCTGTTGAACATGGAATTTTAGTACATGATTAGTCAAACTTTTTCAAATAATGCTTTTTGCTTTGACGATATTATTTGGCTTATGTCTGTGTATATACTCAGAGGTACTCTTTATATATAGGTAAATATGTATGTATATATATATATATATGGGGATATTAATACTCTGCACTTCATGTAATATAAGTTTAAAAAAAAAGTAGCAATAATAATAGATATTATAGATATTATATTAAATTGATTATTCTTCTAGTTTTACTTATCTAAGGGCTTCGAATGCTTATCATAAGACGAATTTAGTAATTAAAAGAATAAATATGTAAAATTTTCTAGTTAATTCTTAATTATTAACCATCACTGAATTTTTTTGTTTGCACTGATCCTTATCGTCTTAACAACCTTCTTTCTTTCCTTTTTCGATCTTTCCTTTATCTTTGCTTCATCAAGTCTCTGTAAATAGCCATTATACACTACTACTTCTGCAATTAATACTAACAAACCAAAGAATAAACATAAAAGTATTCTAATTTCAATAGGAAATCTACTTGAAGATCTTGACCAATACCATATTGCCATTACTACGGATATCACACTAAGTAAAATATTAAATACAGTGGTTACTTGCTCTTTAATTTGTTTATTTATCTGTGATGGAGTCATATTGGGGTCATTTGGGTCATCTATACTGTTTTCAAGAGCTAGATTGCTTATTGAATCAGTTTTAATCATTTTTTGATATTCCTTTTCCTTTAACTTATATCGTAAGTTATCCAAATGTTGTTTGAATTCAGGAGAATAATTTGAACCAGGAACATTTTTAGGTTTGAATTGGAAGTCTAAAGGTGTTAGTAAGTGTTCAATTTCGTAGAGCGGTTTATTTGTGAAGCTTTGATTGTTTTCATATTTCTCATACAATTCTAAAAATGCATGGATAGAAATTGATTCATCTATCTCAATTAGGTTTGTTAACTCCTCATCCGATATAATCTTTTCTTTGTTAAGATCTTTTAAGAAATTGATTAAATTGGGATTCAGTTTAAGTTTGAACATTATTGAACAAAAGCTAAAAATTACTTGCTGTTCCTTTCACTTACTGCAATTATTTCTCTATTCACAAATAAAGTGGTTTCTTCGACATGTATTGACCTTTATAAGGTATATATATTTTTTTTCAATTCTCACTTTAAGTTTTATCTTTTTTTTATATAATTCCAATGATGATTATTGTAATTTCTACCTACAATGCAGTATTATAAAAAGAAAACCTCCTGAATTTTAAGATATGATTTGGTATTTTACATTAACTATTATGTGTATATAAACATATATAAAAGTATGTTTTCCTTGTATTTTGTTTAACAGTTAAACAGTTTAACAAAACGAAATATACTTTGTCTATTGATTGCCTTGGAATGAAAATATTGAAACAGAAAAAATAAATATTTCAACCTAAAGTTTAAAGAAGTATTAAAATACACAACAAAAATGTATTTGTATATTCGTATATAAAGTATAGAAATATAAATTAAGAGGTACAATAAATATTTATAACATTACAAACATACAGCTTTTGATGAATACTATATTTGCAAACTGCATAATTCATCGAAAGCTTATAAAAGTCCTAACGATTACAATCACATTTCTTTCACGGGAGAGAAAGATATAACGAGAAACAGCAAACAAGTTGCAGATTTCAAGGATATTCCTTTTGTAGATTACAAGTTTATGTCAGATGCTAGATTGGAAGATTGTGAATCCCTATATACAAGTAGGTTAACGATTAAATACATACATTTCGAAACCTTCTTAAGTTTTTACAATTGTTGAAAATAACATATGTTATACAAATATATGAAAGAATAGAAAATTAGATTGTCGTTAATTTTTATGAACTAAATAATCATTTGGATTTGTAAGTACCTGATCATCTTTTTGATACGTTGATTAATTGTAATGCAAAAATAAGGCTAATTTTTCATACAATTGGTTCTAATCTAACTTCTTCATAATTTATTTTAATCAAAATAGCCAGTATTACTAATTGTAAGAGGTAGGAACGTCTTACTTTAGTTTCTCCTATAGATATCAAACCTGAATAGTATTGATATAGTATATATTGGAAACTTAAGTTAATCATTGTCAAATCTAATTCAAGTTGGGCAACTGTTACCATTATTGGAGGAATTAAGAAGACTAGATTAAAGGCGTTGATTATTCACATAGTGGAAGGTATGGTTAAGAGATAATCCCAACTTTATTTGACTTGTTGATTTGAAATGCTAACTGAAGGAGGTCTGTGTCTTGATTTTTCTAGACGTTATAGCCAAATGGCGATTGAAGTCTTATCAGGATCATTTTTTTGAAATTACTGATACAATTGGCTTAAATATTGATGGACAATTTGAGCTGACGTAAAATCTCTCCAGTATTATTTATAGACTTTTTTAAAGAAAATGAAATTATTTCCAAATTATCTGTACTTGAATACAGTTATAGTATATGTGATCAAATTTATTTTTCATTATTGACGGGATTTAACAAAGAACATTAGTAAATAATAATGGATTATACCACAATAAACACAGAAATTACAGATGTAGCGTTTACGAGGTAGTTGGGAGAGAAATAAAATTCCAACAAGATATAAAGGTTAGAAAGTACCTTTTCATTACTTAAATTAAAGGAATTCAATCCTTTATGGAGGTCCAAATATTAATAGAAAGAAACTGAAACATAACAATTGCAGCGGACCATATGTTATTTATGAGCATCCCGAATTTATTGAATGAAAAAAAAAAGAGAGAGAGAGAGAGAAGAAAAATATAATTGATGCTTGCGCTTGGACTGCATTTAATATTGGTAATATACATTGTCCTAACCATGAATGACATTTTGATACAAGCTGCACTCACTATGTTGTATTTGATAAAAGTTCTTTTGGAAACTTAGAATAAATAAGTGATGATTCTTTGGGATCCAATTCGAATTTTCCTTTGTGATTCATTTAGCCAAAATAATTTGTTATCTGAAGTAATATGATTGAATAGATCAACACATCGAGTAACTTTTTCTATTTTAATGAAAGATATTATACTAGAAACTATTAGAACGGGAAATTATATAAGAATTTCTACCCCAGCTTTTTCACAAGTTCTATTGTGACGAAGATAATACTTGTTAGTTGTCAATACTGTATGATATTTTTCAGAATAGTGTTGTAGAACGTTTACATAGATCCACTAGAAAAAAAAATTAAGTGTTTTGTGAACAGAATGCTTAACAACAGTTGTATATTTATTATATATAGCATTTTTATCGTATAAAAATTATTGATATCTTAACCCTCTATTGAATGATGCATTTGCAATCAATTTAAATCTTAGCATAGACATATATTTGATTCTGTAACAATTTCAACACAGTCATTTTCATTGAATAAAATGATAAATTCACTTCAACAAGTATCAAATGTTTTTTTTTTTTGGATAAGATTTGGCTCAAAAAACATATCAATTATAGACCATATGTTAATCAAAGAAAATATTTATTGAAATATAGTAGAAATTGAGGAGACAGATTTTCTTTTAGGCGTTAAGCTGTAGGTCTAATTTAGTAATTTGTTCATTGTGGGTATTTTGAGAAAGTATTTTTTTTTTGATCAGTTTAAGTTTAAAATTTTAAGTTAAATTTCTAATGACTATAAGACTTTCCATATCTAAGGTGTACAATTATTAGAAGTATATCCAAAGTCAAATATATTATTTGTATAGATTATTTTGTAAATCCTTAGATTTTTTTATAATACAAAAAGAATAAAAAAATAAAGTATATCAGAATTTTAATAATTCAAACTCATGAAAATATTGAGTTTTTAAATTGAACAAATTATTTATTTTTTTCATAAGTTTAATCAACTATTGTCACTAATTTATGTTTTATTTCATTTTTCAATAAACGTAAATTTCTTTGCTTCATTATGTTGTTGAGAATTTTTTCATGCTATTACATTTCAAAAAATTATTGAATTGGCATTTCCCACGCTATGGTTGGTTTACTTTCATGGTCAACTGTTAGTAGTTTAATACAAAGTCAAATGTAGTATCAATAATAACTTATACTGATACCTTACAATTTTGGATCCTCCTATTCTTTTTAATCAAGTCTTCTGCATTTCAGTCGATATTATATGAATATTTCCAATAATATCACATTATTAATTGTCTTCTAGAGAATTTTTTTGTTTAACTCCTTGAGATAAATTACAAAAATTTTTTTGTTTAGTGGGACTCAACTTTTCCTATAAAGTTTAAATCATCTACAGTTGAAGATTTTGGTTTATGTCGCTTAAAGGAAGAGATGAAAACAGTGAGAAGTTATGTGACATATTTAGTTTATTAATAAAAAGGTAATTAAGTTTATTCTGGAGTGAAAAGAAAAAAAATTGTTTTTTAAGAATAATTTGGAAATCTTTTTGTTACTATTTTTTATTGCTTTTAAAAGGTTCTTATTTCTTTGATACAAAATGGCCCATTTATAATATATTTTAATAATGAAAAAGAATTTATTTTAAATAATTTAACGAGCTTTGTAAAAACTAACTTCTAAGCAACAAAAAAAAGGCCTAAACTGTTTAACAGTTCTGCCCATTATTTTGGTTTTAATGAGGTATTAAAAATGATAAAGGTTTTTTCATTATTTTATGTTTTTTTTTTCAAATTTTTTTGTTGAAAATTTATATTTTGTTTATTTTAGGACCTTCTTCTTTAAATCTGGGAATAAAAACTATATTTCTCCTGTAGAAAAAAATACCAAACTTTTTCAAACGAAAAAGTTTAATGAAGATTATTTTTCATTATATATAATTCAATCCTTTAGATGATTTACCATAGAGTGACTTAAATTTTACATATATGAAAAAATATTCTAGTTAAAACAATAATGATCAATACATTTTTCTTAATTTTACTTAAAATTAATTATAAGTTGCCATGCCAATCCCAGAAATATTTCTTACTTATCTAAAGGCTACAAGAATATATAAATATAAATATAATTCGTTTCTTTAGAAGATTGGTGCGTGTTTTGTTATTAAAAACATATATAGGAAGGCGAAAAAAATATTTTATTAGAAAAACACCATTTTTTTTAATAAACTTTTCTAATAGCTTCGACAAAAGCAATAATTAAAAAAGGATACATAAATGTTGTCTCTTCATTTTTTTTTAATTTTTACAACAGCAGTGAATTCCTCAATTTTATATAAACAAAGAAATGCAAATAACTAACACTTAATGATACATCTTAAAGGAACAAAGCCATTAAAATTTGATGTTAATTAAAATGGATTGCTAACTAAAAGATTTTTACCTTTTATATTAAGTACAGGGTATTAGAAGGAGAGATAAAAATAAAAAATAGCTAAAATACCGTTTAAAACTAAAGTTATACACAACCCCCTCGAAAAAAAAAAATGACAAATTTAAGAAATCGTATATTCTCTCCCCCTTCTTTTCCAACCACTTTTTTTTGATAACAAAGAGGAAAAGAAGAGTGAAAGAAATAGGGCATAAACTGTGGTATGATTTATTTATTCACAATAATAATAGTTTAACACTAGGTGCCCAATTACTATAAAAAAATATCTTCAAAGAAAATAATACAAATGATATTTAATACTTTAAACTACCTTAAATATATTATTTTTGATTTTTACTATTTTCTTTTTTTTATGAAATACAAGTGCTATATTGAGAAAAGGGTTTTAAAATATAATTTATCCTCAAAAAACGTTGTTATTTTGAACAATTTCTAAACCTCGAATGTGTACTATTAATTTATTTACAGCTTTTTCAGTTTACAGACTGAATGTGCAAATATTGGAAATATTAGAATTATCTATAAACAACACTTAATTCTTGCTTGGCTGCATCATATGGAATATTTGCTTCTTTTTGGTTTTTTTTATTGTAGAAAAACCATTAATATATATTTTGAGAAACATTTCTCTAGCCAAACATTTTTTTATTTATTCCAACAATTTTAGAAAAAGAAAACTAGGAGAATATCAATTAGTTATTTTCCTACAATATAATTTATTAAATATTACGAAACTTGTTACTCGACTAACACTCAAAGTCAGATATATATTTACTTAATTTTAAATAAACCTAATGAACTAATAAAATATGCCAATATTATAGATTAAGAATAGTTGGTTAATAATTGAATTGATCAATTTTCCTTTTTCAGTTACTTTCTTTTTTGGTAATGTTCCTTTTTGGAAAATTAGAAAACTAAGAGGTCGAAAAAGATTGGAAAAAAAATAGATTTAAGCAAAATGAAGAAAAATAAAAGAAGCAAGACCCACCTTACAATTTAGACTAAACCCACATTTATAAAATATGAAAATATTAAATAAAAAAAAAACACACATCAAAATTATACTTTCATGAGATCCTATTGTATTACAACTAAAGGTACATTACGAAACGCATAGGAATTAAGGCGTTCTAATACTCAACTCCATCCAATCACATTAAACATTATTTCTACACGAATTGTTTCCTCTCTTGTTTATCTATTAACATTATATATCTATTGTTCCAGTTATTAGAATTATGTTTGGATTAGTTCTTTAGCTGTTTTTCTTAAGTTATTATGGTAGGAAATTTAATATAAAAGGAAAAAGAATATTTCAAATATTCGAAATAAATTTCTTGATGTTTTTTTACACTATTTCTTCTTTATAATTATTTTATATTGAATTTATATTTCTATATATAACAAGGCACAAATAGAAACAAAATATTATCTAAGTAAGTTTCACTAGTTATATGGTATTAAGACACAGATATGTAACATATGTAGTGAAAGTCAAAGAATATTAGTTGGATGTACGGATGTAAGACAACAGTCTCGGTTCGATTCGCGAGAGAAGCACATTCGTGTCGATGGAAAAAGAAAAGAGTTTCAAGAAAGATTTGAGAAAAAGAGATTTGGAAAACGGAATTACAAAAAGAAAGGAACTGAAGGAAAAGTAACAAACATGACATCAGAATAAAGAAATACATACATGCCCCGTAAGAGTCATAAGGTCACGCACTAACAAGAAGAACTGTTACAAAAAGTGGAGAAGAACAATAAGGTAGGAAAGTAAATGTGAGAGGAAGAGGCTTTGAAATAATAATAAGGAAAAGAGTGACTCATTGGATTGATGTTTTGTTATGACCACGTGGATCAGAAGAAGTCGAGAACTAAATGAATTACAAATCAATGAAACAATAATTGTCTATTATTTTGTGTTTTCGTAGTTGCAAGAGCCACTAGGCTATTATTTTATGTTTTCGTAACTGCAAGAACGTGTTTCCACGTTAGTAAGACTCATGAGCAATTTTCTATTGTATCAAGGGACGCCTCATTGTGATACAATAATTCAAGACAAGTTTCATTAGACGATTTCTGATTCACATGTGGACATATATAAGTAGGCAGGATATCTGAGTAGATTCACGACTTTGTAAGTTTATAAGAATCTTGTTTTCCTTATAATTCCTTTATGTAATTTTACTGGACGCCTGTGGCCTTACGACTTGAACTCATCAGATTTTTTAGTTATATGTGGCTTGCCTTTCTTATCTAACAATTATATATATATGTATATGTATATAGTATGAATAAATAAATAAGTCTCTTCTTTTACTTTTTCTCTTTTTATCTTTGAAAATTTTTATTTTCAAAAAACAAAATGTTTTTCTTGGAAACTCATATCTCTACACCCAGACATCACATATAAACTTTGTACCATAATAATCTTTTCTCTCAAGAAAAAAACTTCTTTAATAATTTTAATTATGGTAATAATTCCAGCAAATATATATATATTTTATATAGAAATATAGCAGGACGAGATAGGGAAATAAGCCCAGTATATAGTTATATAGTTTTAGGAGAGGTAAAGTCCATCTTAACCTTTTCTATTTTAATATTATATTTCATCTAACCCTCTATCCCAACCAGATATTTTACACCAAGATAATAACATCCTGGGCGTGTGGCGTAGTTGGTAGCGCGCTCCCTTAGCATGGGAGAGGTCTTCGGTTCGATTCCGGACTCGTCCATTGTTTTCTTTTTGGCGTTTGGTTTTGTTTTTTATAAGATACTTTTTTTTTGTAATAGATGAAGATCTACTACGAGAGATATACTCTTCTAGAATGATAAATATAATAAATAATTCTTGGTTGTTTGTTATTGTCCTCTATACAAGATATATAAACTATACTGTATACACAGAATAAACTAAGATACACAGATACACAGATATATATATATATTATAAACAAGAAAAACAAGAACGTCGTCGTCGACTAAAGAGGTTGCAAGATCGTCTAGCGTGACATCAGGACAACATATGTCACATTTTTCTTACAGTAATGGCTCAACTCTAATTTCTGTTTAGAGTATTGTCAAAGGACTTGGATTCTGTAGATAAACTATAATAATGGATGTATTAGATAGATAAATGATAATTACACCTATGGGTAAAGATCTATATCTATATATCCCTGTGTCTCTTGCTCTTATATTTGCTGTTACATAAACTATATACATGTATTCTCCTTCCTAATCCAAGTACTCATAAGTTCCTTTCTTAAGTAAGCTACGACAGACTGGACATCTCGACGACGACGCAAATAAAAAAAACAACAGTGATGTTCGTTTTTACCCTGACTGCAACAGGATTGTAAAGTTAGAGTCCCCTCTTACTTTTTCCCGGATATTACAGTTTATTAAATTTCCCTCTTTGTATACCGTGGGGTCTACACACCACATCGAATCATTATGGGGTCCACCAAAATATTGTAAAAAATAAAATACAGCACTATATTAAGAATCATTTACTCCAAGCCTGTGAACTTCTCGTACAAGTAAAGGTCAAACTTCATCACGAGATTGTTTATAATTCAACGAACGTACTCAACGTACTCATCATCTCAGTAACAACAACAGTTGATAATTCAATATATATAATATATATGTGTGTGTATCAACGTCCCCTTAAAAAGTAAAACAAAGAAAAAAAAAACACAAGAATAAAATGAAAAATGAAAGAATTGGGTAAAATTAATGGGAAAATATACCAACTCATACACCTACACTACTACTTTTTTTTATTTTCATCATCCTATATCATTCCTTGACTTTTGTATAGCCTTACGATCTTTCACAGAAGAGGACCAGGGAAGAAAAAAGAGACATTTTTTTATACAGTTTCATAACGTTTGAAGAGGTTTGGTGGGATCAAAAATGTGTGAACTGTAAAGCAATCATGTCTTCAACCCCTATATATATAAGACACAGGGTTATTTTCTGATCCCTGTAAATCTTGCTGACTTGTACTCTATTAGAATAGAACAGGCAAAACAAACTAGTTTTTTTTAAGGAAGAACTACAATATATAATTAACGTGCACAACGTCGTCCACCAAATATTTAATGTATAAAGTTCAACGGGCTTAAAGAGCAAAAGAAACTGATCCAGAGAAGAATTACATCATATTAACCAACTTCATTATAAGGATCTAATTACACTAGTTCTAACTGGGTAAATCAAAGGGTCAGGTAGGTGATGAAGCTAATATGAATATAAAAAAATGCAAACTAACTTTTTTAAAGAGATCGTCCCTTAAAAGACTCTACCTAAGAAGGCAAATGAACAAAGTTTTTTTTTTTTTTTGCCTTCTTAGAAAGGATTTATAGAAAGAATATTGACAAAGAATGACAAAAGAAAAAAAAAATTAACTATGATATTACTAAGACCAATGGCAATAAATGGGTAGTTAAAGAAAAAAAAAACTGAAGTCTCTGGAAATAATGAAATTCAAAATATGGATCAATTAGGTATCGAAGGTATGGAGTTTGCTGAAATAATGAAGAATATCAGCAGTACAAATGGTAGAGTCAGATTAGGTAATATGCTATCTAGAGATAACAGTAAGAAAATTAGAAGAAGTAATGGAATAAACACAAAATGAAGATCACAAGCAAAAAATGGAGGAAAGAGTAAAAAAAAAATAAATTAAAACAAGATTTAAATAATATTGGTTTGCAGTGATACAAAAGCCTAACATATAATATTACATACATATATACATTTGTATAGTCATGAATTTCATAAATGGTTCATTTGCTACTAATTAGAAGATTTGCAGCTTCTTTTTTTTGCCAAATAGAATAACTTAAAAAAACTACAAAGAAACTTCCAGTTCATAGATTCCTTTCTTTCCTCTTAAAAATTGAATATTGTTACTAGTCCCCATTAACACACACACACATATATATATATATGTATATAACTATGAAAGGGTCGACTGTTCCTTTCATATAAATGTTAGTTGTTCGACTAATTCTGATACAAATTTAGATTCCATGATATTATTAATATCCCATCTTTTATTCTTTCTTGTCAATGTGTTTGATACTATTTCCTTTGCACACATATCAATATCTTTGAGTTTATTCCATCTCCATTCAAACCCTGCTATTCTATGTGATGTAGCTCTTCTTCTTTGTTTAAGGGTAGCATTAACTGGAGGATCAAACGGTAGCCGGTCTTCAAGTAATGAATATAATATCACACCCATGGCCCATGAATCACTCAATCTACCATCATACGGTATCCCCATTAAGATCTCTGGTGATACATAATCTTCTGATCCACATCTTGTTGTACATAACTCATCTTTTCTTGAAAGTTGTTTGCAAAGGCCGAAATCAGTCAATTGAATAATATTATTATTTAAATAAAATTGTTGCCTTGTATCGTCGTTTGCCATTAACTTGATTTCATTTAATGGATAAACCAATAGAATATTCTCTAATTTAAGATCTCTATGAATAATCAAATTATCATGAAGATATTTGACTGCCAAACTCAATTCTGTAAATATTCTTTGAACCAATTTGATCTCTAACCCACCATTACATTCAGTTAATCCTTTCAAAAGATCACCACCTTTACAATACGACATAACAATATCACATTCCGATACCATCGTATTTAGTCCTTCCGTACCATTAACTATTTCTTTACATTGTCTTAATAATGTAGTCAAGGGAGTTTTATCATTTAAAAATATTGGATTGTTGACACCATAAAATTTGATTATACAAGGATGATCCAGTTTTTGTAGAACTGATAATTCTCTAATTAGAGAACTTTCAAAACCTGAAAATAGTTCAGTATCTCCATTACTATTATTAATTTGTTTAAATAAATTGTCCGGGAAAATAATTTTTTTGACTGCTACCAACTTATAACTAATATCTGGATTGTACTCAATATTCTCATATAGATCTACTATACTAAAATTACCCTTACCAATTTGTTTAATCTTATTTAATTTAATCGAATGATCAAAATTGGGTAATAAGTAAACATTTAAAATATCTATATTCGAATTTATATCAAGATTTGTATAGTCATCGTTATCATAGTTACCAGTAGAGGTATTTAAACTAGAGACAGACAATTCTTCACCTACAGTAGGTAAAGAAGATATACGTTTTGGGGATAGATCTGGTGCAGGTACTAATTCTGATACGACACGATGTTCATTTTTCAATAATCCATCTAAATTTCTTGACTCTTTATAATTTTGTTCATTAAGATAATTAATTTCATTTAATTCGATATTTTTCAATGCTGTATATTTGTCACGTCTTTTCTTAATATTAATTTCAGATAATATTGGATTAGTAGAAGATGGTTGTTGAAAAACTGAGTTTTTATGTGATATAGTAGGAGAAGTGACACCCAAAATACCCAAACCTTGCATTGGAGAGGAAGGAAAATAATTTATTGGAGTCGGAAAGATCCTAATATTATCGAATTGTGGAGTAGGTAAACCTTGTGGAGAAATTATATCTTTACCGTTAGCAGAAGCATTATTATTAAAAGTAGTAGTAGTAGTAGTAGTAACAGTAGCAGTATTATTATTGTTATTATTATTAGTTATATTTCCATTAATATCCAAATCAGTATTCAATTGCTGTAACTGTGGAGTCTTTGGTTTTTCTTTGTCACCTCTAAGATACTCTGCATAGGCCTGTTGAATATTCATATTTACCATATGTTATTTGTCGATTGCTTATGTATATATGAGTATGAAAATATTTTCTTAATATAAAAACAAACAAACAAACAAACGGACAGAGTGTAACTAGTGGGAACATAGACAAATAAATACAAGTAATATATAACCAATGTCAATAATATCAAATCTTATAACTCATTGCGTCTTATATCTATTATATACAAAAAAACGTAAACAAAACAAAACTTCTTTTTGTTCTTTTTTTTTTTTTTTTCTCATTTTTTTTTCCTAGTCTCTTTTAAGGTTTAGAATAAAAAAAAAGAGATTAAATTACACTACTTTTTCAGCCAAAACCCTAAGTCTCTACAATTGTTTAGAGAGACAAAAATAATATCTGATCTGATCTTAAAGGAGGGGAAGATATCTAGATGATGGTGTCACTAAGGGAAATTAAGAATATAAGTAAAGGAGCTAAACAAGAAATAGACTATATTACAATACATGGTCAGCACAAACACACACACGTATATATATGTATATATATAGGTGTAAACAGTAAGATATGGGAAAAGGAGAAAACGTAAAAGAAATATTTGTAGACTTTTTTTATAAGAAAACATCACACCTTTCTCACTCTTTTCTTCTCTGTTATTTGATTTGTTACATCACCTCCAATGTTTCTTTTCAAAAAATCTGCCTGTTGTTCCTTTCTTGTCTTTCTACCCAATTTTTTACATTACCTCCTTTCAAAGCACTACCTGGGATGTAAAATTTAATGACCTATCCCCTACATCTTTTCAATTCATCAAACAATTGAAAACATGCCCCTTTTGTCTCTTTACTTTCATTGATTACAAAAATTCGATATCCCACCTGCTAAAATTGAAACATGTGCGCCAAATCTATAATTTTATAGTCATCGATTTTATAAATGGTATATATATATATATATATATATATATATATATATATATATATATATATATACTACACAATCAATCAGATAAATTCTTACTTAAATGCTGTGAATAAAGCACTTTCACCCTATCCAAATCCAAGTCTCTTAGTTTATTTAACTGAATAAATTGTCTTTTCAATCTTTGTAATTTAGCCAAATTGACATGACTTGAATTTACATCGACAAAGACACAGTTCGGATCATCGACATCGTCCCCTTCAATCAGGATCCTACTCAACTGACCTGCATTAAAGCCGCCGTTGCCAATTGAGTCTTGTTCCTTTAAGTGTGTCAAGATGACTTTATTGACTTTCGATGTCTCGACCTCCAATAATTGAATGAAATTGGATTGTGTGGCGGGTTTCAACAAAGTGACGGAATTAGGTTTTAGAACACCAGGCCGATTATTATTATTATTATTATTATTATTATTGGAAAGAGAGTTCAGTTTGTTTAATTTACTGTTTAAGGGTGACGAGGAGTTTTGTTTAGAACCTATTTTATTTGAGTTAGAAAAGACGATACTGTAGACTGGATCGATGATGGAGTCTATTGTATCGTGCGGGGACAAGAGTGGGAATAAAGGAGAATCCCATCTGTTTGTCTCGTTTGGTTCCTCATACCTTGCGACCAAATCACGCAACAACTTCTCGTCCCAAGGAAGATGGTCCCTTGACAAATCCTCCATTCGATTCCATTCCTGGACCTGTTTTAAAGACGACATAACATAGATACATAAGAATGAGGTAGCTAGGTTCTTGACTTCACAATGTAATTGGTATCTGAAACCTTTAATGTAGTTCAAGGAATCAACGATAACGATGTTTGATTTGGAGAGGTCTCTTCTTACTGCAGAGGTAATCTTTGATCTTAGCTTCCTTTCATCTTGTGATGTAATGTAGTCATTGTGTTCAATACCTAATGATTTGTCTGAATGTACAATCACTTTATAATTGGATAAAGATGGTTCAGATTCAATCTTTTTGTTCAATAATTGAACTAATTGATTGGTATAAGTAGTCTTACCAGAGGATGGGTACCCAGTGAGTAAAATTAATGGCATGTGGATGTAAAAAAAAAAAAAAAAAGAGAAGGAAAAGAGGGAAGTAAACGTATAATTAATTTAATTTATTTTTGTGGTTTACTTTTAGATTGTTTATTTATTATTATAAGATCGGAAGGGATATAAGTGTTCATTTAATGTAAGTGTTTGTTAATTTATTCAGTATTTCCAAGTGTGATGTCTTTTATTTTTTATTCTTCTTCTTTCTTTGTTTTTCCAAAAAAAAAAAAAAAAGAAAAAAAGAAAAAAATTTTTTTCCACCTCCCTCACTATAACTACATGGAAAAGTGAAATTTCCCAAAAGATTAAAAATACAAAAAACAAAACAAAAGGAATATTACTCCTTCAACTAACTTCACGTTCAAATATACAAATTGTAACTAAATTTATTATTTTCCTTTTCTTTCCTCCTTTACATCTGGACATGAGTCGTGCAACATATCATGATGTTAAAATCAAGTAAAAAAAATATAAAAAAATATAAATATATATATATATAGAATGGATTATTATATAATACGGATGTGTTTAATACAAATGTTTATTTATTTATTTATTTATTTATTTTTCATGGTTAGGGAACATAGAAACTGTTAAACAAGATGCTTATCATAAGAGGCAAGAAAAAGGTCTAAAACCAGCATATTCAGCTCAACACAAAATCATCTTTCCACCAAATGTATGATTATTATTATATATTCACAAAAAAACAAGTAACAAGAAATTCTGTTTGTCTTTTTTTCCCCCCTCTTAAACAGACAGAAGTAAATAAAATAAAGGTTAAACAAATACAACGAGGGAGGGGGGGAGTGAAGAGAGGTTGATGTCCTTTATATAATTCTCTCTGTGTGTGTCTTGCTTACCTATTGTTTCTATTCTAGTATTATTTATTTATTTATTTATTACCCTTACATTTTTGTTTTGTGGTTGTAGTATTGATAATCTCCCAAAAAAGGGACAAACAAACAAAGGGAACTGCCTCTAATGTATATTGTTTACCAAAACAATAGGATAACAACTCCCCCTAAGATTCTTTTGTTCTGCCTTCTTTTCATTTATTTATTTATTTATTTTGTTTAAAGTCCGTTATCTCCATATTATTTATGTAATTCTTACAATAATTAATAATTATAATATACAACAGTAAGAACCACTAAATAGAAGAGTACGACATCTTTTATTATTATTATTATTATTATTATTGTTGTTGTTGTTGTTGTTGTTGTTGTTTTCCACCCCCTTTTTTCTAAAGAGGAACGCGAAAACTACTAAAAATAAATAAATAATTGAATAAATAAATAAATAAATAAATGAATAACAGGACTTTTCCTCGAGAGGGTGAATAGAAATATATTGCCTCGAGAGGAGTCCTTTTTTATTTATTTATTTATATATTTACTTTTGGAATAATAATATGCACAGAAAGGTATTTCCCGAGTTCCAGGATTATGTAGATATTCTCCTGATATTATTTATAGTAAATAAATCCATTTTGGTATGTGTGTGTGTGTGTGTGTTTTATTTGTAAGAAAAAAAGGGAAAATGTACATATATATAAATACATAAAATACACGATGATAAACAGTTCATCTATGACACGTCACATACACTCTCCTTTGTATTTGACGTGCCCCTGTGTCTCTTCTATATATATATATATATATATTATCATGGCGTTCCTCACTCTTGCTTGGAAAGGTTCTTTTTTTTTTTGCTTTTTAATTGGTGTAATAAAGAAGAAAGATTACTGACACACTTATTTAAATAGTTTTTTTACTTATTTATCAAAGTTACACTATCTCTTTCTATAACTTTGGTGATTTACACAAAGACAAGGAAAAAAAAAGGTTCTTTTTATTTAATCGTTCCGTTTTCCATCATCATCATCTTTTTTTTTTTTTTTTTTTAAAAAGTATACGAATACAAAATATAGTTTTTTTGAATACATTATTGTATGTGTCTGTTTTAGAAAACAACAGCCGTAATAATATCAATAATAATAATAATAATAATAATAATAATAAAACAGGACCATCAATTTATTGTGATCAAAAAAAAAAAATTCTGTTACTGTAAACATTTTCAAGTGTATGCTTAATATCACTTTTTCTTTTTCTTTAAATCATAAATATTTACTATTATTTTATGTGTCACTTAGGATAACCTTATCTGATATTATTATTGATAATAATAATAAGAGTACACCACATTAATAACATTCTGACTCATTTTCTTTCTTTTTCCCTTTTAAGTTATTGCAAAAAAAAAATTAAATTAAATTAAATTAAATTAATATTCTTCTTTTGTTTTTTTTTTTCAACATATTTGTTTTCATCGAGATTTTAATTCCATATTATCTATTAATTTATTTATTTATTTCTTTACCACATCTTTTCGACCTTGTTTTAAATATTATCTTCTTCGTTTCCTAATGTCACCTTCCGTTGCCTTAAATCAAGATTTACTAAAGAATCCCAATCCAAATTCAGGAAGAAAACATACTTTCCATTTCACTCCAATTGTTCCAAAGAGGAAACTCTCCATTGATAGCGACCTCTCAAACACTGACAATGGACACACTTCAAATTTACCAAATAAAAGACACAATAGGTCAAATAGTGTCGCTGCATCTGATCAAACCACAGTGAATTCCGTGGCCACTATCAAAATATCTAGGAAGTGGGTTCTCCCACCAAGACCAAAACCTGGTAGAAAAACTCTCCTCAATGGTAGCAATACTCCCAATTCCACATCTTCCACTACTAGTAAGAGAAGAACTCAGAGTGTTCCTGCAGGACCGCCTGTTAACAGTGGTCCTCATAACAATAACAACAATATTCTTAATAAGACTAATCTTTCAAAACAAAATTCGAGTAACTACCTGGCTTTCCTTAAATTCGATAATATCACTTCTTGTTCAAATAAACCATTTGTAGACGACGACACAATAGGTGAACAAGACTCTATATTATCTACCACACCAACACAAAACGAAAACACTACGCCTCCATTCACTTCAAATAACTTCTCAATTGTTAAATCCCCTGGTGAAAATTTAACAAAAACAAGAACAACCACTACTACTACTTCAGTGACATCCGCAATCAGTACCACTAGTAGCACTAGCACCGCATTTCAAAGAGAATCTTCTTTGAGTCATACTGCAATTACTGCTCCAACAAGTGACTTGTGTCTCTCCCTCAACAAGTTACGTTCTTTCACTTTTAATAATGACAACATTGACACTATTAGTGACAACAACAACATACCAAAAGAATTAGACCTGGCCTGCGACCAAGATATACCATCAGCTATGCTCTCGTCCTTCGCATCAAATGCAAGTTCTTGTGACGTTATGATGGGTCCTGCCAACAGTGACGAATTTATCGAAAAGACTACAAACGATGAACTAGAGAACGAGATCTATAATAACATTTGGAACTTTTTGTCACGTTACAACAACAACCCCATAGACTATGGTGCTGTAAGTACTGATGATGGTGATAAATACAATTACGACGTTGTTTCCAGTGAAAAAAACATTGCTTCAACTGATGCTGTCGTTAATGATGTTGGTGTATATTTTTATTCTGCACCATCTTTAGAAGAGTTGATGGACAAACAAAATAAAGACTCTAATAATCTTAGGAATCTTGGTCTCGCTCTACAGGATTAACTATAAAGTCGGCTAAAAAAACAAGAAATAAAAAAAAAAAAGATAAAAGAGGAATAAAACAAGTTAGCTTTTCTATCCACTCATAGAGTACTTTGTCAAGTTTGCCTTTTTAGTATTTTCTCGATTATTTTGTTTGTCATCGCATTTGTTCTTTTTTTATTTCCTTTTTTTAATGATAATGACTTACGTGCATTCCGAGGATGACTCTATCTACCGAACCAGCATGAGATGATATATTATAAAAATAATATCGTGCATGTGGTTAGAAGTGATCCCCTCGTATTTATTAACTTATTTTTTTTTTTTGACGTCATGTGTTTATGTATCTAACTAATTGTATATTTTTTTCGTCTTCTTTATAAAATATACATTTGAATATTTATTTAGTTGAATTAATTAAAAGAAAAAAAGAAAGAAAAAAGCACATATATCTTTACTTCGAACAATCCAGTTCTGTTAAACCTTTCACTGAATCAACGTCCCTAGAAAATAGTTCATTCCAGCCATTGATAAACTCCTCTAACTCTTTAGCTGATTGGCTTTTTTCTCTCTGTCTCTCTCTCTTTTCTTCTTCTTCATTAAGGGATTTTCACCATTAAAAAAAAATAAAATAAGTGAATATTTCGAATTAATATACAAAAATTTGTATCTTCAAGGAAATTAATAATATTCCTAATACTCTGTAACCAACTTGAGTTCCCCGAAGACGGACTTTTAAATTTGAACATTTTGTTATTAAAGAAAGAACTTAAACACTGGGAACACTATTTCAGCAAGAAATATAACAGATCACCTAAAAAAGAATGATATTGAGCGATTTCCAGCCATTAAATTTATGTATAAAAGTTGTTCAGAATATAAGAGTAAAAAAAAATACGACATAATAGAACACCTATTAAGAATGATTATGTCTTATATTGCACTATTGTTGGGAATTTTACAACTCTTAATGGTACTAATGAAGAAGAATTTAATGAATTTGTTAATAAGGAATTTGTTACTAACTCCACAGACCTATTATAAATCTATTAGTTCATTTGAAATATATTTAGCTCTTATTAAGAAGAAATTAGATTTGATGGAATTCGAAAAAAAAAAAGATAATACATTAGAAGAATCAAATATAGATGGTTTTGAAGATTCATTAAGGAATAATAGAACCTGCATAATTAACAACTATGAAAATAGTAATAATCATATGCGGTCAGAAAATAAGTTTTCCAAGAGGTCACACGGTTCTGTCTCTCCATTAAAGAATTGAATCTATTGTAAGGAATCATCAAAGGACTCCTAGAAGAAAATTTAATATAGAAATAAATGAAAATGTTACACCTGTTGTTATTAGTCCCTCTCCGTTTTGAAAACATCCTTTAACTCAAGTATTAAAGAAAGTAGAGAGTGAGTATCAAAACAGTATGAAAAGAACTTAAACTTGATGAGATTGAAATGGAGACAGAGGAGGAAGAATAGGAAAAAGATAACAAGGAGAGTGGTGCAAGATACTGCTTTTAAATTAGAAAAAGAGATTCCCAATACTAATGCTAGGAAACGCAATAATTTGAAAGAAACAAATACAGAAGGTTCTTCTACTAACAAGTCTATAAACTCCAGGATTCAGAAAAAAGCAGAAAACTAGAATTATAGTAAGAATGGATACATCAAATGATATTAATAAAGAAATTGATTTGCATACTAGGTTGAGGAACATAAAAAGACAAAAATTGATACAATTTATTGGAAAAAAAAATCAGTACATTTACAATCAACAATCAACGACAATTTAGTTCTTGAAAACATTAAATTGCATAAAGTAACAGCAAAAAAAGCAGACAAGAAACGGAACAGTACCAAGACTCCAATAAAACAGAAACATAGAAAGAAATATATTTTGTTAAGCAATAACTTTAAAAGAGTTAAACTTCTTAATAAAAATAAAAGAAACAACCATTGGAGAAAGTACAGTGTTAAGAAGTTTTAAAAGACAAGGTTGGAACAAGTATAGCGACTACAAAATGTTTCTAATAGGGAATGTTTGCACAAATATTAATGATATTTTATATGCAGTACACATATAACTGTGGAAAAAGCATATAATATCAAACTCTATCAACTAAATCAAAAGTTCGACTATATCTGTAATTATAATGCCACATTCTGGCACATGTATGAAAAACATATCTCCATTCTCCGATTTTAAAATATTTGAAGTAATAACATATTGTCAAAATTTCCCTTTTCATTCGTGTACTCAATGATTTTCTATTTTTTCAATATTTTCCATTGATTGCATCCTTTCTTTTTTTTATTATTGTCCATAAGACATTCTAGTTGTAGAATTGTTCAATTTAATTTCAAATTTCTAACTCCAGGATATTAACCCATCTTTTAACAATAAAATAATCCCTTAAATTACCATCAATGACCACAAAAAGTTTTCCTCTTTTATGTCAATAACTGAAGTCAGTATAAAGCTCTTAATATATACCATCGCAAATACCTCCATACAATTAGAGACACTACTAATAATCACATTAAGCACCTCTCATACACCTTAATAAACAGAATTGTTAACAAATAAAATTATATCAAAATTGTTGAACAATTCAACTAATTCTGGTACAGAGGTATTGACTGGATCTAAATGATTCTACTTAATATCCATAGGGTCATATACCGGATTCTTTTCTGTATCAGTAATGTCTATTGTGAACGGTAAAATGTTTTTGAATCCATATTTCAGTAAGGCCTTTAAAGTTAATAGACTTATTCTTCCCTGTGTAGCAACAATTCAGAGTGTGAAATCTTTTATCTTTGGCATTTTTTTTTTATCATATCAATGATTTTTTAACTTTTATTGTATATGTCTTATTGTTCTGTCATCAAATAATAATAAAGAGATTTTGAGATTAGCTATCTTTTTCTTTTTTAAATCTGAACTAGTTAATCTTTATATTTATTTTTGTGTGTCACATTTTATATTTATCAGTCAAATGCCTACCGAACATTATCTGGGGACAAAAAAAAATAATAGAAAAATAAAAAAAGTATTTTTTTAAAATACGTTTTCATTGAATATGGGAATAATATACTAAGACTATAATATCCAAAAGCTAAAAATATAAAAATTTAACTATTATTTTTACCTTTGTCTCCTTTTGTATGTAAATATGACACATAATAATGATGATATACATGTCTGTAGTGTATAGAACTGGAGCGTGTGTGTATTGGCTTGAAACCCAACCTTGGAAAACTTTTTTAATCCCTATATACTTTCTGAAGGTTCATGTTATATAATTTTGACTAAATCAACCTCCCAGACCTCGAAAAAGTGAATAATGATTCCCGAGCTTATTGAAAATGTAAATACTGCTAGTTTTAACTGCGACAAAAACATTTAAAATGAAATATGTATGAAATTTATATAAATAAATTGGTATAAATTTGCTGTAAGTGGGAAAAAGAAAACCTCAATACAGAATACTTTTCTATGGTTCAAAAGGTTGAATAACTCAGAGAGCCCAAAACTTCTGAGAAGATATTTATTTATATTCTTTAATCATACTTCACGACACAGGTCCCAATAAAATACTGTCTGGAAGCTTCTTTTTTTTAGTACTAACTAATATTATTTACCGTATTTTTATATATTATTTGAACAAATACATAAAAATGTAATCTCGCAGAATTTTTGGATCTATTCAATTAATATAACCAAGATAGTAAAGTAAACAAGGAATTTTTATAATAATTATATAAAATGTAAATAATACTAACAAGCTATATACTAGTACTTAAATTAGCAAAGGAAATCATTATTATTTATTCAACAGTAACTGACTTGGCCAAGTTTCTTGGGAAGTCAACATCAATGCCCTTGTTCACTGCTAACCAATATGACATCAATTGTAGTGGAATAATATTTAACAATCCTTGCAAGCAATCGACTGTTTGTGGAACTTCTAGTGTGATTAAATCACTTGTAGATGCTTTTTTGCTCCACACGGTATCCCCCTCATTACATATAATGATAGGGCGACCTTTTCTGGCCGTCACTTGTTCGATAGATGAAACAACTTTTGGGAATAACGAGTCTCTTGTCCCAAAAGCAATGATAGGTAAGTTCTCATCGACTAGGGCTAACACACCATGTTTCAATTCCCCTGCAAGCACACCCTCTGAGTGCATGTACGAGATCTCCTTAATCTTCAATGCACCTTCCAATGCCGATGCAAATTGGTACCCTCTACCCAATAGTAACAGCGACCTTTGATCCTTCAATTGTGTTTCACATAGCTCCTTGATTCTAGCTTCTAGTGATAAAACATCCTTGATTTGTTCTGGAATTATTTTCAATCCCTGTATGATCTCTGCTCTCCTCTCTTGTTTGGACACTCTGTCGTCCGATAATGAAAGTGCAAACATTACTAATGCAATGTATTGAGATGTGTATGCCTTGGTTGAGGCAACCCCAATTTCTGGGCCTGCATTGATGTGGACACCACAGTGGGTTGCTCTGGAAAGTGAAGACCCTACCGTGTTCACAATACCAACTGTCAACGCACCTCTCTCCAAACAGTAATTCAATGCCAGCATAGTGTCTGCAGTCTCACCACTCTGGGATACAAATACACAGATATCGTCTCTGAACACAGGTGTCTTTCTGTCCAAGAAGTCAGATGCCAACTCGATACTTACTGGTATTTCTGACAACTCCTCAAATATAGCTCTCATGGCTAAACATGAATGGTACGATGTACCGCATGCAATCATAATCAATCTACGTGCACGTCTGATGGCTGGCAGCCATGCGGCTAACCCTCCCAGTAAGACTGTGTTCTTCTCAAAATCAATACGGCCTCTCATGGTGTTCAATGTAGACTCCGGTTGTTCAAATATCTCCTTTTGCATGAAATGTTTGTATGGTCCCTTCATGATTTGTGCCAACTCCATCTCTAGTGTCTGAATGGATCTCCTCATAGAGGCCCCCACTTCGCGTCTAGACCGGTGGATGTGTAACTCCCCATCGTAGATGTGTGCAATATCATCGTCTTCTAAGAAAAGAACCTTCTTTGTATGTTTGATGACAGACGATGCGTCAGACGACAAAAAGAACTCGATAGGAGCTGGGAACCCGTCTTCAGACAAAAACGCCCTCGACTGGGAGTGTCTCAGACCGAATTCATTAGCAGCAATTGGTAAGAGATTGTCACGAGTAGAAGTGTGTTCGTTGGAAACGAAGGCAGATGGATTTTTCTTATTATTGGTCAAAGAAGCTGGCTCACCATCTTGCATAATTGGCGTTTCTGGTCTATCATCATCTGGAAATTCGATGTCAACGAAATCGACTTTTAATTTCTTTTCAGATTTAACACCAATCAGTAATGGTGAACCCTTTCTGGTGGCAATGACCTCATTGGGGTAGTGAGATGATCTACACAATAAACCATACGAACCCTCTAATTCTAATAAGACTAGTTTCGTCAATTCATGGAATTCCAGTTCATTCCCGTTCTGAATATTAGTGTCATAGATATGTTTGAACAGTTTGGCAATACATTCGGTATCTGTCTCACTCTCAAATTTGTAACCTTTGTTGACTAGTAAAGTCTTTAGCTCTCTGAAATTCGTAATGATACCGTTATGAACAATAACAAATTCATTATTTTTGTCGGAACTCTGTGGATGACAGTTGACTTGTTTTGGTTGACCATGTGTTGCCCACCTTGTATGAGCAATCCCGACATGAGAGACAAACGTGACTTCTCTGTCAAGGTTATACTTCTCGATTTCCTTTTTCAAGGCTTCCACTTTACCGATTTGCTTGATAATCACAGTGGAGTCAGGTTCGTCACCATCAATAGCAATACCAGTGGAGTCGTAACCTCTGTATTCCAGTCTCTCTAAACCTTCAACAAGGGTATCTATGATTTCACCTCTTGTTTTTTCAACTAAATAATTACAATAACCGAAGATACCACACATTTTGAAATATTATATGTATTACTATAAATTAAATGGGACTAATTAATTGAATTTTTTTTTTTGCGTCTCTTTTGTTGTTGCTGTTGTTTATAAGAGTTTAATGGGGAAAGGATAAATGTACAAGAACCATATTAAAACATATGGAATATCCATCAAGTTAATATAAGAAGTGTCGAGAAATAAATAAAAAGTTGTTGAAATAAAGTAAATTATTTTTAATAATAGAAATGTTCTTCGACCGCATATAATATACCTTAATACCATTTTTCAGAGTTTACTATTGTAATATTTTAATTATATTGAGAATTTAGGAAGTAATAAGATGAAAATAAAGCAAAGGAAATCTACTAATCACCATTATAATAATCCTTCATATTTACATTATTCACCAAAAACAAAGGGGGGAGGGGAATAAATCAAGGGCAAATACCGTTCTACTTGTCTTTTTGGATAATTAGCGTTGTTATAAGCAATTGGTTGAATTAAATTTCTATCTTATTTTCGAGTATCGACCATCTAATTACCAATTAACCATTGTTTTATTTTCCACTCTTAATATAGTTATTGCTAATACAGTTATTTTAGTTTGGAGGTGGGAGGAATAAAGGGAAAATAGATAGGGAAAAGAAGCATGAAGAGGTGAGAAAAGATAAATGGCTTACCTTTATTGACCAACCATTTTGGTAGTATGTTTTAATTACATACTGTTTGTAATAGTAACAATATGTGTGTTTGTATTACAGTTTTGTTTTTGTTTTTCGTTGTGTTTCTTCGACATTACTAAGAAATAGTTTGTTATTTGTTACCTCTAAAGAAGAAAAAAAAAATTAATTGTATGCATCTTGCACATGTATTTAAAAAATATCTCGAACAAGATTATTTTGATAGATATATTCATATTTTTTTTTAGTTAGGGAGAAATACAAGGTTGGTGTTATAATCTAGAAGCAATAAGATAATAAATATTCATGTGGTTTCATAGTTCTTTTATTTTCTGTACTATGCTCCATTATTTTACTTTACCTAACCTTAAAAGGATATTATATAACGACCAAAGAAGACATAGAAGAAATCTTAAACTATTGTAATTTCTTGAAAAAAATGCATGCAGTTAAAGACTTAAAAAATAACCCTTACTCCTCCCCCACTTTATTGAATGTTAAAAAGTTTGATTAGAAACATTGGAATGTTAATAATTAATTTTCAATGTAAATATTTTAGAAACAACGTCTGAATTATTAAATATTGCACTTTAAAAAAAAAAAAAAAAAAAAAACAAGGGGGGGGGGACCATGCAAGATACTTTATATTTATAATACTACATACTATTATAAGATGAGAATGTGTATGATATATTCAGAATAATCCAATGAAGAAAAAACAACTCAGACAAGAATAATAATAATAATAAAACCAGTTCTTCTCAATACTTTTTCTAAACCTAGAGTTACTTTGAGATTAAAAAAAAAGCATATTTCAAATATTTCACTATCTCTTCTTTTCTTTCAATAATATCATAGAACAATATTTGAATTCATTGAATAGTACAAAGATACGGGAAAAGATAACATTTAGATTAATGAAAATATCATTAACAAATCATGATGTAGAGGAAGTTATTTATATGAATCAAATATTAGGACCTACAAATCGTTTTTTTTTTTAAACTCTCTTCTTGAGAAAAAGTACATCTGGGTATTACTGATAATTTGCTATTTTATATTTAGAAGACTTAATTGAACTCATTATTACTTTTATTCCATGTATATACTGTTTTGAATAAAACCCAGAAGTTTGAAATAGAAGGTAAATAACTTTTTTTTTTTTAACTTGTAACTTTTCTCCCATTCATATAAAGCTTGTGCCAAGAGAAAAGATAGTGAGATACATAGGGGAAAAAAACAGGTTCTGGTAGTAAAAAATTGCGAGGAGAAGAGTTGTTAGACGAATTCTGTGAATGTGACGAATCTCATTGCAAAAATTTTCCCAAACCAATATCAATCAATTCTTTTTTTTTTTTATATTTCTAACAAATTTTAGCGAGAAAATTCTGAATGTTTTGGTAATAGAAAATATCGACTAGTATACATAGAAGAGAATCAAAATGGAGGTTAACTAATGAAGAGCAAACATTCTCTATAAGAAAGGTCTAAGATTAAGAATATCTCCATAAGGCCTTGTTGAAATCCCAGAAACATATCACGATGGATCAAAGATGGAGGAAATTCAGAGGATGTTCCTATTTTTAAGACATGAATCATTAAATATATAAACACCAATATACTTACAATGAATAAAGTAAACGAACAAGCACTTTGTTGTCTTCTTTATATAAGTAGTATAAATATATATATCAGTGATACCAACGCTTGTCGTTAACTTAAATTTTTTTTTGTCTTGTTTTTTCTGTTTTGTTTGGAAAATTCATGACGCCTGAAATTAATTTTTTTATTTTATTTTTTTTTAAAATTTTGGTCAAGGCAAAAAGACAAGAGAAAATATGACGGAGAGAAAGAGAGAGTCACACGTTATAAATTTTTTACAATGACTGATTAATAATAATAAAATTAAAAGAAATGAGGGAAAGGGCAATGAAAAGAAAGAATTGATGATTTCTACTAGAGATGACATGGTTTGGTAGATAATGAGATTGGAAGAAAAAGAAAATAATATAATTATTGTGGAATTTAAAGACATATTTAAAAGTACAATTAATAGATATATATATATAATATATTTGACAAAAGAAACCTTTTAGAAGGACATTTCAGTATCTTTAGCTCTCTGTGATTTTTAGATCAGGCTTTCTCTTTTTCCCTTCTATTTCGAATACATTACATTGGGAGAGAACCTATATAAACAAGTTTCTGTTTTTCATCTCTAATCTTTTCAATTAGTTTTGACATATAATGTGTAATTAGTAGCTTTATTATATCTGCTCTACATTTCATTAAACGTTCGCATACATATACATTTGGATACTCACTCACAAATAAGTCAAAAAAAAAAAAAAAGAAATTAAATAAATAAACAAGTAAATAATATTGAATAAGGAAATAATGGCTATAAGAATATCTAATAGTTCTTTGTTTAGATTAAATTTGAACTGTCATCCCAAGGATATAACTAGAAATGTTATCATTCGTTCAACTACTAGGTTTAATTCAACTTCATTATTAAATCGAATCGAATCTGCTCCACCAGACAAAATCTTAGGTTTAACTGATTTTTTTAATAAAGATCCAAATCCTAAGAAAGTCAATTTAACTGTCGGTATATATAAAGATAATTTTGGTAAAGTAACTACGTTCCCATCCGTTAAAAAAGCACAAGATTTGGTTAATAACAATTATCAAACTTTTCAAAGTTTATCTTATTTACCAATTAATGGTAATCAGGACTATTCCAAGAACGTTTTAAATTTCATTTGGAACGACTCATGTCATAATTTAGGTAACAATTATCTTTTAAATAATAAGATTAGTTTTGTACAAACTCTAAGTGGTACTGGTGCCATTGCAATAGCTGCAAAATTTTTATCAAATTTTATCTCAAGGACAATTTGGGTTCCAAATTATTCCTGGGCAAATCATTTAAATATTTTTAAAAGAAATGGTTTTCAAAATATTAGATTTTATGATTATTTTAATGAGTTGGATGGTACGATATCTATCGAGAAATGGCTGGACAATTTAAAATCAATTGCCTCTCAAACTGCAACAACTTCCTCACCACAATGCATACTTTTACATGCATGTTGTCATAATCCAACTGGTGTTGATCCAACAAGAGAACAATGGAAAACTATCATTGATACGATATATGAATTAAATATGGTTCCAATAATTGATATGGCTTATCAAGGTTTAGAATCTGGGAATCTGATTGCTGATGCATACCTGTTAAGAATATGTTTGGAAAAAGGAGACTGGCCAAATGGGCTTTACCTTTGTCAATCATTTGCTAAAAATATGGGTCTATATGGTGAAAGAGTAGGTTCTTTAAGTATTGTGACTCCATTGAATTCTAATTTTGAGACTAAATCAAATATCGATTCTCAACTGAAACCAATAATAAGGTCGATTTACTCTTCTCCACCTGGATATGGCTCACGTGTAGCTAATGAGGTGTTATCAAATAGAGTTTTAAGATTGCAATGGTTCAATGATGTTCAAAATATGGTTAATAGATTAAAGTCAATTAGATTGAATCTATTTAACAATTTAAAATGGCGTAGTTTAATTGATTTTGAAAAACAACACGGTATGTTCTATTTTACAAGATTTAATTTGAAGCAAGTTAACCATTTAAGAAATAAATATTCGATTTATTTAACTGATGATGGTAGATTATCCTTAAGTGGTATCAACGATTCAAATATTGATTATGTTTGTGAAGCTTTGTATGAGGTAACTAAGCTTTAAGCATTTTCATCTCTACATGAAGCATGGGCATATATACGTACTCTTATCCCCCTAGTAACCCTCTTAATCTGGGTTATTGTAAAAATGTATTATTAGTCATTTGATTTTTTTTTATATATATAGATAAATAGGTAGATATATTTTAGCAATTTTTGCATAATATACCTTGTCGCTTTTTATAGTGTTGCACAGTAGTAAGACTAATTAATATCAAGACACAATTCTTCCAGTTTTTTAATTTCTTCTAACTGTAGATTGACTTTATTTCGACATTCAATTATTTTCCTTTCTCTATAGAAAGTATCTTCATTTGAAATGATATTATTTGTGTGGTCATATTGTTCCTGTTGGGCGCTTTTATAATTATTTTGATATGATTCCAGTGATTCTCTCAAGACACTATTTTTTTTAGCAATTTCAGACTGATTTTTAGTATCTATATTCATTTTTGAAACATGACTTTGTATAATATGAGATAGGTGATCTTTTCCTTTTTGAATTAACTGTTGAGTTGAATTCTTGAACGAAACTTTGAAAAAAGAGGCTATGTACCTTTTGGTTTTATATCTATTTTGTCTCATATTTAAAAATTTTTGTCAAAGATAATTTCTTTTATGTTGTAAGTTTAGTGTCACAAAGGATAATGTAGGTGTGACACACCCAAATTTTCTTAAATATGTGTTTTTGGAAAGTTAATTTATTCTATATTCATATGTGTTCACTTGTTATTTATATTTTTGAGTTATTAAACATCTTTTCTTATGTAGGTAAGTACGTGTGTGTCTCCTAACAATACAACAAAATAGCCGCCGTATCCAAAGTATAAGGAAACATTAAGAGATTCTAGTTTGACAATTTGGGGAAAAAAAATATTTTAAAAAATCAAAGATTTAATAATTCTAATAAAATAATAAAAATAATATACATAAAGAAGAAAAGATATAATAGATATACCTTATAATGAATTAAAAGTAACAGAGAGTTTCTTGTTTATGAAAACTGGTCTTTAGTAATTGCATGTAGAACTAAAATAGTTAAGGACAATGTTTCAATTTTTTCGTAAAAAAAAAACAAAGGAAATTTATTCAACAGTAACAGACTTCGCCAAGTTTCTTGGGAAGTCAACATCAATGCCCTTGTTCACTGCTAACCAATATGACATCAATTGTAGTGGAATAATATTTAACAATCCTTGCAAGCAGTCGACTGTTTGTGGAACTTCTAGTGTGATTAAATCACTTGTAGATGCTTTTTTGCTCCACACGGTATCCCCCTCATTACATATAATGATAGGGCGACCTTTTCTGGCCGTCACTTGTTCGATAGATGAAACAACTTTTGGGAATAACGAGTCTCTTGTCCCAAAAGCAATGATAGGTAAGTTCTCATCGACTAGGGCTAACACACCATGTTTCAATTCCCCTGCAAGCACACCCTCTGAGTGCATGTACGAGATCTCCTTAATCTTCAATGCACCTTCTAATGCCGAAGCAAATTGGTACCCTCTACCCAATAGTAACAGCGACCTTTGATCCTTCAATTGTGTTTCACATAGCTCCTTGATTCTAGGCTCTAGAGACAACACCTCTTTGATTTGTTCTGGAATTATCCTCAACCCCTGTATGATCTCTGCTCTCCTCCCTTGTTTGGACACTCTGTCGTCCGATAATGAAAGTGCAAACATGACTAGTGCAATGTATTGAGATGTGTATGCCTTGGTTGAGGCAACCCCGATTTCTGGGCCTGCATTGATGTGGACACCACAGTGGGTTGCTCTGGAAAGTGAAGACCCTACCGTGTTCACAATACCAACTGTCAACGCACCTCTCTCCAAACAGTAATTCAATGCCAGAATGGTGTCAGCAGTCTCACCACTCTGGGATACAAATACACAGATATCGTCTCTAAACACAGGTGTCTTTCTGTCCAAGAAGTCAGATGCCAACTCAATACTTACTGGTATTTCTGACAACTCCTCAAATATAGCTCTCGTAGCTAGGCATGAGTGGTACGACGTACCGCATGCAATCATAATCAATCTACGTGCACGTCTGATGGCTGGCAGCCATGCGGCTAACCCTCCCAGTAAGACTGTGTTCTTCTCAAAATCAATACGGCCTCTCATGGTGTTCAATGTAGACTCCGGTTGTTCAAATATCTCCTTTTGCATGAAATGTTTGTATGGTCCCTTCATGATTTGTGCCAACTCCATCTCTAGTGTCTGAATGGATCTCCTCATAGAGGCCCCCACTTCGCGTCTAGACCGGTGGATGTGTAACTCCCCATCGTAGATGTGTGCAATATCATCGTCTTCTAAGAAAAGAACCTTCTTTGTATGTTTGATGACAGACGATGCGTCAGACGACAAAAAGAACTCGATAGGAGCTGGGAACCCGTCTTCAGACAAAAACGCCCTCGACTGGGAGTGTCTCAGACCGAATTCATTAGCAGCAATTGGTAAGAGATTGTCACGAGTAGAAGTGTGTTCGTTGGAAACGAAGGCAGATGGATTTTTCTTATTATTGGTCAAAGAAGCTGGCTCACCATCTTGCATAATTGGCGTTTCTGGTCTATCATCATCTGGAAATTCGATGTCAACGAAATCGACTTTTAATTTCTTTTCAGATTTAACACCAATCAGTAATGGTGAACCCTTTCTGGTGGCAATGACCTCATTGGGGTAGTGAGATGATCTACACAATAAACCATACGAACCCTCTAATTCTAATAAGACTAGTTTCGTCAATTCATGGAATTCCAGTTCATTCCCGTTCTGAATATTAGTGTCATAGATATGTTTGAACAGTTTGGCAATACATTCGGTATCTGTCTCACTCTCAAATTTGTAACCTTTGTTGACTAGTAAAGTCTTTAGCTCTCTGAAATTCGTAATGATACCGTTATGAACAATAACAAATTCATTATTTTTGTCGGAACTCTGTGGATGACAGTTGACTTGTTTTGGTTGACCATGTGTTGCCCACCTTGTATGAGCAATCCCGACATGAGAGACAAACGTGACTTCTCTGTCAAGGTTATACTTCTCGATTTCCTTTTTCAAGGCTTCCACTTTACCGATTTGCTTGATAATCACAGTGGAGTCAGGTTCGTCACCATCAATAGCAATACCAGTGGAGTCGTAACCTCTGTATTCCAGTCTCTCTAAACCTTCAACAAGGGTATCTATGATTTCACCTCTTGTTTTTTCAACTAAATAATTACAATAACCGAAGATACCACACATTTTTTACCTATCTATACTAGTTTTGGTTATATAAAACCGTTACCTCCTTTAACACCCAAAAATCTTCTCTAAACCAGACTGAATTTAACACCTTTTGGATCAAAATATTAAATTGTTGAGGATGAAATATATTGAATCCACTTCTTTTTTTATATATATTTGTCCACAATTAGGAAAGGAAGGTTATCACTTGTATTAAACGGTTTTATGTTAAAGAATTTTTATGTACGTGTGTGTGTATCACAACAGTAATGTTTTCTTTATGTAATAGTTAAGATATATGAAGGAAGAAGAAAAAAAGAAAGAGAGTTGGACTGACTGATTATATGATAACGTATACACATTGTCGAAAAGTTAGGACTAAAAAAAGATTATACCTTCTTAATTAGGAAAAGTAAATGCATCGAAGGGCTAAGTCGAGAAAAAAAATTTAGAAAGGAGAACAGTTATGTTTCGTATTTGATGATTTCATTTTGTAGGTTTTTTTTTTGTTGTTGTTTGTTTCAGTCTCATGTGTAACTTCCCTATTCTCCCATTCTGTTTCATCTTAAATCAAGAAAAAATATAGAAGTAATGAATGATATGGTAGAAGGCCGCATGTGTGAAGGAATGAGGCTAATTGTGTCATACATTACAAAATATTAATAAGGACATAAGAAGAAAATCTGCTTATTTTTAAAGCATTTTTGTATAAAGCCGGTATCTAGCCTATTTATTTTTGTGGATTTCCTATTACTGCAAAACATTATTTGTAATTTACAATAATTACTTGCTATAGTATTCTAGAATACCTTCTCTTGACTACTCTTTGTTTTCATATATCTAAAATGGTAGGTGTGTAGTTTGTGTAAGATTTTTCAATTTTTAGTTAGTATGCCCTACAAAGAAATCGAACCCCGGTTTATTACTTATTACTTGATAATTTCTTGAAAAGAAAGGGGTCCTTGATTTTATTTACTGCATTTCCTAAAGGGGAAAAATCTATAAAAGTATGTAAAACCCTTTTAGGAAAAACATCAACATTTAAAATAATTAATGGAAAAAAAAATAAAGAAAAAAAATAAAGCAAAAAAATGCAGAAGAATCAAAAAGTCACAAAATATATACACATAACGAACTTTCAGATCACAAAACTAAATTTCTTCTAAAGATCCTGTTTCTTGACAATATAAGTTTATTTCTTTATTTCTGTGTTTTCTGAATATTGAAAGAAGTGAGTTTGGTTTAAGTTGAAACAGTCTACGTAATTATCCTCTAGTTTAACTTGTCAGTTTTCAACAAGATTGACTTTAATATTTATTTCACTCGATATTTTTAACAAAAATAATCATAGATATAAACAAAGTGTATCTTAATCTGTTTTGAATATATATTTAATTTCGAGGATTATAAATATATTATCAGAACTCTAATATTTAATTGATTCTTTGTCATTACCTAGAGTAAATTTTATCCTCATCGACATCAATCATAATTATTATTATTACTAGTGGCATATTGGTTGCTTTGAAAATATTTTTGTTTAGTGGGTAATTATTAATTGTACTAAACCTATCATGTCTTTAGCACCTTTACAAGCTGTTAATGAGAGGCAATTGAATACCCGTTCTTTAAGAACACCAACAAAGGGCCCTCAGCCAGATTTACAAAATAAAGAGAATTATATCAATAGTTACAATAAAAGGCAAGACCCAAATGACTATCAGCAACAGCAACAGCAACAGCAACAGCAAAGAAAAAAGAAGGAAAAGTTATCTGCTCTTTGTAAAACACCACCCTCTTTAATTAAAACGAGAGGTCGTGATTATCATAGAGGGCATTTTCTAGGGGAAGGTGGATTTGCTCGTTGTTTCCAAATGAAGGATGACAGTGGGAAAATATATGCTGCTAAGACAGTTGCCAAGATTTCAATCAAATCTGAAAAGACGAGAAAAAAATTATTATCAGAGATTCAAATTCACAAAAGTATGAAACATATTAATATTGTACAATTTATCGACTGTTTCGAAGATGATACAAACGTTTATATACTTTTGGAAATATGTCCAAATGGATCTTTAATGGAATTATTAAAGGCAAGAAGACAAATTAGTGAGCCTGAAGCAAGATTTTTTATAACACAAATTTGTGGTGCAGTTAAATATATGCATTCAAGAAGAGTCATTCATAGAGATTTAAAATTGGGTAACATTTTTTTTGACAAAAATTATAATTTAAAAATTGGCGATTTTGGGTTAGCTGCCGTATTGGCAAATGACAGAGAAAGAAAATATACAGTTTGTGGTACACCTAATTACATTGCCCCCGAGGTTCTTTTGGGAAAACATTCAGGTCATTCATTCGAGGTAGACATATGGTCTATCGGTGTGATGCTTTATGCTTTGTTAGTTGGTAAACCACCTTTCCAATCTAAGGATGTCAATACCATCTATGAAAGGATTAAAAATAGAGATTTCCATTTCCCAGCAGAGAAATATGTGTCATCAGAAGCAAAAATCTTAATTCAAGATATTTTATCTATTGATCCAATAGAAAGACCTTCTATTGACGAAATAATGGAATATGTATGGTTCAGAGGGGTCTTTCCACCTTCAACAAGAGAAGATGTTATGGATAGAAGACCTAATTATGAAGAATTTTTAACACTAGAAGAATCATATATGAATTTCAGGAATTGTATGGAAAAATCTGGTTTATTAGATAGAGGCCCTAATGAAAATTGGAAAAAGCTTGCTATTCAACAGTTATCAGATGAACATTCTTACAATCAAAACTTTCAAACAACTATTTTGCCAAAATCATTATCGCCTGGTGGAACAAAGAATAAATATCAAGAGGTCGTTGATTTAGAGACTCAAAGGAGATTAAATGATTTGGCTCGTGAATCAAGGTTACGTAGGGTGCAACAATCTACTATTAGAAAGAGTCTAGTTGCTAGTTCTACAAATGTGATTAATTCAGAAATATCGTTAAGAATTTTAGCTAGTGAATGTCATTTAACATTGAATGGTATATTGGAAGCAGAAGCACAGAAAAAGATGGGCGGTTTACCCCAATCTAGACTACCTGAAATTAGACATCCAATGGTTGTTACTAAATGGGTAGATTATTCTAACAAGCACGGCTTTTCTTACCAACTTTCTACAGAAGATATTGGTGTTTTATTTAATAATGGTTCTACTGTTCTACGTTTAGCTGATGCAGAAGAATTTTGGTATATAAGTTATGATCAAACTGAAGGGTGGGTAGCAAGCCATTATCTCTTATCAGAAAGACCAAATGAATTAGCAAGACACTTGGAAATAGTGGATTTTTTCGCAAAATATATGAAGGCTAATTTAAGTAGAGTTTCGACATTTGGTAGAGAAGAGTATCATAAAGACGATGTCTTTTTAAGAAGATATACAAGATATAAGACATTCGTTATGTTTGAATTAAGTGATGGTACTTTCCAATTCAATTTTAAGGATCATCACAAGTTAGCAATTTCAGAAAGTGGTAAGCTTATTACATACATTTCACCATCACATGAAAGTTTTACTTATCCGTTAGTTGAAGTTTTAAAATATGGCACTATACCAAATTTCCCAGAGAGTAACTTTATGGAGAAATTATATATAATTAAAGAAGCATTAAAACAAAAATCATCTATTATTAGAGTTGGGTAAAAATTAAAAGAAATTATTAATTATTTTGAGCTATCAGAAGACTTAACCAATAAACAATAAATAGAGCTTATTTGATTAATAAAAAGAAGTCTTCCTTGTTAATAGTTAAATAAAACGGAAACAAAAAAAGATGAAAATGGAAGTGAGTGAATGAAATCCGAGGTACAGTATATTTTTATTGCTCATAGATACATTCCTATTCATTTGTTTCATTCAGGGACCTTTACACTAAATATATGCGCTCCGATTTCTTTTTTTTCCTTTAGTTTTTATATGTTTCATTTAAACCGTTTTAAGGAATATGGTATTACATTTTCAATTTAAAAAATACACAATTTTTATTGGAGGCTAGAAGGCAATAATATCTGACCTTGTAGGAGAATAGGATTGAACGTGGAAGGAATTCTTCACTTCTTTCCAAATACATATACATATATATATATCATATTTTATTATTTCAGTTTTATATCATTATGTTTATTCGCTGTTATTACTTCTTAAACGATCTTTTAAAAAATGGAAGGAGAACAAAAAGAATGTAAAGGGATTCTCTAACCTAATGGCCTAATCAAATTTAGTGTGTAAAAAAAGATACAAAAGTGCAATCAAACCTTGAAATTTTGCACTCTCATAAAATAAAGAAGTGGAATAGAGAAATAAGAGAAGAAAATAAATTGTGAAGTTTATTGAACAATAGGATAAAGATATTGAACTTTAAAAATGTTAAAATTATTGGTATTTTACATGATATATCTGAAAATTTGCAGCAGATTCAATGTAAAGAATTCTTCTAAAAAAAAATGAATGATATTTTTGTTTTATTAAGCCTTGTTGTATTGGCATCCTCACATTGATTAAGATTTGGCCATGTTATAAATTTTTCACAGAAACCCTATTTTAATATCGAATTAAAAAATGTACAAGAACAAGATAAGCAAACAAAAATAATCCTTCAGGTTTGTATATTTCTTGTTTCTAACTATTATATATATTACCCAGTACACACACAAGATATTGACTAAATTTGTATAGGTAATATTTGAATATATTCTGATTGTTACCCTTTGGAAAATATCCACAAAATAACTAAATTTCTTTCAATCCTGTATTTTAATACAACAGACTTGCAAAAACAGGTTCTTCATACTCAGCATTTCCCATTTAACTGATGTATAAATCTAAAAAGAGTAATATTTTAATAAAAAAAACTGGTTGTTAGAGAAGCCACATTGGAATTTTCATTGTTCCAATACATGTAAGCTTTAAAGAATTTTAGAAACATCATTACTTATTTAGTGAGAAATTGAATCGAGAAAAGACAGGAAAGAAAGAAAAAAAGACCGTGAGTGTAATTAGCTAAACGCATGGACAGTTATTACTAGTAGTCGTGACGTCAGTTACAATAAAATTTAGTGCCTACTCTGATATTTATAACTTATATTTTTAACTCAGTAATCCATTAGAAGTTATTATGTGTATATTCTCCCTATATTTGTTTCTCGGTTATATAAAGGTATAATAATAATTATAAAGGGGAAGAAAAAAAATAAAGTAACATAAAATAATTAACATGTTTCTTTATTGCCAAGTGAGTGCTCTTTGTTTATTGCTAAGCAGCTTATTTTCTGTGAAAATGTTAGTGTTCAAAAGACAAACTTATCAGATCTAAAACTAAAAAATAGTTGATTTGATTAATGCCTAATTGGGACGGTTATTACCCAAATCAGTATTTTTTTTTTTTAATATCGCCATTTCTGATTACTCCTTGTTATTTATTCTGTTTATGTGGATGATCCGCCTTAACAATAATCAATCGGTTTAAGATAGATTCTCATTTTTTTGTTTAAATTTTTCCAGAATTTTCTATTTCGGTAAGTCGTTTTAAAATATCCACCACGAATTAAAATGCCAAAAAATAAAAGAAAGTAACAAAAAGATAAGGCAAACATATCATATCCCAATAGGGTATTTCGATTCTCGAATGTTTAAAAAAAATTCATATCGATGTATCAACCTCTATTAATATATTATATATCTACGTTTGCTTCCCTCTTTTTATATATAACTCAGGTATTTCGTCAATTCTTTGACTGTTTTTATTTGACATTAAAAAACACTTTTAGTAATTAATACTTATTTTTTGTAGATGGATGTCTGTTAAGCTTTTTCTTCTATAAAGATAATAGACTCGAAACTAACAGCAATAACAATATCAAGTGTTCTCCGAACCTACTTTTAAAACATCAATGTCCATACAAATTCCAAAAACGTTTAAATCTATTATATATTCAAGACATGACGCAGAAGATCCTACAGGAGTGTTATCAATACAGAGTTATACTCCAAAGGAAGATCTGGAAGATTCTATAGTGTTACGTACCCTAGCTTTCCCAATTAATCCATCAGATATAAACCAGTTAATGGGTGTGTATCCATCTTTTCCTGAAAAGACTTTGGATTATCAGACTAAAGAACCTTCTGCAATTGCAGGTAATGAAGGGTTATTTGAAGTAATTCATCTTCCTAAAAGTGGATCGTCTTCTACTAATGTTGGTGATTTAAAGGTAGGTGATTGGGTTATTCCCTTACAGGCAAATCAGGGGACTTGGTCAAATTATAAAGTATTTAAGGATGCATCTGATTTGATTAAAGTGAACCCTTTAGATTTTTATACTGCTGCAACTGTCTGTGTTAATGGTGTCACAGCATATCAATTAGTTAATAATTATGTTGACTGGGATCCCTCAGGTAATGAATGGATCATTCAAAACGCAGGTACTTCAGGTGTATCTAAGTTTGTGACGCAGATTGCTAAAGCTAAAGGTATCAAAACGTTAAGTGTCATTAGAGATAGAGATGATTTTGACGCTGTCGCTAATACATTAGAACATAAATTTGGTGCTACAAAAGTGATCTCTGAGACGCAAAACAGTGATGAGTTATTTTGTAAAGAGGAATTACCTAAAATATTGGGTGCTAATGCAAGGGTTAGACTAGCTTTAAATTCAGTATGTGGGAAATCTAGTACTTCTATTGCAGAGAAATTAGAAAATAATGCGCTAATGTTAACCTTTGGATGTATGTCAAATGAACCAGTCACTTTACCAGCTTCGCTACATATCTTTAAGGGCTTGACTTCAGCAGGTTTTTGGGTTACGGCGTTAAATAAGAAACATCCTGAGATGAAACGTGAATCTGTCAGACAATTTATTAAGTTATACGAAAGTGGTAATATTATATCACCAAAGGATGAAATAGAAACAGTTACTTGGGATACAAATGCAATGTCAGATGACGAAGTTCTTCAGACTGTTAAGGATTCTATGGTTAAAAAGGGAAAGAAACAAGTGGTGGTTTTAAAGTGGTAACCTTTTAAACCGAAGTATGTATAATAGTTCTATAAAGTATATACATATTTTTGTTGATATTATAATTTTTAGCAAGACATTTTACTGTTTGCTCAGTTAGATATTTGGTACTTTTTTCTTAGATAGAAATATAAAAATGTTTCAAATTGCTTGTCTTAATCAAAGTAGTGTTGCAAGGAGAAATACTTGTGGATATTTCTTGTATTTTTCAAACCCCTTATCTCATTATCCTTATCAATCAATTTTCCTGTCTGTTTTTGTAATATTTTATCCCATCCAGGTGAAATTTTAAAAAAAATAAAAAATAAATAAATAAAAGAGGCTTAAAATTGAATTTATTATAAGTTTAGAAAGAGATTGTTACTTGTGGGTAGATTCATTTGGTATTTTTACTTACTTTGTTTATTTTCCACTTAAGAGCCTAGGCAAACCAACAGAAAAGCCATCGGGGAATTTAATTAACAATAAATTATAGCATTTATTCAATGGATTCTAAGGATACTCGTGACTACCAATTACAGTTAATCAAACAATTAAAAAATGCCTTACAGGCTTTGTCAGTTGAAAATCAAGAATTTAAAAATAGTGTGGTTGGATACAATATTGATGGTGAAAATATAAATATAGATTTAAGCTGTGATGATGATTTATTGAAGTTTTCTCAAAAATTTATTGATTTCACGTATAAGAATCCAACAACATACCATGTTATTGATTACGCTTCACAAGTTTTAAAAGGGAATGGATTTACTTATTTATCCGAAAAGGAAAATTGGAATGATAAAATTACAACTGGTAAATATTTTACAATTAGAAATGGCACGAGTTTAATGGCATTTATTGTTGGTAAAAATTGGGAAGAGACTAGAGGTGTTGGGGCCATTGGATGTCATGTGGATTCTTTGGCTGCCAAATTAAAACCGGCCTCTATTAAAGAAAGTGTAGAAGGTTATGAATTATTAGGGGTAGCACCTTATGGTGGTACATTGAATCATTTGTGGTTTGACAGAGATCTTGGTATTGGGGGGCGTGTTCTATTCAAAAATGAAAGGGACAGTAAAATTGAGAGTATACTTATAAATTCAACTCCATCCCCTATTGCTAAAATTCCTTCCTTAGCACCTCATTTCGGAAAACCTGCAGAGGGTCCATTTGATAAAGAGGATAAGGCAGTTCCTGTTATTGGATTTCATTGCCTTGAAAAGAATGACGATGTTCAGATATCAGAAGAAGAATCTAAATGTCCCTTAATTGGCAAGCATTCTATTCAGTTATTAAGATATATTGCAAAACTTGCCGGTATTAGAGTTTCTCAAATTGTTCAAATGGATTTAGACTTATTTGATGTTCAAAAGGGTAGTCTAGGAGGGTTGAATGATGACTTCCTCTTCGCACCAAGACTTGATGATAGATTATGTAGTTTTGCAGCCTTATGGGCACTAGTCTTATTTTCAAGAACGGTTTCCGTAGATATTTCAGACAACTTCACTGTCCTTGGACTATTTGATAATGAAGAAGTTGGATCATTAACCCGTCAAGGTGCCAAAGGTGGATTAATGGAATCTGTAATTGGAAGGGTTGCTTCTGCAAGATATGGAAACAAATTTAACGACCTTCATACCGTTTTTGCTAACTCTGTTATTTTATCAGCAGATGTTAATCATCTATTTAATCCTAATTTTAAGGAGGTCTATTTGGAAAATCATTCTCCGAAGCCAAATGTTGGTGTGACTATTTCACTAGATCCAAATGCTCATATGGCAACAGATGTAGTTGGTCTTGCATTTATTGAAGAGCTAGCAAAGAAGAATGGAGATAATGTCCAATATTTCCAAATCAAAAATAATTCTAGATCTGGTGGTACTATCGGGCCTTCTATTGCATCACAAACGGGTGCCCGTACAATTGATTTGGGTATTCCCCAATTAGCTATGCACAGTATCCGTGCCACTACCGGTTCTAAGGATGTTGGGTTGGGTATGAAATTCTTTGAAGGTTTTTATAAGAACTGGAGAGATGTATATGACAATTATGGAGATTTATAATATTGAGTTAAAGTTGAATCAGTTCTATATACAATTTTTTTTTTATTTTAAGATCTCCTTTAGACTGTGATGTAATCAACCTATTAAATAAACTCATATATAAACAATCATATTTTACATAATTAAACAAAAAAGAATGTTTCTTATTTATTCGATCTTTAGAGTGAAAAGTGAAACGATGAGAACATGTTAAGTCGTTTATTTAAAGAAAATAAACGCGACTCCTACTCTGATTAAGATATTGAAATTTTGTTGATAATAGAGGAATATTAGTTAGACGCTGATTAGCCCTGGTAATATATTTAAAGGAAAAAAAAGCTCTAATTCTAACTGAAATATTTGTCGTTATATTTTTGTCAATTTTTTTTTTATTCAATATATTATTACGTGTTGCATCAAAACAATTAACGTATACTATAGATAGACCACATCCCCTTATGGGTAATCATATCATAGTGAAGAGAAATATAGTTATTAAGTAATTGTAGTACTCTTAAGTTTTGATTAACTACTAACATAAATATTAGGAAGGCAAAATTGATTTAACAGTTTTTAAGCTATCTTCAATTGTAATGACTAAGTTGCCTTATTTACCTTCAAGAATTCATTACAATAGTTTATTATTTTATTAGTAACGAATTGTTAGCACTTCATCGGGGAAATAAGTACACCAACTAAAAAAATAGAAAAAAATTTATGCGGTTTTTCTTTTTTTTGTTGAATTTTTTTTTTTTGTTATTTTTTGCAAATTATCAAATAATAATAACTCGAGGGTAAGTATTGGGGAGTTTTTCAACTGCACAAATTTGCTGGACTTTCCTTTTTTAAACAATACGTTGCAGAACTCAAATTTCTCTCAAAAGATATCACGTGGCATTTCTTATGTAAAAAACTTTTTTCAGTCCTATTCTTGAAATTGCAAAACAAAGCGTATTAGAGAAGAAATTTTAAAATAAACCCTTATCAAGTATGGAAATTGAAGTGACGTTACGGGAAGCAAACTGAGATAAGAAGGTAACTGTTTTGCAAAATAGACAAGAATACATAGTGGTAATACGGACTATTTATAATATGTTTTTACTAATAATCAATTGTATTGAGAGGTTAGACTAATATATTTTTTGAAGATGGTCGTTGGTCTTTCCAATGTTTACCGATATCCTAACCTATTTAACCCTCTGAAAGTTTTAATCTTTTTCAAAGAATAGATTGTCTCTTATTTATTTAAAAATGAGAGTTATATTTAAGGAGTAATTAAAGAATATTATTCTCTGTGTGTTTTATTGAATATATAGGAGGTGTGATGGGGGTCTTGTGTCAATGTTAAATAAAATTAATGAACAAAGTTAAGTTCTTTTATCCTTGTGTTTTATATGTATATAAAAATGAAACCTCGTGTAGAAATATAAAATTCTAAATATTGAAAAATATAATTTTCGTAACCCTAAAATTTTACTTGCCACTAAACCTGAAATTTTTAAAAAAAGCTCGTATAAAATAATCTTACGGACTTGTGATTGTTGGGAAGAAATTCCCTTTTTTGTACAGAAAGTTTTGAATATTTCTAGAAAAGTATGCCGAGGCAAATTAAAGAAAAAATTGTTGAAAAATAGAAAAATTATGTATGTATGTTGTAACTAAATTTTACAGTAGGTCAGAGAGGTACATTGGGAGGATTCTATTTATTATCACCCACATTATATATTATGGTTTAATAATCATGTTGCCGGCTATCCAATTTGTTTTACTTCTTTTTGAAAAGTTGAAAATGGTTGTAGTAATATGAGCTATCCAAATATATGTTCAACTTTTTCGAAATTGTTAGAAATTTATCTTTTGAATAAAGATCAATACACGTATGGGTACTATTACTCAAGTGTTATTTTAAACATACTCGATATACAATGAGTTTACGGTTAACAAAACAAACTACATTAGAACTAGAAGAGGTTTCAGGAAGTGATGAAAAGTTAGTCACAAAAAGTACAACAAAGAGGCTTTATACCTGGGAAGAAATACCAGATTGGCAAAGGGATAATGAACATATTCTTAAAGGTTATGTCAAAGAAACTGGAAGTTTTAAGGATTGTATTGAAAGTTTATTTTTCTTTCATAACGAGACAGTTAATATATATTCTCATTTTATTCCAGGTATTTGTTTTTTTTCCACAATATTTTTTAATAAGTATTGTGTGAAAAAATTTGTAACAACTACAATTACAGATTATTTTTTTATCAATTTATTCTTTTTTGGTGCTTTTACTTGTCTAACTTTAAGTAGTATTTTTCACTGTTTTAAATGTCATTCATTTGAGGTTGCTGTGTTTGGTAATAAACTAGATTATATTGGAATTGTTGTGCTAATTGTAAGTTCCATGATAAGCATTTTGTACTATGGATTTTATGATAATTTATACTTTTTTTATTTTTTTTCAGGTCTCACGTTGTTTCTTGGTCTAGTTTGTGGAATTGTATCTTGTAAGGATATTTTTAGAAGCAGGGAATGGAGACCTTATAGAGCAGCATTATTTGTTATATTTGGGTTATCAGCTATATTGCCAATATTTACCGGTATTTTTTATTATGGATTTGCGGAAGCTTGGAAGAAAGTTCAACTTTTATGGGTTTTATTAGAAGGTGTCTTCTATATATTTGGTGCTTTCTTATATGGAATTAGATTTCCTGAAAAAAATCACCCGGGAAAGTACGACTTTTTGGGTCATTCTCACCAAATATTTCATATTTTAGTTGTGATTGCGGCGTTGTGTCACCTAAAGGGGTTGTTAGGAAGCTATGAACTGGTGCATGAACATTTACTTGTAAAGGTTTAGTGGAGATTACATATTAATACGAGTATTGTAAAATACTGATATCCATTATTAAGATCATGAGTTTTATTATTCATGGTATTTTTAGAAGTGTCTTACAGGTTGATTATTTGATCATATGGTTATTCCATATGTTTTTGTTGGTCTATTTATTGGAATAGACAATTTCAGATAAGTTATTATATGAGATATAATAAAAAGAGGGATATATGGGTAGTTGTAAAAATCTAAAAACAACGTGTAAAAAGGATATTATAATAAAACTTTAACCTATGTATATAATAAAATACATTATTTAAAACATTTCTAAGCTCTATATAGGAAAAATATTTATGTTGATAAACTTTAATTATTTTAGTATTAAATTTAGATTTTAGATAGTAAATGTTTTTGTTTTGCTCTTTATACTTATGTTCATTGGAGAAAATACAACAGAGGTTTTGATGCTCTAAAAATTGTTTACTTTGTGACAAACGGCATTAAAGCTTAGAGGTTTGTATAGGTTAAATGTATAATTGGTAGACTGAGGTGTTTTTGAAACAATTAAAAAAGGGCATGAGTTTTGTTAAAGAGAATTAAATGCTGTTCATTAATACAATAAACGCATTTTTTTATGTTTAAATAAGATTCTTTGGGGTATTTTTGTCTTAGACCATTTAGACTTGGTAGCTGTAGATTATCTTTTTTGAAGTTTTAAACTTTGAATATATAAAAGGATATGAAGTATATGTAGTGTAAAGATATAATCCAGACTCAAGAAAAATTATGTGGGGAATTACATGCTCTGAATTATCTTTTGAGAATAAAATTTTCTCTTGAAAATTTTTCTTCTTTCATATAAATACAACTGTTCAGAAATATCCAATTAATTCTGGACATTGTACTTGTATATTAGTATTTAAATTAACCTTAAATATTGTATAATAAAAAGAAATCAAGGCCTTTTAATTTAAAAGCATAAAGATTTATATAGAACATTGTCTAATAGGTAATATCCAAGTTTATAGCTAAAAACACACATTCATATCAAAATGTCAACCATCACTGGATTTAGAAAAGACCTAAGATCTTTACATGTAGAGTGTAATCATCCATAATGTTTTATAATCTTTTGATAAAGCAGTAAACATTTAAAAAATATTTATATAATATGAAAAATATAATATGAATAAAAACCGTTAGAATGTTTGTTATTATAAGTAATATATTCCTTTGTCTGAGCTAAGGATGTTTTTTTTTATATTTTAAACTAGGCACTTGATTATTTCCATTCTTGGTCGTTGGGCAAAATGTTTCATGATAAAAATAATTAATTTTGATATCATATACTAAGTATATCAAAGATATTCCATTGATTTAAATATGTTACGACCTCTCGTAAAAAATGAAATTAATAGAAATATTCAGAAATAGGTATGTTGCTAATATGTCGTGTAAATATAAACCAAATGCTGTTGCTTTACTTACTTTTGGAAGATCATAAGGTTTTAAGTTTTAAAACGTCTCTGTTTTTTTTTTTTAATATACAACACTTCTGCAATGATCTCATACTTATTTGGAAAGTTAATCATTTTTTATAAAAAGAGAAATATGTGTAATACACAATTTACAGTTGGGAAGATTTTTTACATAATTCCGAGATTACAAGAGTTGAAACAACAAGAAGTATGTAAATATTTTTCCAGAAGTAAGAAAAATAAAAATGGGTAACTTTGCTTATTTAATTTCCAATCTGGATGAAGAATATATATTCACTCTTTTTTGCTGGAATGAAAGGTTCTAGAATAAAATATGAAGAACCAATAAAATTTTAATGGTATATGTTATCATGATAATATATCTTACAGCAAAAATATCACCATAGTAATTTTATCTTTAATAAGATAATTTACCCCCTGACATCCAAATAGGATATTCCAAGTTTCCTAATACGTTAACATGGTAATTTACCAATTTCCCCTGAAATAAATACAGTGGTAAATAATAACTTACAAAAATATTCGACTCTCATTCTCAAACATATATAAGGAACATGAAGTTGTCAATACTAAAATTATTTCCTCATTCTTTTTACACATTACATGCTTATGTTATTATACATTATTATTTTTATATAATTTTTAAATAACTGAAGACGATAATAGAAGAACATCTTCAACATAAATTTTACATATAATAATTGAAGACATATAAAAAATACATTCTAAGTTAAGAATGTTTACTAGTAAAAAAATTAGTAAAGATTCTCATTCTTAGCATTTTTATATTTTATTTATAATTTTATAAATGTTTATTCCCTTTTAAGAAATTGAAGAGAAATTCTCTATATGTAATAATATAATAAAACTTCAGATATTGTTCATAAGACATGCTCCAAGACCCTAAAGACCGGTTTACTAATATTTTTCATCAAGAAGAAACAAAATGTTATAATAACAAAATTAATTTATTTTGTAACGTATTTGATATTTTGTATAGGTGTTTGTATCTTTTGTTATTCATTTTTCATATTTTCTAATATAGATTCAGCTCATGGCTTTGTTCAACAAATGCTTGTTGGTTTGTAAAAAAAAAATGAAAAAACTTAATGATGTTACCTACTTATATCACTACTGACAAATGAATTACAAAATTAATATATTAATTTACTTATTTCAGTATATATTTTTAAAATTTGGGTTTTATAGTAACTTTATGTATGATATATATTTGATCATTACAGGCAAATTTTAACCCTGTGGAACAATATGATCTTATATGTATACTTTAAAACTAGAGTTGGGCAATATATTTTACTCAATAATAATTTTAGTTTGGTTAGTTTTATTGTTTTTCGTTGACCTTATTTTGAAAAAGTTTTAGGGCTTGGAAGTAATGTCTCGATTTTTTAAGACTATACGAATATTATAAGTAACAATCAAGCAGTGGATAGTTGTGTAAGTTTCTCCAACGAAGAGAAGATGACCAATTACTAGAGTGTATCCATAGTAAAAAAATGCAGATTAAATGCTGAATGTTTTATTTGTCTCCTTAGTTAACTAAGTAAATTACCTTTTTTTTGAATTTTTCCAGATGCCAAGAACTTTATGTTCTTAAGAATAAACATAGCATTTTTGTCCTCTTCATGATGATACACATGATTTTAAAAATAACTTAAAGTTTGTGTGAACTAAGGCAGATAAAACCCCAAATATATAAACAGAAGTTTTAGAGTATTGTTCAAACAAATTAAGTTTGATTAATGATAAGAGGATTTCGGTAGCAATAATTAATAGGAGATTAAAAAGATTATATATATTAAATAGAAAAATAAAAAAGTGTATTTTTTCAGTACATAAAGCGTAATACTTTTAACAAAATAGAGTATCAGTTATTAATAATAAGTCTTTTTATATTTCATTCTGAAGCATTTCTGATAATTGATTTCCAAAGTGTCTGAACGGTCAAAACAATTTCCTTATACAGTTGGCAATGTTTTCGTCAAAAGTAGAAATTAAAATATTTTGAACATTTCAGTTTTTTCTACTCTGTTTCTTTCAAATTTTATAAGGGTAGAAGATAGTCTTCAAACAAAAATTGTTATTTTAGTTTTTGTTCAGGTAGTTATCCAGTAAACAAAGGACTTGGGTTGAATTGTTTCTTTGAATAAATATGGTATTATTTAAACATCTTTTTTTGTTGCTCGAAAAATTTTTTTTATTTATTATTAAAGTTTTTTTATTTGAAAATCAACTTCTTTTATAGTTTAGTAAATGTTTTTTATCCTTTTTTTTTTAAAGTTCTCAAAAAATAATTTTTTTTATATAATGAACTTTAAAATTGAGTGTAAAAAAGAAATTTTAATCACGGCAAGAAAGAAAGAACTCAAAACTCATATACAAAAAAGCAAAATAAAGTTTCACGAAATTTTGAAATGAGAAGAGTGTGGGAATTCTGGGTAAAAATAATAAGAAATACACAAGAGAAAATGTTAAAGTTAACTTTAAAATTATTATGTTTTGTAAGCAAAATATTAAAAAATTTTAATCCAAGTATTGTTTGTTGGCTTTCCAGAATCTACTTAAATATTTTGATATATAATAATATAGAATATAATATGATTAAAAGATATGGACTACTTAGAATGTGTTGAGAATGAGCGCCTGTAGTCATTGGATATATAGTAAACATTCTCAATATTATATTTATTAGATCTAGTATACAAAAATTATAATAAAGTTCTTCGGTTTCTTTCTTTATATACAACGTAGAAGTAATAATGTACAAAGATTATAAATAAGTTAAAAAGAATGGATGATGAAATCCTTGGCTTTATATATGTTAATATTAAGCCATTTTCCTCTACAAACAGTAAGATATTTAATAAACAAACTCAACAACATTTCGTGACCTTTCAACAATTATTAGTCAACAATTTATCGTTTCGCGTCTGCTAAAATCTTATTGTTCTATTTATTTCGTTCCATAACATTATATTTCAACAGAATGAGCACCCTTACTACTATTTTTGTTGGCAAACATTCTTAACTTTAAAGGTTTTTTGAAATTTTTGGGCAATTATAGGTATAATTTTTTCCAAACATGTTTTTTTGTTATATATAAATTATAAATATAATGATACCAAGTGATATAAAATAAAAGATGTGTAAAAAAATAGCGAAGAAAATATTTTGTTTTAAAGATTACTTCATGTTCCTTATATATGTTGTTACGATTTAAGAGATATGGAGTAATAACCTATAAGTTAAAACAGAATATTATAAACCGTATATTTTATAAGTAGTCGCTCTCATGTATTGAATAATACAAACATTATATATATGTAAAGAGTATATAAAGTGATAGATAAAAGAAATTATTTCTACTTTCTGTATCTGGACTATTTATATTTTTCTAGAAAATAATTTTGTGAAAAATTTTCCACAAAATTTTCATTGAGTCAAGGCAATATTTCAACATATGTTTGGAAATAGGTTTCAAATATCATAATCAATTACTGTTTGCCACTAAATTCATTCCTAGGGTAACTTATCTGTCACTATGTTTGCTTGTTAGGAAACTTAAAATTCCTATTCAGTTCTTCGAGGTTAAATTTTCTTACCATATGATACTACTGGAACAGTTTTTTTCTTGATTATTATTTGCTACTAAGAATGTATTTATACCGGATTATGTGTTATAATATGGATTTTTTTTTTTAAACAAATTATCAATCCAGTAAAAGAGAAGAAATTTTTATTTTTACATTTAAAAAATTCTTAAATTCAGAAAATGTATTTTGTTCTTAACTGTATTCTGTTTAAGCATATAAAACTTTCTGTTGGATTAAAAGACCAAGAAAACTTGAAAATATTAATTGAATTATTTTTATCAAGTTACTATTATACTAATTGCAACCAACAACGACCCACAAAACATCATACATACTATATCCAATTTGACCCAGAATATGAACAACTTAAATTCATCTGAGTAGATACACTTTGTCTTAAGATGTTTTTACTGTAAGCTTTAACTGTTTTTATTAATATGTGGTTAAAATTTGTTTCGTTTTATAAGAGATGGAAGAATAAACCCATGGGGTTATAAAAAAATGTTTTGAACCTGATAATTCAAAAATAATTGCTCCTGTGTATTTATAATAAAAATATCATATAACAAACCATGTAACATGTATATAAAATACATGAGGGAAGAAAGTTTTTCTAATTTCTCATTCCCAACTATTTAATTTTTTCTAAATAATAATTTTGTAAAAAATTTTACACAAAATTTTCATTGAGTAAGGATAACATCTAAACAAGTATCACCTAAAAAGGAATGATATAAGACTTAGAGTTACATCATAATTTTAAGGCCGAAATATTGCTAATATAAAACAAATAGGATCTTAGTGCTATTCACATTAGTGACCTAACTTGTCCCAGCTATTTTATTTCTTGTGTGGCTTCACTGATAGCCACAATATATGTCTGAGTCGAAGAATTTACCATGCACGAATTACGTTTTGAACACGTTGTAATTAGTCAAGAGAAGTACATAAAAACACACTCATGAATTTCTCTATTACAACAATCTGTATATAAAGCAACGACATATGCAGTGAAACTATTCTTCCTCTTTCGTTTATATATTAATTTTTTAATTCTTGTTGCCAATATCTAATCGAAAACTCTTGTAGTAGCTTTAGAGTGTACCTCTTTACGATTCTTTAAAAAATTAGGTAAAAAATAAAATGTATGAATAACTTCAAACAGTACCGCATTAGGTAAAAATCATTGTTTCGACTAAGCTCCGATATGAAGTAATATCTTTAAAATCTAGTGATTCGCCATACTATTCAAAATGTTAGTGAAGAGTGTTATAGACAAGAAAAATTTCAGTAAAGTTGTATTCCTTAGCTTTCTTGATGATATAGTCTTCTAAGAATATAGAAATTTCATTTTCAGTTTGTTTTATATTCATTCCTAGAAATTTATCAACTAGGTCTAATTCTTTCATCTCATATGTTTTCTTCAAAAATTCTTTCATCTCCTCATCTGTTGAGCTGGCTATTAGTAAAACGTCAACGTATAACTCTATAAAACACAACCCCGTTTGAGATTTACGAAAATAAAAACTACACTCTTTCTTTTTTTGATTAAACCCTATTTTGGTGAAAGTTTATTTTGCATAGTTATTCCATAACATTAGAGATTGTTTTAAACCATATAAAGCACTGTTCAATTTCCATATATATCAAGACATTAAATCAAAACCAGATGGTGGTTTCACAAAAACCTCTGCGTCATTTGGGGAGTTAAGAAATTCAGTTTCCACATCCATTTGATGAACTTTTAGACCCAGTTGTACCGCCAGAGCGAGAAACACTCTCACAAAACCATACCTTATGATTGCTGCAAATGTAGCCTGATAGTCAATACCTTCAACTTGTCTGAAACCTTATACGACAATTCTGGCCTTGTTTATACCATTTTCTTTAATTGTGAATAGCCACTTTGTTGGAATAACTTTGCGATTCGCCTGTGGTTTTACCAAACTGAAAGTTTTAGTTTTACCTAAAGCTGAAGCTTCTTTCTATTTTTGGCTATCTTGGGATTCTTGAGCCTGTTTAGTGGTTTTAGGAATAAATCTTGTTAAAGTCTGCGGAAGAAGAGCAGTGGCAGCAGCATGTTTAGGTAATGCTCTCTTATCTAAGCGTATATGTAATGGATATACCCCAATGTCCCTGTTACTTCCAAAAAGAGACATCATTCCATCTAATCCAAAAATAGGGATTGGAATTATTACCATTTGCAAATAAGATATTACCATACATAGCAGATTCAACATCATGTGTTGAAATGTGGGAAATAACATTTGCAACATGCTGCCTCTTAAGATTTGGTGTAGTGTTCTTCAGACTTTTGTGACGATTAGGATTTAGGATAAGTGCCCCCCTTTCTGAAGACACTGAAGTTTGGGGAGGTTGGTTGGAAGTAAGAGAAGAATGAAGCCTTTTGTAGGCGTTTGGATCAATATGTGGGATGAATTCTGGTTAGCAGTTGCCAGCTCAAAAAATAATTTCGTTGGATAGTTGCTAGGAGGTGAAGGAGTGTCTTGTTGTGGTAAATATGATTACTTTGTACAAACATTAATAGAGTTTTAAAGAATGTTAAGGGAAGGGTGAATTAAATCTTGAGGCACAACCACAGATGATAATGATGATAAGTGGGGTGAATCTGGTGGCTAACCTATAGCAATGACTTGATCTACATTGGAAACACTTTAGAGGGCTCTAGCAGATCTGAAAACTGTTGGAGTGGATATTGAAGGAGGTGATTCAATGATAGAAGATGGTGGTGTAGCAAGGACAGTTTCTGGTTCTTCGAGTGGTTTGATATTACCAGTAGATATAGCATTAGATCTTTCAGTTCTTATAGAATCAATTATTTGGGTAAGGTGTTTCAATTGTGAAGTATTATGTGTTTGTTGGTGCTCAATGAGGGTATTGAGTTGGCTTTGCATAGTTTGTTGGACTTGAGTAAATTGACGAGTTGCATTTAAAAGGGCTACAGTATTATCCTCAATTTGATCAGACTGGTCAGGAACATAATATGGCATTAAAACATCTGTAGATTCAGAACTAATATTTGGTTTTGGAGAAAATGTTGGTGAGGGAACATCTTGAGACGGAATATAAGTGGGATCTGCTTCATGATCACCAAGAGTTACTGAGGATGAAGAAGTATTGGATAAGTTAGAAGAAATTTCTGTCATTGAGGACGTAGAAGTGGCTGTAGGGCCAATATTTGCAGTAGGTGTTTCTTAAACCGAACAGGGTAGTTCAGAGAAACAAGACTCATTAACAAAAACATTTACTATGGAATTTGATAGTGAATGATAATTTGTTTCTGGATATTTAGAGACCCATGGTTGCACACCTGTGACAAAGTCATAAGCATCATGACTTTCTTTAGTATCAGTTAAAGGAAAATAAGTTTCATCAAACCGCACATCCTTAGCAGTTATTACTTTTTTCTGGGATGGAAGAAAAATACAGTATCCCTTTCTGTAAATTATATCCTACTATAACACCTGTCACAGAAGTAGGAAGTAATTTAGCATCACGATATGTAGAAGGAAGAGTAACTTAAGCAGCAGAGTCAAAAACCCTTAAGTGTGATAAATTGATTTTTGTCTTAGGTTGGTCATTCCAATAAAGATATGGAATTTTCCCTTTACGACCCATTATAGGAGTTCGATTGTGTAAATAAACAAAACATAATAAGGCTTCTGACTGTTGAGATATTACCCTGACTCAATGAAAATTTTGTGAAAATTTTTCACAAAATTATTTTTTAGAAAAATATAAATAGTCGAGATACAGAAATTAGAAATAATTTCTTTTATCTACCACTTTATATACTCTTTACATAGTTTAGTATATAATGTTTGTATTATTTAATACAGGTGAGCGACTACTTATAAAATATACGGTTTATGATGTTCCGTTATAACTTATAGGTTATTACTCCACAAATCTTAAATCGTAACAGGTTATGAGCCCTGATGCGACTTCCTTTATGTATCAGATAATGTATGTACTGATACATATGAATACGTCAACCTTACTTTACCTTCTTCTCTTTATGTAAGGTTGTTACCCATAAAGGTGTTAATCATTATCGCTGCTTATACACCTTTCTCCAGCTGCTTAATACATTTATAATAACTGTTTCCATAATGGCCACTAATACTTTTCCCAATTAACCTTATGTTGCTTTGCAAGGTTCCATTTTAAAATAATAGTCTGTCACCTACATATCATTTGAAATGCATTTTTAGCTGCTGCTCTGATGTATCCTACTCAACTTGATTAGTTGGTTACGTTCATACGATATATATGTCTTTAGAGCATATACTATCCAAGTGTATGAATGATGATTCTAGTTCACTATACTGTCAATGCATTCAATTTACAATAACAACATCTTTTAATTATTTTCTAAGGTAGTATTTTTAGTTTCATATGATTTATATGTCAAATGCACATGTAATATCCAAGGTATGAACAGCTACAAAGGTTTGTTTATTTAGTATTCCAATGTTGAAGAATGCATTTGTTGACTATTTTTCGAGTTGTTTAATTAGCCTGCTACATGAGATTTACACGGATTCATTACGTGTACTATCCTACGCATGAGAGGTTTGTAAATTAAGTATTACGTCGAGTCAGAAAAATCATTCAGCGTTTCAGTTTGATTTAACATATATTGTGTGCTTGTTTTCAATTCCAATTACTCATTGGCCTAATTCTGTCCGTATTTATATTTGTCGATCACCAAGTGCTGCATTCATTATGTCATTTTACCACACTAACATCGGTTGCATTATCATAAACCGATAGTTGAACTAACTTATCCATGTTGCTAATCCTAACAGTGTAGTATTTGCCTACGTCTAAAAGTTGTTTATCAAATTGTTTTTATCGATCACCACAGATCACACTACAACAGCTTTCACTATACCATACATGTTCTTATAATAACTTTCACACTAGGGTTGAAACTCTGTCCGATCGTGCTTTAAATATTATGTTCAGCTCCTTCATTATGACAGGCAACCATCCAAGCCCCATATGATTTATATGTTACAGGCACATATACTATCCGACAATATGGGCACAATATACAGCATAGAAGAACATGATTTATATCTAATTGCCATACTATCACCACTATAGGATTACCATTCATCTCCAACGTATTCACTATTTTCCCTATCTCTCGATGATCTACGACTATTCATTGGTTTAATACGGCTTTATAATTTCAGGCTATATCTTTTTAGTACTATTTCATTACATAAGTGGTGTGTCTCCAGAACGGGGGGAACACTGTATACATTCTGATCGCCACAATCCACTCGCTATTATTTTGACTAAATCGCACCGTGATAATCCATGTTAAACAAAATCGTACCATAGAGTAACAATATAAACTCTATTTTTCATAACCACACATTTAATTCAATTGTTTCAAACGACATGAAGTATTCCAAAGAAATATAGAATACTATTTCTCTTCTTCTGTCATTGGATTATTACCAGATTGCAAGAATTAATTACGTCTAGCTGCTCACATTTTCATTTCACATAAATCACTACAAGGTCATTTATCATAAAACGGTCAGCCATGAGATAATATTTAGACATACCAGTAAATATTTTCATACACATGGACTGATTTGCTTTCTCATATATTCTTATTGTTACTTTCAAATTTTAATTATCTGGCAGCTAGATTAGGTTCTCAATTTCTTGTCTTTCAACATTGCCATTTTCATCGTCAGAGTTTAACAGGTTTAAAATTTTCACTGCGTAAAGTCCCTTTTCTAACCTTCATTGTAATTTTACTGTAAGGGAGGGAATACTTCTTTACAACTGCCATTTTCAATTCTACTCTTTTCTAACAGTTTATCCTTCATTTCAATTTTCATCTCCATTTTTCTAAGACATAATGCCGCCTTTGTTTTTGAAGAGTCATAACAAATAAATAACTGTACCGTATTCTTTTACAGGGTACAGTATGAACAAACTTTATGGCATAATTTGGAAAGGTCAATAGGATATTAGATTACTCATCTCTGACGTCTCTTTAAATATTATTTCGAGGACTAAAGATCGACAACTATTCTCTTTAGATCCTTAGTTGACATGTCACTATTCAAATGCTGCTTTTATTACAGAGTGTTTATAATCATTTTTAAAAATAGGACATTCAGCTTTCAATAGAATACTCTTACCACGAAACTTCCTAATCCAGGTATATTCACATTTAGAAATGTTTCAATCACACCATTAAATATCTAGCTTCAGTTACATCTATCAAGAACGTCACAGCCAAATTTTCAATTTATATTATGTTGCCACTCTAAAAGATTTACGTCATGAACTCAGTTACCAAGCTTGTATCATTGTTGAGCAAACCGTGGGTATTCAGGATTACCTTAATAATACTACTAAAAAGAAAAATGGAAAGATATTTCTGCAGAAACCTATGTATTTATCAAGCAGCTTAAAAGATCAAACATTTTCAATATAGTTTACATATGTGCCAAGTAATACCAATAGTTAATCAAAAGGGATTAATAAATCATCTGGCACATATATCTACAATCATTGAGTACCGTGTAAGGGAGGGTGTTGAGATATTACCCTGACTCAATGAAAATTTTGTGAAAATTTTTCACAAAATTATTTTTTAGAAAAATATAAATAGTCGAGATACAGAAATTAGAAATAATTTCTTTTATCTACCACTTTATATACTCTTTACATAGTTTAGTATATAATGTTTGTATTATTTAATACAGGTGAGCGACTACTTATAAAATATACGGTTTATGATGTTCCGTTATAACTTATAGGTTATTACTCCACAAATCTTAAATCGTAACACTGACCATAAATATGGAGGAACACGGCCTCCAATAAGTAAAGTACGTGTTTTTGTTTGCAAGACACCATGGGCACGTTCTACTTCACCTTTTTGAGAACTAGAATGATGTACAGTGAGTTCCTGGGTTATACCTGTTCTACAAAAAAGTTATGAAAAATCTTTCCTACATATTGTTGGGGATTAACCAGACTCAACAATTATGTTCTTCGTAAAAAAATTCTTATAAAAAGAGTAAATAAAGATTTTTATTTCTCTTTGTATATTATTACTATTCTCTATGTGTACACATATATATAGTGTATTATATATATTATATAATAAAATAAGTAAGCTGTCTGATATCGCTTATACACACCATTAAGTTATTTCATAATGATAGATAATACTAATAGATAAACCATTGAGGATTCACAACCTCAAGTCCCAGTTATAACTAACCCTACTGCGTTATCACCTCAAGTTTCCGTAGTAACAAACTCTACTACTTTTCACGTATTCACCACCATTAATAGTGCAGACATGTGACACTTTATAACCACCCTGATTGGCAAAATGATTCTCAGCACAACGAATCCAATTCATCAACTCAATCGTTGTTTGAGACTTAGCCTTTAGGGAAATGACATCATATGTCAAAATATAATGCGGACTCAAGAAAACTTATGTGCGGAATGTCATAATCCGAATTATCTCTTGAGAGAAAATTTTTCAAGAAAAAATTTTTCTTCTTTCATATAAAAACTAATGTTCAGAAATATACAATTAATTCTGGATAATGTACTTGTATATTTGTATTTAAATTAACTTTATATATTATATATAAATAGAAACCAAGGTGTTTTGATTTAAAAGCATAAAGATTTATATAAAACATTGTCTAATATATAATATCCAAGTTTATCGCTAAAAACACATATTTAATTCAAAATGTCAACAATCACTGAATTTAGAAAAGATCTAAGATCTTTACATCATAGTAAAAAGAAAATTTGTCGATTATGGTCAAAAAATATTTAGTATCTACATAAACATTATATCTAAAATCACCACATATATTCACTTGGATTTGTTCAAATGGGGCAGAGGCCTTGCTATCAGACATACAACCTTTCGTAATTTTCCTTTTAGACAACGAACGTGGTGGACATAAAGGGTTTTTGGTAGTTGGTAAAGGAGGTAAATCTTCAATTTTAGCAAGAGTTTGATACACTTTCCAGCCAGGATGGCCAATTCCAGCATGAAAATTATTTCCGGGACCATAATCACCCTCGGAAGAGACGGAGAAATCATTTTCTTCTGGTGTTACAAAGTTTGGTGGTAGGTCAACCGTCCAAAGTGAAACATCTTTTGGTGGATCCACAGAGAGTTCATATAATTCATGCTTCACAACATCTATCTTCCTTGCATGTTTGAACACATCGGGTCTTAATAAGGTTAAATAAGCGCCATGCTCTGTAAAAATTACATGGCGTTTGGTTTTGGATGTGATTTTTATTGAGATATTACCTTGACTGAATGAAAATTTTGTGGAAAATTTTTCACAAAATTATTTTCTAGAAAAATATAAATAGTCCAGATACAGAAATTAGAAATAATTTCTTTTATCTATCACTTTACATACTTTTTACATAGTTTAGTATATAATGTTTATATTATTTAATACATGAGAGCGACTACTTATAAAATATACGGTTTATAATGTTCCGTTATAACGTATAGGTTATTACTCTACATCTCTTAAATCCTAACAATCCCTTCTTTGGGTAAACATCCTTCCAATGAATATAACCTTGCAATGTGGACAAAAATTTTTACCACCTTTTTTTCCTTTTCTAGGCTTTGACTTAGTGACTTGATAGTAAGCTTGTGCTTTAGTATTACTCTCTTGTTGAAATGATTGAAAATATCATAGAAGTCATTAAAATCAATTTCAGTATCTGTACCAAATTTTCTTAAAATTTCTTTCTTAATATGATCAGAACTCAACCTTAAATAAGTACAACATTTAAATAAATCAGGACATTCGGTTAAGCTTACAAAACTTTCATGTTATGATTTAAGAGATGTGGAGTAATAACTGTGACAATCTAAGCTCTTTTTTAAACTCAGTGAGAGTTTCCATAATGTAGGAGAGTATATATGTAAGCAATATATAAATCTTATGGATATTTTTTATTATATTTTTCTACTATACAAGGTAAATCTAGTACACAATATATGTAAAGATACAAGTTCCTTTCTGAAGTCTGTTATTTGGCTCATACTTTAGATAGTAAGTAGTAGTGTGGTAATTATATCGTATAAGGCTTACCTTTCTTTATATTATGCAATAATTATACAAATATTATACGTTAATATACAATCAAGTTATAGGAATTGATTTAGTTTATTAAGTTGATAATTTTCTTCATTTAAATAAAATTTTCTCTAGAGAAAAGCTTTGTTAAAGTAAAATATCTCACATCTGAGGGCGGGTAATATCGAGACAAAATTGGTTTCAATTCCTAAAATTGTTAGGATTTAAGAGATGTAGAGTAATAACCTATAAGTTATAACGGAACATTATAAACCGTATATTTTATAAGTAGTCGCTCTCATGTATTAAATAATATAAACATTATATACTAAACTATGTAAAAAGTATGTAAAGTGATAGATAAAAGAAATTATTTCTAATTTCTGTATCTGGACTATTTATATTTTTCTAGAAAATAATTTTGTGAAAAATTTTCCACAAAATTTTCATTCAATCAAGGCAATATTTCTCGACATATATTAATAACAGTTAATATACCTTTCAACGATGTGTTATATTAAATGTTCTTACCGGAAATTTAATATAATAACGAATATGTTATTATTAATAAAGAATAGCTTAATTAAATATATTTCATGTGATAGGTAATTACGTTATAAATGATATTTAATATCGTAAACAACGATAAATAAAATAACTGTTACTAAATTGCACAATTTTATGTTTTAAACCTTTTGAAACGAATTTCTTCTTTCAATTCGGATAATTAAGTCATTAATGGGATAGTATATTCTTAAAATACAGAATATAAATCATTGATCTTTTATTGAAAATTAGCCATGCTAGTTATAACTGGGACGAGAAGTTGTGAATCCTCAATAGTTTACCTATTTTGTCACTGAGTAATTTGTACTTTGTGATATGTTGCGATCTGAACTTTGCCTTTAATTCAGATAGTGAAGTCATTATTTGGATAGTATATTCTTATTATAAGGAATATAAATCAATGATCTGTTATTCTCTTTCCTTATATAATATACATATATTACATAATTAATATACAAGCTTTAATTGTAAGAGAGTACAAAGATCTATGTGTTGATAAACACATTTTTTGTTTATTTAGAGAATGTTGTCACTTTGCACATTATTCCTACAAATTCCTCTGAGACAACAACATATCACAAAGTACGAATTACTCTGCGACACCCTCCCTTAATCTGTACTTTGTTTTATCTCAAACTCTGAATTAGTTAACAATTTACTAACTAATTTTAAGAATTGTTCTTTTGTCAGGATCTTAGTAAAAATATCTGCTAACTGCTCTTTTGTGTTCACATAGACAGGGTTTAGTAATCCTTGTTCATTTGCTTCCCTGACATAAAGATGTCTAACCTCTATATGTTTGGTATTAGAGTGATGTATAGGATGATCCGCCAGTTTTAATGATGAAGTATTATCCATGTGTAGTAAATGTGGTTTTGATTTCTTACCCATCAGTTTCAAGACTTGATCTAACCACTTTATCTCTTTAGCAGCTTCACTAGCCGCTATAATTTCTGCCTCTGTGGATGATGTCACCACACTAGAAATTCGTTTAGAACACCATGTTACTGGACCTGAAGCATACATACAGACATAACCAAATGTAGAGCGTCTATCCGGACAATCTGCATAAGAAGCATCTGAGTATGCAACTATTCTATTTTCTTTACTCTTCGAATATACAATTCCCAAATTTCTTGTCGTGTACACATAACTGAATACTCTGTGTGCTGCCTTATAATGTATTTCTTTTGGATTCTTCAAAAATCTAGATAAGAAATGCACAGCGTGGGCAATATCTAATCGGACAGAATTTGCAATAAAAATTAAGGTCCCCACTAAACTTTGGTACAAAGTAATATCCTGAAAATCTGGAGATTCTCCATAATAATCTATATGTTTCTGAAGTGGATTATAAGTATGATACATATCAGAAAAATCATATTCTTTCGCCTTCTTTTCGATATAATCAGCCAGTGTGACTGTAACATTTTCTGATGTTTGTTTAATGTTCATACCCAAGAACTTATTGACAGGACCCAAGTCTTTCATTTCATAGACTTTCTTCAAATACTCCTTAATACTAATAATTTCATCTTCAGAAGAGCTTGCAATAAGTAAATCATCAACATATAGAGCTATTAAACATAGGCCAAATTTATTCTTACGGAAATATAATCCGAACTCTTTCTTATTTTGTGTGAAACCGATCTTTGATAGTGTTCCTTTTATATGATTATTCCACAACATTGGCGATTGCTTTAAACCATACAGGGCACTATTCAATTTCCAAATGTAACCAGGCTTCAAGTCAAAACCAGGTGGAGGTTTAACATAGATATCTGTATCGATTGGTGAATTAAGAAAGGCTGTGACTACATCCATTTGATGTATCCTCAAACCATGTTGAACTGAGAGTGCTAAAAACATTCTTACTGACCCATAACGAATAACAGGAGCAAAGGTTGCTTGGTAATCAATACCCTCAACTTGTCTAAAACCTTGAACTACAACCCTCGCTTTGTATAAACCATTATCCTTAATTGTAAATACCCACTTTGATGGAATAACTTTTCTATTAAGAGGTGGTTTAACCAGTTCAAAAGTTTTTGTTTTAATCAGAGCTGAAATCTCTCGAGAACAAGCTTCCTTCCACAGAGACCTATCTGGCCTTTTCTTGGCTTGATTTATTGTTTTAGGCAGCTTGTCATCATATGTGTGGGTTAACAATGCTGTGGCAGCTGAGTGTGTAGTTAAAATAGAGGAATCATCTTTGAGATGTAAAGCATATACCTGATCGTTGATCCTGTCTCCAAAAGGAATAATTGTGTTTTCTAAACCAAATATTGGAATAGGATTATTACCAATAGCATACGCAAAGGTACTCAACAAAGCAACATCTTCTGCGTCTTTAGAATTCTCTAAGCATCTAAAAGAGGTTCGTTTCCTCTTAGGATCTGGTGGTGGTGAGTCTTCTGAGGTGTGTCGTCCGGGATTTATAATTAATGCTCCCCGTGCCGGAGACACACCTGACGAAGTAAGAGTGGAGTGCAAGCGTTTGACAGCATGAGAATTAATTTGATAATTAGATATGGGCGCCTCGGAAGATCCAGTCAAAGAAGAGTCTGGCGAAGGAATAAGGATGACATCATCGTCACTAGAAAAATGTTCTGCTTCGGTAGCTAATGATACAGGTGGGAGAGGAGCATTGTATGGCACCATAGACGTCTCTGATGAGGAAACAGGAACATCTTCTGAAGCACAAATCTCTCTGGGTGGACTATTTAACTCAAGAGGAGGTGAGGAATCAGGAAATTCGACAATTGGTGTTTGTGGCGTAGTCGGTGTAGTACTTTCTGCCGGACCAGGGGAAGCAGAATCAGCAGCTTTTGTAAGACTGGAGGTTGCAGACTCAACACTTCTTTGTTTGATATTGTGGACAGTATTAGCCAGTTGTTCTAACTCAGTACCAGTAACTGACTGATAGCTTTCAAGATTTCTATGTAGGTCTTTATTTTGTGTCATAAGCTTCTGTAACTGTTCACTTGTGTCATTTTGACGTTCAACTAAAGTGTTGACTAATTTCAATAACTTCTGAGTGTTATCCTCAATATGATCAGCTTGATCTGGAATATAGTCTGGCATTGGTACATCTCCTCCATCATGTTCTTCACGAACCGGTGTAATGGAAGCTGAATTATGGCTAACCGAAGAATCATGGGAAGTGCCTTGTGGGGCTTCACTTATGTCAGATGGGTAGTAGTCTGGATCTTTTGAGTTATCATTGTGGCTACTACTTGACATTTTGGTGTCACTATCTGTACTAGAAGATGATGATGAGGTAGTGTTAGATGATAATTGAATGGACGGGAAAAAACTAGAGGAAATGTCATTAAGACGAGAGGTCTCTCCATTATCCGGTGAGTGATTATAATCATATTGAGGATATTTAGGTGCACCAGAAAGTATACCTGTAGCAAAGTCATATGCCTCATGACTTTCTTTGGAATCTGCCAAGGGAAATGTGGTTTCATCAAACTGAACATCCTTAGCGGTGATGACTTTCTTTTGAGAAGGTAGGTAAATACGATAAGCCTTTCGGTTTGAGTCGTAACCAACCATCACACCTAAAAGTGATGTAGGTAACAGCTTACCATCACGAAGTGCAGGAGGGATAGTAACATAGGCGGTACAGCCAAAAACTCTTAACTGATCTAGTCTAATCCAGTCTCTTGGTTTATTATTCCAGTATAAATAAGGAATCTTGCGTTTTTTGCCTGTGATAGGGGTACGATTATGCAAGTAGGCTGCACATAACAAAGCCTCAGACCATAAATATGGAGGAACCCTCCCTCCAATAAGTAAAGAACGTACTTTAGTTTGTAAAACACCATGTGCACGTTCCACAGCACCATTCTGAGAACTGGAATATGGGACAGTCAATTCATGTGTAATACCCTTCTCATTAAAGAAATCGTGTAAGACATGGTTTATAAATTCACCACCGTTATCTGTACGTACATGAGAGACTTTATAACCACCATTATTAGAAAAATGGTTTTCCGTACGACGAATCCAATTCATGAATTCTAGGGTAGCTTGTGCTTTAGTCTTTAAAGGAATAACATCATAATATGAGGAATATTTATCAACTATAGTTAAAAAATATTTGTTGTCTACATAATCATGATATCTAAAACCCCCACAAATGTCAACTTGAATCAACTCTAAAGGCGCAGATGGGTGATTGACTGAGGTTTTACCCTTATGTTGACTACCTTTTGCTAAAGCACAGGATGGACACGTTGGGGAAGTATTATATGGAAGTTCAGGTAAATTTGCCATTTTGGCAAGAGTTTTATATACAGCTCTCCCTGGATGACCTAAACGTGCATGCCAAATATCACCGGTGGTTGGTCCTTCCTTGGTTACTCTAAATTCTTCGACATCAGGGATAGGTTGCTGGCCAAGTTTTGGAATATCAACAGTCCACAAGGAAGTCTCTGGTGTTGGATACACTGATAACTCGTACAAACCATTCTTCATGGTTCCGATTTTCCTAGCCTTTTTCAAAATATCTGGATGTGGAATAGATAAATAAACACCTTCATTGGTAAATACAACATGTCTTCCAGTTCTAGCTGTAATTTTTGATATAGATATTAAATTACAAGGAGCAGATGGTACATATAGAGTATCCGATAAGCTAATACCTTGTGTTTGAACCTTACCTTTCCCTAAAGCTGTAATGGAATTACCTAAACCAGCGACCTGGGGTCCATTTTGGAGCACCAAGTCGCTGAATAAATCAATATTGCTACCAATATGGGATGTACAACCACTATCTAAAAACCACTTGTCGTTTTTGTCTTGTTGTTGGATTTTGGTAGCTTTCCATGCAATATCTTGTGCGATGGATGTATCAGCTTCTGGAAATTTGTTTGAGTTACGCTCAGGGCTCATAACCTGTTGCGATCTGAACTTTGCCTTTAATTCAGATAGTGAAGTCATTATTTGGATAGTATATTCTTATTATAAGGAATATAAATCAATGATCTGTTATTCTCTTTCCTTATATAATATACATATATTACATAATTAATATACAAGCTTTAATTGTAAGAGAGTACAAAGATCTATGTGTTGATAAACACATTTTTTGTTTATTTAGAGAATGTTGTCACTTTGCACATTATTCCTACAAATTCCTCTGAGACAACAACATATCACAAAGTACGAATTACTCTGCGACATGATATGTTGTTGTTACAGAAACATTTGTAAGAATAATGTACAATGTGACAACATTCTCTGAATAAATAAAATATGTGTTTATCAACACATAGACCATTGTACTCTCTTACAATTGAAGCTTGTATATTAATCAGGTTATATATGTATATTATATAAGGAAAGATGTTACGATTTAAGAGATGTGGAGTAATAACCTATAAGTTATAACGGAACATTATAAACCGTATATTTTATAAGTAGTCGCTCACCTGTATTAAATAATACAAACATTATATACTAAACTATGTAAAGAGTATATAAAGTGGTAGATAAAAGAAATTATTTCTAATTTCTGTATCTCGACTATTTATATTTTTCTAAAAAATAATTTTGTGAAAAATTTTCCACAAGATTTTCATTGAGTCAGGGTAATATCTCAACACCCTCCCTTACACGGTACTCAATGATTGTAGATATATGTGCCAGATGATTTATTAATCCCTTTTGATTAACTATTGGCATTACTTGGCACATATGTAAATTATATTGAAAATGTTTGATCTTTTAAGCTGCTTGATAAATACATAGGTTTCTGCAGAAATATCTTTCCATTTTTCTTTTTAGTAGTATTATTAAGGTAATCCTAAATACCCACATTTTGCTCAACAATGATGCAAGCTTGGTAACTGAGTTCATGACGTAAATCTTTTAGAGTGGCAACATAATATAAATTGAAAATCTGGCTGTGACGTTCTTGATATATGTAACTGAAGCTAGATATTTAATGGTGTGATTGAAACATTTCTAAATGTGAATATACCTGGATTAGGAAGCTTCGTGGTAAGAGTATTTTATTGAAAGCTGACTGTCCTATTTTTAAAAAATGATTATAAACACTCTGTAATAAAAGCAGCATTTGAATAGCGACATGTCAACTAAGGATCTAAAGAGAATACTTGTCGATCTTTAGTCCTAGAAATAATATTTAAAGAGACGTCAGAGATGAGCAATCTAATATCCTATTGACCTTTCCAAATTATACCATAAAGTTTGTTCATACTGTACCCTGTAAAAGAATACGATACAGTTATTTATTTGTCATGACTCTTCAAAAACAAAGGCGGCATTAGGTCTTAGAAAAATGGAGATGAAAATTGAAATGAAGGATAAACTGTTAGAAAAGAGTAGAATTGAAAATGGCAGTTGTAAAGAAGTATTCCCTCCCTTACAGTAAAATTACAATGAAGGTTAGAAAACGGACTTTACGCAGTGAAAATTTTAAACCTGTTAAACTCTGACGATGAAAATGGCAATGTTGAAAGAGAAGAAATTGAGAACCTAATCTAGCTGCCAGATAATTAAAATTTGAAAGTAACAATAAGAATATATGAAAAAGCAATTCAGTCCATCTGTATGAAAATATTTACTGGTATGTCTAAATATTATCTCATGGCTGACCGTTTTATGATAAATGACCTTGTAGTGATTTATGTGAAATGAAAATGTGAGCAGCTAGACGTAATTAATTCTTGCAATCTCGTAATAATCCAATGACAGAAGAAGAGAAATAGTATTCTATATTTCTTTGGAATTCTTTATGTCGTTTGAAACAATTGAATTAAATGTGTGGTTATGAAAAATAGAGTTTATATTGTTACTCTATGGTACGATTTTGTTTAACATGGATTATCACGGTGCGATTTAGTCAAAATAATAGCGAGTGGATTGTGGCGATCAGAATGTATACAGTGTTCCCCCCGTTCTGGAGACACACCACTTATGTAATGAAATAGTACTAAAAAGACATAGCCTGGAATTATAAAGCCGTATTAAATCAATGAATTATCGTAGATCATCGAGATATAGGGAAAATAGTGAATACGTTGGAGATGCATGGTAATCCTATAGTGGTGATAGTATGGCAATTAGATATAAATCATGTTCTTCTATGCTGTATATTGTGCCCATATTGTCGGATAGTATATGTGTCTGTAACATATAAATCATATGGGGCTTGGATGGTTGCCTGTCATAATGAAGGAGCTGAACATAATATTTAAAGCACGATCGGACAGAGTTTCAACCCTAGTGTGAAAGTTATTATAAGAACATGTATGGTATAGTGAAAGCTGTTGTAGTGTGATCTGTGTTGATCGATAAAAACAATTTAATAAACAACTTTTAGACGTAGGCAAATACTACACTGTTAGGATTAGCAACATGGATAAGTTAGTTCAACTATCGGTTTATGATAATGCAACCGATGTTAGTGTGGTAAAATGACATATTGAATCCAGCACTTGATGATCGATAAATATAAATACGGACAGAATTAGGCCAATGAGTAATTGGAATTGAAAACAAGCACACAATATATGTTAAATCAAACTGAAACGCTGAATGATTTTTCTGACTCGACGTAATACTTAATTTACAAACCTCTCATGCGTAGGATAGTACACGTAATGAATCCGTGTAAATCTCATGTAGCAGGCTAATTAAACAACTCGAAAAATAGTCAACAAATGCATTCTTCAACATTGGAATACTAAACAAACAAACCTTAGTAGTTGTTCATACCTTGGATATTACATGTGCATTTGACATATAAATCATATGAAACTAAAAAATACTACCTTAGAAAATAATTGAAAGATGTTGTTATTGTAAATTGAATGCATTAACAGTATAGTGAAACTAGAATCATCATTCATACACTTGGATAGTATATGCTCTAAAGACATATATATCGTATGAATGTAACCAACTAATCAAGTTGAGTAGGATACATCAGAGCAGCAGCTAAAAATGCATTTCAAATGATATGTAGGTGACAGACTATTATTTTAAAATGGAACCTTGCAAAGCAACATAAGGTTAATTGGGAAATGTATTAGTGGCCATTATGGAAACAGTTATTATAAATGTATTAAGCAGCTGGAGAAAGGTGTATAAGCAGCAATAATGATTAACACCTTTATGGGTAACAACCTTACATAAAGAGAAGAAGGTAAAGTAAGGTTGACGTATTCCTATGTATCAGTACATACATTAACTGATACATAGAGGAAGTCGCATCAGGGCTCATAACCTGTTACCATTTAAGAGATGTGGAGTAATAACCTATAAGTTATAACGGAACATTATAAACCGTATATTTTATAAGTAGTCGCTCACCTGTATTAAATAATACAAACATTATATACTAAACTATGTAAAGAGTATATAAAGTGGTAGATAAAAGAAATTATTTCTAATTTCTGTATCTCGACTATTTATATTTTTCTAAAAAATAATTTTGTGAAAAATTTTCCACAAGATTTTCATTGAGTCAGGGTAATATCTCAACAAAAGAGAATAACAGATCATTGATTTATATTCCTTATAATAAGAATATACTATACAAATAATAACTTCACTATCTGAATTAAAGGTAAAGTTCAGATCGCAACATTTAATATCTTTTCAATCCATGTACATTCCTTCAAATTCTCATTAGCTGCCACATATTCTGTTTCTGTGGATGATGTTATAAAACAGAGAACCTTCTTGGAACACCATGATTTTGGAGCTGAAGCATATTTAACAATGTACCAATAAGTAGAATTAGCATCCGGACAGTCTGCATATGAGGCATCTGTGAATATATCAAAATAATTCATTTCATTGTCTCTATATGTCAAAGCACTACTCTTGGTAGTATAGAGATAAGCTAAAATCTTTTTAGCTGCCTTCATGTAGGTCTCTCTTGGATCTTTTAAGAATCTAGATAACATAGAGAAGGATTTTCAATATCCGGTCTACCAGTGTTTGCAACAAATAGTAGTGTGCCTATTAAACTCTGGAAAGGAGTGACATTCTCTAATTTAGGAGAATCCCCATAATAGTGTTGAGATATTACCCTGACTCAATGAAAATTTTGTGGAAAATTTTTCAAAAAATTATTTTTTAGAAAAATATAAATAGTCGAGTTACAGAAGAGTTACAGAAATTAGAAATAATTTCTTTTATCTACCACTTTATATACTCTTTACATAGTTTAGTATATAATGTTTATATTATTTAATACATGAGAGCGACTACTTATAAAATATACGGTTTATAATGTTCCATTATAACTTATAGGTTATTACTCTACATCTCTTAAATCATAACAAATAGTCCACACTTGGTTGTAAAGGAGTTTGTGTCGGATAAGGCTGGAAGTGTAATTCTTCAACTTTCTTCTTAATGTAGTCTTCTAAACTCAGTTTAATTTCTCTTTCACTTTGTGTGATATTCATACCTAAAAATTTGTTGACCTTACCTAAATCTTTCATTTTATATTTCTTAGATAAAAATGTTTTAATGTCATTGATTTCCTTCAAAGATACACTTGCAATTAATACGTAAAGGGCAATAAGACAAAGATTGGTTCCTCTTTTTTTGTAGTATATTCCAAAATTGGCCGTATGCTGTTGGAATTGTATCTCCCCCAAAGTTTTCTTTCTATGTTCATTCCACAATGACGGTGATTGCTTTAATCTATAGAGGGCACTTTTCAACTTCCATATCTTCCCGTCTGATAATTTATAGCCTAATGGTGGTTTAATATATAAGTTCCAGTCAATTATGGAATTTAAAAATGCTGTAACCACGTCCATTTGATGAATTATCATATTATGTTTTGCAGAGAGTGCCAAGAAAAAACTAACAGAGTCGTACCTCACTACTGGGGCAAACATAGCATCACAATCAATACCTTCCTTTTGAAGGAAACCTTGTACCACAATCCTCGCTTTTTATAGGCCATTATCTTTAACCGTAAATGCCCATCTTGTGGAAATGGCTTTTTTGTCTGAGGGAAGTTTTACTTGTTCAAAAGTGTTTGTAGTAACCAGTGCATCATATTCTCTTTTACATACCTCCATCCATATTTTTTTATCTGGACTTTTAGCAACTTGCTTAATAGTTTTGGGAAAGGTTTTGGATACTTCTTGTGTCATTAATGCAGTCGTTACAGGATTAACTGATATTTCAGTTGAGTTGGTTGCAATATTTTTGACTAGAAAGCAATGATGGTTTGTAGTATCACCATATGGTACTCTAGCAATATCAACAACATAAATTGGTACAGGAGTATTACCAATAGAGAAAAGAGGGATAAGGTTTATTGTGCCAAGAAGACCAGTGGCATCCTCTTGCGGATTGGTAGCGTTGCCGTGTTCATGATCTTGGTGATGACATTTAGAAGGATGGGACTTATTAGGAGTAGAAAAAGGATAAGTAACGGCACTGAGAGCTCCAAAAGTGGAGTCGATAGGAGAAGTAGGAGGAGGTGAACTAGGATTGATTTCGTAATGAGAACATTTTAAGGAGAGATTAGGTTGTCTAAGAAGAATAATGTCCTCAGAAGTAGACTGTGTTGTTGGAGAGGAAGAGGATACAGGCAATAGGGCAGGTTATTGTAGCAAAGGTAAAAGGGCTGACTTGATAACAGGAATTGGTGTCAAAACAGACTGTAAGGTGGAACCAGGTATTTCGATGTAAGGTTCAACTGCTATATTGGGTGGAGTTGATGGTTGTATCTTTTTGGCTACGATCCCATTAACATTTTTTTGAATATTTGATAATAAAGATGGACCAGCAGAATCAGAAGAATAAGTTTGACGAGTATCTTGGTTGTGGCTAATAGTAATATTAGTGTTGGAGAATGGTTTATCTAAAAATCTATTGAAATCGATTTTTGATGTATGTCTCCAAGAGTTTGGACCTCGTGTTTCTTAGAAGCAAGTATCTCGTTATAAACAGTATCAAGAGCAGTATTACCCTTTTGATGAAATTCAAGTTCATGTTGAGCACGTTGAGCAGCTAATTGTAATTCATGTAGACGTATTTGATGTTCCAGAATTTGTTGACAGTGAATATGTTCTGCCTTGGCTAGGCACAACTGTTGCTCACAAAATTCTATTTCTTTTTCTTTAGCTGTATTTGGAGGTGTATTATCATGTAAGCCATTTGAATTTGATGTAGGAGAAGTAATATGTAAAGAAACAGAAGAATTGGAATCTAACAAGGTGGAAGTGGTACGAGGTGGAGATGTAGAAGAAACTAAGTTTGTTGTTATATGTTGCATGGGAACCATGCTCGTTGTTTTGGGACGAGTCTGAATAGGGCTACGTTCTATATTATTGTGGCAACGTGAAGGTGGTACATAATCAGTTTGTGGAGGGTGTTCACTTGAGATTGTGGAGAGCTCAATTTCACCTGACGAAATTGAGGAGTTTGTCTGGTTTAAAGATATGCTGGCAAAATCGGTAGGTTGTAACTCTCTAGATGGGTCATGTATGAAGCTAGACACACCAGAGGTGGTGGTGTTGATTGGCAAATTTAATTCACCTGAAAGTGATGAAGAAAAAGTGTTATCCGATTCAACAAATTCATTAGGAGTGGATGGAGATATATCACGTGTAGTGGTGGCCCGGGTAGAATTTGAACCACTATTCTTACCATTAGTAACGTCATTCATATGCATATTTGAAAAAGGAAACACAGTTTTATCAAAAACAACGTTGGTGGCTACAAATATTTTATTTGAAGATGGATGGTATAATCTATACACTTTATGATTTAAGTCATAGCCAATCATTGCACACTGAGTTGCAATGGGCATCAACTTACCGTCTCTATTAGCAACTGGTAATGTGGCATAAGCAACACATCCAAATACACGCAAATGATCAAGTTTAATAGAATTTTCTTTGATGCCGTAATACTTATTGTAGGGAATCTTATTTTTCCTCCCAACACTTGGTGTACGGTTAAGTAAATAGACAGCACATTTTAAAGTTTCAGACCATAAGAATAAGGAAACCCTACCTCCAATAAGAAGTGCTCTAATCTTTTCTTGAATGGATCTGTGAGCACGTTCAACGCCCCCTTTTTGTCAACTCTGATGGGGTGTAATTAACTGGTGCTGGATACCTTTAGAATGAAAAAATTCTCGTAACTCTTTATTACAAAATTCACTACCATTGTCGGTTATATTTGCACACACTTTATAATGCCCTCGGGAAGAAAAATAGTTTTTTTGTTGGAATATCCAATTCTTTAGTGCTAGTGCAGCTTCGCTTTTGGATTTTAAATGAACAAAGTAAAAACGAGAGAACGCATAAATTATAGTTAAGAAAAACTTGCTATCTACATAATTCTGATATTTGAAACTACCACACAAATCAACTTCCACCATTTGAAGTGGTGCAGTGAGAGAGCAATCAGAAATGGGTCCTTTCTTAATAATTGCTTTTGACGTGACACAAGTCGGACATAACTTAGAAATAGGATTAGGTGAAGGTGGTAGTAAATCTGATATCTTAACCATATATGAATTATATGTGTTAATTCCGCAACGGCCCAACCTAGCATGCCATAAATCTGCATCGGTAGAAATGGACTGATTACTCTGGTGTATGGCATACATATTACTTTTATTATTTAAGAATGAATAATTTGGACCAATGTCAATCTTCCAACCACAAGGCGCATTCGAAGTGGAACGAGGTAATAATTTATATAACCTCTTGTGTTTAGTTCCAAATCTGTAAGCATCTTTTAAATTTTCTTTTTTCAACTTCACCGCATAAACAGCTTCTTCAGTAAATATAAATGAATATCCAGAATGAGCTATCATACGGGAAATAGAGAATAAGTTGCAAAGCATTTTAGTAGCGTACAAGGCATTTTTAATCATTTAGCAATGTTTTCTTGCCGTAGCCTTTCCCTTAACCAAAATTGTGTCATAAACCTTTTACATTATACCTCTTTTTATGTGAACTATCTATAAAAGAGCCTAAATCGAATATTATATGATCAATGGCTCCACTGTCAATGTACCAAATGTCATTTTCTTTGTCTTATTTTCTTTCTTTAGCCAAAAAAGTAGCAAGAAGACATTCTGGACCAGCATTTGAATGATCATCTTTGATACATACATTTGCCAAATAATCCTCATGAATTTCACTCTGTGATTCGGCCTCGTTATTGGCAGTCACATAACCTGTCTTTCTTCCCTTGTTCTTAAATTTGTATTTTGGACAATCACGTTTCCAATGATTGCCTTTTCAAATTCGACAGGGTGGCCATTTTGACTTAATAAGTTTGGTTTTAAATACGTTAGACTTATTTGGCTGCTCTTAGCATAAATCAATGGCAAAATTACGAAAAGCATCTTCATCTGTAGTAGTTAGTGTTGAGTTACTACTCTGACTCAATGAAAATTTTGTGTTAATATAAAACCCGGACCCAAGAAAAATTATGTCCGGAATGACCTGATCTGAATTATCTCTTGAAAAAATTTCTTCTTTCATATAAAAACAACTGTTCAGAAATAAGCAATACATTTTGAATATTATACTTGTATATTAATAATTAAATTAACCTTATATATTATATGTAAAAAAAATAAGGTGTTTTGATTAAAAATGCATAAAGATTTATAAAAAAATATTTTCTAATATATAATATTCAAGTTCATATCTAAAAACATACATTCATCTTAAAATGTCAACAATTGCTGAATTTAGAAAAGACCTAAGATCTTTACGATATTTGTTTACTATATAGGGAGAGAGAAGAAAATAACAAATCATTGTTTTGTATTCCAAATAATAAGAATATACTATCCAAGTAATGATTTCAATATCTGCGTTAAAGGTAAAATTCAGATCGAAACAGACCTTTTTCATGATTAATGCAACGAGTATTTCTTCTACAGGAGGAAAAATGTTTGGAACACTCTAAAACATTATCATTTTTAAAGTGTTTACACTTATGTGGTTTTTGGACTCTATTACTGTTAGAAAATATTCTAATAATTTTGTCACAAATTGATGTTTCCTTCTTAATCGTTGTTATTGTTATGATTTAAGAGATGTGGAGTAATAACCTCTAAGTTATAACTGAATATTAAAAACCGTATATTTTATAAGTAGTCGCTCACATGTATTAAATAATACAAACATTATATACTAAACCATGTAAAAAGTATATAAATGATAAGAATGAGTGCCGTCACTAATATTATTATTATAAGCATACATTCTTAGCTTAAAATATATTTTTGTATATTCATTTATTTCTTATATGTCTAATATATACTGAAGATGTCCTTCAAAAGTTCTTCGGTGTTCTAGAAGTAATATAAAAGATAATATGAAGTAAAATGAAATATATGATGTATAAAAGGAGTGAGGAAAATAATTTGAATTATCGACAATTTCATGTTCCTTATATATGTTTGGAACTGAGTGTCAAATCTTATAGTTAATAATATTTTGCCACCGTATTCATTTCAGGGGGTAAATGATAGTTTACCACATTAACCTAATAGGAAATTAATAATATTCTATTTGGATAGTAAGGGGTAAAATATCTTACTAATCATAATTTTACTATGAGATATTTTTGCTGGAAGGTTTATGATCAAGGAGTATTCTATTGTTAAAATCTTATTGGTTCATCATATTTTATTCTAGAACATTCCATTCCAGCAGGATTAGTATTCTTTTTAAGGGTAAACTATTAGGGAGATTTATTATTTTGTATGTTTCAAACATATGATATTAAAACCTTTTTAATTTTTCATGTTTTTTAAAAAAAAAAAAAACATTTTTTCTAAGAAAGAAACTTCCAACCAATCTTTATAAAGAGTTTCAGTTTTTTCAAAAAAAAATTTTTTTTAACAATTCCTAAAAGAGAAGTTACAAAGAAAAGTTTCAATAATTAAAAAAGAAATAAGTCGAGATATTACCTTAACGCAATGAAAATTTTGTGGAAATTTTTCACAAAATTATTTTTTAGAAAAATATAAATAGTCGAGATACAGAAACTAGAAATAATCTCTTTTATCTATCACTTTATATACTTTTTAAATAATTTAGTGTATAATGTTGGAATCATTTAATATAGATAGACAACTAATTAAAAAATATACGGTTTATAATGTTCCGTTAAAACATGTAGGTTATTACTCCACATATCTTAAATCGTAATATTTACATAGGAAAAAAAAAGAAGTAAAAATAAAAATAAATATATAACAAATTGATGAATATGTCAGGTAAATGCCCTGCTAATGATCAATAAAGATTGAAAAGTATATCGGGTAGATGCCCGGTATGTAAAGATACAAGTTCCTTTCTGAAGTCTGTTAATTGGCTCATACTTTAGATAGTAAGTACTAGTGTGGTAATTATATCGTATAAGGCTTACCTTTCTTTATATTATACAATAATTATACAAATATTATACATTAATATACAATCAAGTTATAAGATTTAATCTAGTTTATTAAGTTGAAAATTTTCTTCATTTAAATAAAAATTTTCTCTAAAGAAAAACTTCGTTAAAGTAAAATATCTCACATCTGAGTGCGGGTAATATCGCGACACGGTATTTATCGACACTTACAGATCTTCAATACACTTTTATTGTTACATAACAACTATATAAAAAATATATATATAGCATGTGATAGAAAAATACAACGATTATAAAAGATTCATTAAGTATTCTTTTATATTGTTTATAAAAATTTTTCGAGAGGAAAAATAAAATTTCAGTTTTAGAAAAAAAAATCTGGGTAACCCAAAAAAAGGAAAAAAAGAGTTAATGTTACATCAAGAAATGGTTGATATAGCTAAACAGTAATAAAACAATAGGTAAACCATGTTAGGACAATAATAACTAAGATAAAAGCATATTTTCTCATATTTTATAAAGGAAGAATACAAGAAAAGAAGATGTTGTAGGTGTTTCCTAATCGGGAAATTTTATTCTTTTATTTTCGTGCCCAAAATACCTCCAAGGTTATTATTATTATTATTAAAGGACACGAGGTGACGACGTCACCTCACCAGTAGTTTTTGTATTGAACACGTAACACACTTTCAGTTCAGTGTTATGTGGTTTAGCTTTTTTATTGTTTTTCTTATCAATGTTGTTTTTTGTATTGTTTCTCTATCATCGAACTCAAGTTGGTTATTTTCGAGGTAAACTTGTGGACAAATATTTTATATAAAAGGAGAACATTTTTTAGATTCAAGTTCCCCAAGTTCGTCCTCATTTTCTGTTTATATTTGTATTTATATTTCTTTTATATTTGTACACTATATATATTTATTTATTTATATATATATATAGAAAAAAGGATAGATAGCGGTCTGCTAATACACATATTTATCTAGTTCTAATAAGGTGTTTACTAACTATTGTAATTCGGTCGTCGATTACAACAGAATGTTGTAGGTGTTTCCCAATCTGGAAATTTTATTGTTTTATTTTATTTTACTTTCGTTCCATTTTTCCATTGGTTTCTCCAATTATCGGTCGAGTTAAAAACATATCAACATTTTGGTCTTAATGTTGTTTCAAAAAATATCTCAACAGTTTATTATTAGCACACTAGGCGATGACGTCTTGATAACGTCATCTCTCCAGTAGTTTTGTATCAAACGTAACACGCTGTCGTTTCAGTGTAACGTGGCTTAGCTTTCTTATTGTTTTAAAAAAATTGTTATCATTTTGTTGTTGACTCATTTTAGTATTTTTGTATTTTGGTCATTACTTCTTCGTTCTTTATTGTTTTTATATTATTAGCTGTTATGGTTTTTTATCTACTGTTGAATCCAAGTTGCTAGTCAGTTCTCTAGTTGAACTTGTGGTCAAATATTTTATATAAAAGGAGAACATTTTTATATTTCAAGTTCTCCAAATTCGTCTGTATTTCTAGTTTATTTTTTGTTATGTATTTTATATATTTATATATAAAAAGAACCAGAACACATAGGTATTACAGGTTCGCTAATACATTTTAATAGTTCTAATAGAAAAAAAGGATATATATAGCGGTCTGCTAATACATACTATTATCCAGTTCTAATAAGGTTTTATTAACTATTGTAATTCAGTCGTCGATTACGACGCAGAAGAGTAAGTCTTGTTCCTCGTGGCCCAATGGTCACGGCGTCTGGCTACGAACCAGAAGACTCCAGGTTCGAGTCCTGGCGGGGAAGACTTTTTTCTAAGCTTTTTTTCCTAAATTTTTGTTTAAAATTTTTTCGTGATATAAAAGAAAGTTTTGGAGCTAATGTTAATAAACAAAACATAGCAATCCAAAGAAACCAAAGTTGAATAATGGTACCATCCAACAAAGAAACAGCAGCACTTATTGTAGATTTTTTATCCAAAATTATAGAGAAGCAAGATCTCTCAGAGGACAACTGTGATTCTTTAAATGTTGCCATCGACTGTATCACAGATGTTTTTGGTTTTGACAAAGATTCTGTAAAAAATATTATCAATGAAAAATTTAATGGCAACAGTTTAAATCAACTCTTAGCAAAGGCTATAGATGAATCCACATGTGGTGATGATAATGAAAATGTTAAAATTAACATTCCTAAAGATGATGCTGAAATCAAAGCTAAAGCTGAAGCCTTAAAGTTAGAGGGAAATAAAGCTATGGCCGAAAAGAATTTTGAATTAGCTATTGACAAATATACTGAAGCCATTAAAGTACTTCCAACAAATGCTGTATATTATGCTAATAGAGCTGCTGCTTATACAAATTTAAAACAATATGATAAGGCTGTAGAAGATGCTACAACTGCGATCAAGATTGACCCTAACTATTCCAAAGGCTATTCAAGATTGGCTTATGCTAAGTATGTTCAAGACAAACCTGAGGAAGCATTAGAAGCTTACAAGAAAGTTTTAGAAATAGGAGGGGATAATGCTACTGAAATAATGAGAAGAGGTTATGAAACTGCCAAGAGGAAAGTTGAGGAAACTTTGAACAAAAAAAGTAACACTGAAAATTCTGATGTTTCACAAGTAGAAAAAACAACAAAAAATAAGAGGACAACTGATTCTACTTCAACTGCAGCCCCAGACTTTTCATCTATGTTTGGAAATGGTGGTGCGGGCAATATGCCAGACTTTGCCTCAATGTTGGGTGGAGGTTTGGGTGGAGGTTTAGGATCTTTATTGAATAACCCTCAAGTTATGCAAGCAGCCCAATCCATGATGCAAGATCCAAATGCAATGCAAAAAATGCAGTCTATGATGCAAAATCCAGCTATTCAACAAATGGCTCAAAATTTTGCAAGCGGAAACACCAGCTTAAGTGATCTAATGAATAATCCAGATATCCAAAATATGGCTTCTAATCTATTCGGAGGAGCTACTCCTGGTAGTTCTGGTAATAAAAAATAAAATCAGGACAAGTACATAATTTTATTTTATTATATATATATATATATATTTCTCTTATTACTTTAACCGTTTGTATACGATTAAATAATCTATCTACAATTTAAAATGTTAATGGCGACAGAGAGATATCTCTGTATACACATTTCGAAATATTACCATCTTTCCAAATTTGTGTCTATTTTAGTTTTCTTTCTAGAACTGGTAAATGTTGATTCACCAAATCAAGATTGAATTTCCCCCATACCTTTACTATACCTTGCTTAAAAAACTCTGTTTTAAATTGGACAAATTTACTTAATTCTTCTGCTAACTGTTCATATTCATTTCTTATTTTTTTGCCCTCATCAGCTAAGGATTTATTGACCTCTTTAAGTTGTTCATTTATTTGCTTCTCATTTTCTATCCTTTTCCTTTCAAATATATTACCAAATATATTACTAAGACCATTGGTATTATTATTAATATTGGCATTTATTGTGTCTTGTTCATCTCTTGAATTTATCATTTGTTTACACTCTAAGTCGTATTGTTTCAACGATAAGAATTCTACATATAATTTCCACCATGCTGGAATTTCCATATCTAACAGTATAGTAATTTGCTTAGTAAGTTCCAGAGTACAAATTTCTAAAAATTCTAAGTTTTGTAATAATATATTAAGCCCATCAATTCCATAAAAGATAACTTCTTTCCTTGAATAATCTAATTTTTCCTTCCCAACTAATTTTGTGTAAAAATTATATGACAGTGATTTAAGCATATTTGTACAATCTATAATATCAATAGTTTTAAGTTTTAAAAACACACTTAAGCTCTTCAAGGCTGCATACTCTGGAACCGGACTGCTCAACTCCTCTAAATTAAACTTCAAAAAGCTCTTCATGATATTTACTTGTTCTGGTTCTAATACATTTTGCTTAAACGAGACTTGAGATTTATTTACAAGGTCAACAGTTGCAGTTACAGCTAAACTTTCTTTTTGTATCCATTCAGATAGAACAAATTCATCTTTAAAGATCTTTAATACAGGTAAAGCATTTATGAAGATCAACGAATCTAAACATATGGTTATCCATGACAAAAGAGACTCTTTCTCGCTTAATTTAGAACACCTTAAAGTGTTTTGTCTAATAGAATACATTAACTCATCTATTTTCATCAAAAGTTCTTTTAAAGGCAAAAATGTTAAAGGATACTTTTTCAAAATAACTTTGAAAAGGTTTTTAATTAGTCGAAGGTTGACATTAAATGTTTTATATGAATTTATTTTTGGAATATTGACGGTGAGTTTTAATGAATAACTTGACTTATTATGTAATTTTAAAGAATGAGCAAATATATGTCCAAAGATCGATCTTTTGTTTAATGCGTACCCAGCTAATAGTTCAATTATATTTTCATCTTGTGCAAAATCGAAACAATGCAACCCGTTAGATTTTATTTTCATATCAAAGTTTATCCTAGGGTCTTGTAATATACTTCTAACGTTTGATATTCGATTATATTTAACGTATACCATCAATGGTGTCATCCCTTTATTGTTACATCTATTAATTTCAGTACTATCAACTAAATTCAATAAAATAGATATATTACTTTTCATAATATGTAGTAGACTGTTCCCCTTGGAATCGATATGATCTGATAAAGCAAGTAGTCTATTTGTTGTTCTTTTGTACCAATCATTTGCAAATTTCAGTGAAAGTGATACCATTGAATCATAATTTATTTGATCATAACTACGGAATATAGTAAATAAAGGAGTCTGATTCATAAAATCCTTCGAATTCCATTCAATATATTGACCAATTTTGGCTAAAATATTAATCTGACCATTAAGGTAATGTGCTGCAATTCTATCATCTTTATCCTTTCTGTTAAAATATTTTACCAATTCTTCAAAGGAACAATTATTCAATAAGATATCAACTAGTATCGAAGCAATTTGATCATTTGAATATTTTAAACATTGAATTAATAAAGTTGATCCATCAACAGTTTCATCATCTAATAAATCTTCTAAGGGAAAATATTTTTCAAAAAGACTATTTGATAAAAGTTCAATAGTAATATCATTTTTATGATATTGTATACAGTATGAAAGAATAGATTGACCGATATCAGACCGATATCTAAGACAATCTTTAAAAGTGATTAAAAAATCAGTTATGGTTTTATTATTCTTTATAAGCGTGTTTATTCCAGTAATATATTCTATAAAGTGCCTAACCTTATTTTCCTTCTGTTTGATTGATTTCAGTTTTCCTGTACTTTTATTTAATAATGAATCCAAATATTCAATAGATGCTTCTAAAGTTGATATTGAATACCCCAATAAGCCAAATTTGATATCATTTTCATTATCAAAAAATCGTTGAAGATAAAATAAATTACATTTCAAATCTTGTAAATTATATTTATTTATAATTAAAACAAGTAAACTTATTAAAGTATCAGCATCAATATACAGATCATCATTATTTGATGATTTGATGGGTTGTGATAATGTTTGTAACGTTTTAACCAGTATTTGACATTTCTCAGAATGTGATTTATATAAAAAGAATCTATTCCAAATGGTAGTAGCGATTGAAATATTCTTCTCTAATTGGATTATGCTAGATAATTTAAATAAACTAAAATTTGATTTGTAGAGATCTATATCTAATTGGTCCAACGATAGATAATTCAATTTGCATACGGTATCATTATTCGGTGCTGACAATTGATTTAATTTTAACTTTAGAATATCCCATATATAATCATGTAATTTCAATTCAATATACTTTTTAATTTGTGATTTTAAGTTATCAATTTTTTTAAAAATCTGATCATTTTTTATTAAATGATAAAATTTATTAATCAGCAAATTAAAATTTGTTATAAATAAATCATTTTGATGTTGACACGAGTTTTTATATTCAATTAAAAGATTATTTAAATAACTCAACCATCGATGATTTGAAACAATCATATCTTCAAATGAAAGTTTTTTATCTGGTAAAGGAGAAGAAGAGGAAGATGAGTTTTTGACGTTATTAAAACATTGCAACTCATGTTTTAGCATCAAATTATTCTGATCATTATTTGATATAGGTCGATCAATATAAATCAAAATGAATTTTCTGTAAATATTACCATTATTTTCAATATTATAATAATTATTAAAATTAACCAAGGTGTCAAATTTTAATATATTATATTTCTGTTTTGAAATAAAGCCATCACTTGTAAATAAACAAGATTGACGTTCATCAATAACAATATTTTTATTATTTACAGTTTGAACGTAAAATAGTTGATTATTATTCTTAATATTCTTATTACTGTTACCATATTTTATATCAGGAACAACTATATGATTTGATACAAAATCAACATTATAATAACACAAATCTTTTAAAGTTGAATTTTCAGCGGTATCAAATTTTGATAATAAAATATCTGTTGGTGGTACAATGACAATAAAATCATCTATTCCTTTCAGTCTACTATAAAGTTTTTTTAAAGGGGAATTATTTACATCAGGACAATTAAAAATAGAATCAATCAGTGGATTTAATAATTTTGGTAGATGATAACAGGATTTATTATTATTATTATTGCTAGGGGAATTTGACATAATAACTGGCAAAACGAATTTGAATCACATATGTAAAATATCCAATTAAGTAATATTAAATGTAATAATGACAATAGCAACGAACAAGCACCCTGGATATAGTGGTTTCTTACGTGGACTTTTCAACTCTCTTCCCCTCTTATATAACCACGAATATCTTGATAAAGGTTCATTTATTCAAGAGTAATGAAGTCATCGTATAAATATATTTACTCGCAAGTGAAAGGATGGAAAGGGAATCCAGGAGAATATTTTGAAGAAGAGAAAAAATTACATCAAATGATTTAAAAAAAAAAAAAAAAAAAAAAAAAAAAAAAAAGATGGATGGATGAACAAGACTGAAAGAGAATCTACAAAGAGAAATGTATATACTAAAAATTTATTTATATAAATCAATACAATGAAACACATAAGATATAACCTGAGTTAATAATAGTAGGACTCGAGGAACGTTGATTAAGGTAACGAACTATAGATTAATCTCTGTGTTTGGTGTTATATTCTATTACGTTATAGTATGGGTAAAGGTAAGGGTAAAAATAAACCAAACGATGCTAAACCTTCCAAGATTAAAAATAGAGGTGCCAATGGTCATCATATAAGACAAAACCATAAGCATATGGAAATGAAACAACATGGCTATTCAAGGTCCAAACAGTCTTTCCCAGTCAAATTAGCTATGTGGGATTTTGATCATTGTGATCCAAAAAGATGCAGTGGTAAAAAAATGGAAAGATTGGGTTTAATCACATCACTGAAAGTGGGACAAAAATTTCAAGGAATTGTGATATCACCAAATGGTAAATGTGTGGTCTGCCCCAATGATAAATCTATTGTGGAAGAATATGGAGCATCTGTAGTTGAATGTTCATGGGCAAGGTTAGATGAAATTCCATTTAATAGAATTGGTGGTAAACATGAAAGATTGTTGCCATATCTAGTGGCTGCTAATCAAGTAAATTATGGTAGACCATGGAGACTTAACTGTGTGGAAGCCATTGCTGCGTGTTTTGCCATTATTGGTAGAATGGACTGGGCAAGTGAATTGTTATCACATTTCTCCTGGGGCTTGGGTTTCCTTGAATTAAATAAAGAATTATTACAAGTATACCAAAATTGTACTGATAGTGAATCAGTGAAAAAGGCAGAAGAAGAATGGCTACTAAAACTTGAAGAAGAAAATAAAAGAAGAAAACAAGAAGCCCAAAATACCGATATATGGATGATGGGCAATGTCAATAGAAAGATGAATGATTTGATTTTAAATAGTGATAGTGAAGATGAAGAAGAGGAAAAGGAAGAAGAGTTTGAATCAATATCTAGATCTGTTAAATATGACAGTCTAGGAAATATTATTGAAGACAGTGAAGGTGAAGAAGAGGAAGAGGAAGAGGAAACAAAATATGATTCTTTGGGCAATATTATCAGTTGATGAATCAAGATACTTGCTACAAAGAATATTCAAATAGATATACATTTATATATTACATATCTCAGCACGTATTCATAGATGTATTACTTATATAGATTGTACATTAATAACATAAGCATTCAACTGTAAAAAGAAAAAAATAAAAAGTTAACCTGTGGCTTCGAGGAACTTCAAAGTTTTCTTGATTTTCTCAGTCATGAACACCTAATTAAATATTTGAGGACAAATGATAACAACAGAGCAATAGTGAATATTATTCAGTGGCTTTCCTACCTATTGCCAATAAACTTTTTGTTCCTATCCTAGCAAAGTTTCACCTATTTATAATACAGTTGTATGAAGGAAGTTTGAATTAAATAAAAAGCTAAATAAGACGGTAGCTAAAATAAGATATAATATTCAAATAATCCAATTATATAGAAAGTACAAGACTCATTATGGAGGAAGATATTAATTTCAAAGGGGTTTGTACCAATACATACAATTTTCTATGCAATATTTCATCCGACTGAAGGTCCAAAAGTTTGCTATGGATTCCCACAAGATGTTTTTGGAAGTTCTAATATTAAGTTTAATTCAACTAAAAACTATGTTATGCCAAAACCACCTTTATGTCTTCGACAAATAACAAAAAAACATGCAAATTTTAGAATCGGCTTATGTCTTTTTGCTGTCATTAATTCATTTTAAGCAAGAAATTATTTTAAATTTAATTTAACATGACTGCCAAATTTCTCCTTATGGGTGTACCACTAGGAGACTATGGAAAATGTCTAGCTCACATATTTAAATAAGACAATTTTTATCTAAAATATAACACGATTCTGAAGTGTTTAAAATTGATAATTATAATCGCAACAACGGCAATAATAATTGCACTAATAATTTAGATAAAAAAATTATTGTCCATAGCATATTTATTAACGACAGTAGTGGCAAGATTTAAACAAGTATTCTGAATATTTGATAGCAATAGAACAAGATTCATGGTAATGAAATAAAGATTTTCCCAGTTTTAAAAAACCTAAAGCAGCAAATTTATCTGTAGAAATTGTGCCAAGTTAATAAACAGTTTACCTGACATTATTAATTTAAATTGGGCTTCTACTACAACCTCAGTTATACCATAAATTAATGTGTTAAATTGTATTTTTATCATCCCTAAAATGAATATCTGCGTCTCTAATCTTGCTATTAAATATACTAAACATTAAATGTATTATAAATGTAGTACCGTTGAAAAATTCTACAATAGATACAGAAAATAGACATTATTTTACTTTACTAAGTGATTATCATTTACTTCCATCAACTTTCAAACGCGACAGACTAATAGCTGGGCCGATCGAGCCACATTAAAATTTAAATCTGGATTTTCTTCTGTCAAATATGCATCATCTAAGAAATTTACAAATTAGCAAGAGAATAATATGCATAATTATTCTTCCCCAATTCCTCCAAATACGCATAAAATAAGATCAACAAGTACAATTCGAGGTAGCAACACGGGAACTTTCAGGGTTGCTTCCAAATCCAATTTAATTGGGAAATATACAGTTGTGTGTCTCCAAATATATTTTAATAGATGTATATCATTATTACATTACCTGTATTGTATGATACAAAATATGAGATTATTCATAACATTTTTATTGACATAAGAAAATATATTAATTTTGTATGATTAAAAAAAAATCTTTTAGAGAATTAACCAAAATCTAATTATACATAAAAAAAATGTTTTCTTTAAGCAGAGAAATGTGGATGTTGTTTTAGGCCTAAAAGGTTACGGTTATAAAAACATTTCAATAACAACAGTAAAGAGGCGATTGTGTTTTTATCAGCTTCTAATGTTAATTTTAATCTGAGAAATAAAATACTAAAATTCAAAGTGCAAAAAATTTTCAAAAGTTTTGTTTCAGAAATTAAACATTAATATTAATTTAAAAAAAAAAACATTTAAATCAAAAGAAGCTTACACACAGTGATACCAATGAATCTTTAATAGTGGATAAAGAATAAAGAATAAAGATTACTGTTACTAAATCCTCGGAAAAAAGTTGTTCATTTGAATAAATTTGCACGAAATTGGGTAAGATAAGACATACTGTATATATGGAATTGCTGGAATGGAAGATTCTAGAATAAAATATGATGAACCAATAAGATTTTAATAATAGATTATCCCTTGAGGATAAATATTCCAGCAAAAATATCTCATAGTAAAATATATCATTAATAAGATATTTTACTCCTTGATACTTAAATAGGATACTCCTAGTTTCCTAAAACGTTAAGATGATATTTTACCATTTACCCCTAAAATAAATGCAGTGGCAAACAACATTGTACAATAATATTTGATACTCATTTCCAAACATATATAAGGAGCATGAAGTAATCGATATTCTAAATTATTTCCGCACTCCTTTTACACATTACATATTTATGCTATTATACATTATTATCTTTTATATAACTTCTAGATCACGGAAGAACGATTATTGAAGAACATTTACCGAAGAACAACTATTGAACAAACCTCTTCAGTATATATAACACATATTAAAGCATAATATATATACAAAATACATTTAAAGTTAAGAATGTTTACTAATAATAATATTAGTGACGGCGCTCATTCTTATCAGGAATAACTTTTTTTTGATATTGGAAATCACGGGCTCTCAAGTATTATAATATTACAAAAATTTATAAAGGAGTAAAATCTTAGTAATATTAAAAAATAATAGTAATACAACGAAGAGCAACATATTAATACCTATATATATATATATATACAATCCTCAGTCTGCTAATTGATTACACGTAGATTATCTAAATCGTCTCTATTCACCTCTTCTTCTTCTTTTCTATCATAGTCATATTTATTTACTTAGTCTTGGTATTTTTGAACTACCAATTCCATTACCTTGGTAATTTACATCTTTAAATGGTCTTTTCTTTGGGCTAATTGATCGGGACCTTGGTACATGCGATATATTATGGTCTGTATCCATTAATGTTGTTGGCCTTAAGGGCAAACTGATCTGCAATTCTTTTTCTTGTTTTCCCGAGTTATAACCGTTTGTAAAAGCTTTAAGATTCTCAATGTTATTACCATTATTATTGTTATCATTGAATACATTTTCTACCTCTTCGTGTATTATAGCACGTATCCTTTTCTCCATATCTTGTACCATTCCTATTGATTTTTTCTTAAATTCAAAATCTTCTTTTATATTATGATCTAATACACTGATATTATTATAAATAGTCTTAAAATTCTTATCAATTATCTTATCTTGATTGATTTTTTCAACAATATTCATATTTTGATCACTCAGAATATCTTGACCTTTGATCACGTTTATTGAATTGTCTATCAAACTTCTGGAATTATGTATTACATCTGTCACCTGTTCAACTTGCGTATTTAATTGACTCCAATATCTATTATTAATGGAGTCAGACTTGTTTATCAATTCTATCGAATTTTGCCATTTGTCGAAATATGGTTTTAATTGTTTATTATCATGATCAAAAATACTCCTAGTGACATTTCCTACCGTAGAAGTTAACAAATCTCTATTAGTATTGAAATATTCCATAATCATTGACTGTAATGACTGAATTAAATTATTTGATGATACCTCTAAATTCCTCAAAGTGTTCTCTACATGTTCATTTATAACTTCATTCTCTAATGGGACATTATTATTAATGATGTTATCCTTCGTTAATAGCTGGTTTTCAAGAAATTGTTTAAAGGTATTATTTTCTTCACTTAAATCTGATAATTTTTCTGCCATATCATTGTAATAAATTGTAGTCATATTCTTGATACTTGTTATATTGTCATTAATTTGGTTGAAAATTGTCGGTGTTTCTTTTAACAAATCATTGATACAAGAATTGTATAACGATACAGCCTTGTCCCTTGCATTTTGTAATAGTTGGATCACTTGATCTTTAATTAATTGAATATTTGGCTCAATATTGTTAATATTTTTATCGTTTATCGATTGCTGATTTTTCTTTAGTTGTGAAATAAGGCCCTCTTGTAAAGAATGGAATTCCGAATTTAAAACGGATTCAATATTTGATTTCATTTTTATTTCATTTTCTTTAATTTGATCAAAATTTTGACTCAACTGATTAAATGATTTATTTAAATTTTCATAATTATCCTTCAAATCATTTAATTGAATATCCTTTTTATCATTTTGTTTTTTAAATTGAATTAATTGTTCAGAGATAACCATATTCTTATTATTTTGTCTTTGCAATAATTCATTGACTCTTTTATTTTCATCTAACAAGGCAGTATTAGACCTCTGTAAATTAATATTATTTTGTTTCAGTTCTTTAATGTCATTTCTACTTGTTTCAATTTCATTCATTAAATTTTTATAATTCTCTTGTGACATATAAATCCCATCCTTTGACTTTGTGGACCATAAGTCTGCTCTTAATTTAACCAATTCATGTGTAATGTCCTTTAATAGCATATCCTTTACGATAAAGGATCCCAACCGAGGTTTATTTTGAATATTTTTAGCCTTTGATGCATATTCCAATGTACTACAAGTCTCTTCTAACACCATTTTAGCAGGAGATATTGTAGCGATCAAGATAGTCTTTGTATTTCCACCCAATGAGTCTTGTAATAATCTAGTCAATTTAGATTCTCTAAAGGGAATATGAATATTTTTATTTTTAAATCTTGTCATGTTGTTGTTGTTGTCCTTTCCTGTATTATTTTGATTGATTTGATTGATTTCAGATAATGAATTAATGACTCTACCCAGGGTCAAAAGACTTTGATTAATTGAACCTGCTTCTTTAGCTCTTAAATTGATTGCGCCAGATTTAGATATATTTTCAGAACCTGCCAAATCGACTAAATTTAATTTCGACAATCTAAACAGTTGATCTTTAAATTTTTTGTAAAGTGTTATAGTGAAAATAGTATGTGACCTTGAAGAAAAATCATTCATTTTAGTAGAAGCCATTTGTCTTTGTTTTAGGCCATGTTTTAAGAGTAAGAGACCATCTTTTGCATTATTTATATGAAATTCTTTTAAGTTTTGGATATGTATCTCTGAAGTAGTCACGTTATTATTATTATTCTTACTACGGGTTTCAGAATTTTCTAATGATATTGGTAAAGAATTTCTATTCGATGTAAAATTGTATTTATTTTTAAAATGTCCACTTCTAACTCTTTTCAAATTAGTATTATAAGTATTGTTGTTGTTTCCATTACTATCGAATATTTTCAATTTTCTACTTGACGGTATTGTAGTATTATCATTAGAATTAGTTGTATCGTATAATAGATCTTTCAATTCTTCATTATAAAGTTCCAAAAACGAACATTTAACTACATAGTCATCAGTATCCACTTTTATATTTGCACTATCACCACCACCACCATGAATATTATTATTATTATTATTATTATTATTATTATTATTATTTAAAATATTTTTCTCGTATTCCAATGTATCAAATAGTTTACAAAGAATTCTTGGTATGATACCAGCAGATTCATTTAATTTAATATTATTATTATTATTATTATTATTATTATTATTAATATTATTATTAATATTAATATTAATATATGGATCACCAGTCATAGTATAAGTTTTCCCAGTGGAAGTCATACCATAAACCAGGATAGTACAATTATAACCTTTAATAAAGTCGTTAAAAAGAGGTATAACGATATCATTAAACAAAGCTTCCTGAGAGACATTTGGACCGAAGACTTTATCTACTTTATAAGTCTTTGAATTTAATTTAGCAGATATACCGACATCATCAGTTGTATTGATTGAAACTTCATTTGGATAAGTTGATGAATAATTAGTAGTAGTAGTAGTAGTAGTAGAATCGGGTACAGTAACTACTACGGGACTCCTTGAGTCGATCTCACGTTTATTCCTACCTCTACACCTTACAGCAACGGTAATATTCATAGAACTCTCTGGAGAAGAAGAAGAAGAAGTTGTTGAAGATGAATGATTATTTATATGAACCATTCTTGAGATAAGAGGGGAAAGAAGGAAAGAAAGAAAGAATATATGCTTGATTCACACTAATAATAATGATATATATATATATATATATATTTATTTTTTTCTTTGACTAATGAGTATGAGACAGTTTGATGTCATATATAAGTTTCCATTAATAGTAGTAGTAGTAGTAATAATGTATATATATATATTATAGTATATTTTAAATAATAATAATCAATTTGTTTATATTAACATCATCACACAAAAACAAAAACAACCGTACACCCATACACCCCACAACATACCATAAAAAAAAACAAAATAGACTATTTTATAAAAATACTTATATAATATATATAGTATATATACTATACTATATATACTATATACTATATACTATGTGTGTGTGTTTTAAGTATATAATATATAGAGTTGTACAAACACATGTTTAAAAGCATTTACTTTCTTTCTTTCTTACAAATATTTTTACTTTTACTTTATTCTCAATCAACTGAATTATATAATAATGTTCAGTCCAGCTGCTATTGACGGGAACATTTAGTGTCACTACAACACTCTAGAGGAAAGACATGAATTAATTAAAAAGAGGGGAAGGAAGGATACCCATTGGCTGCCCTCTCTTTGGACCACGTAATGGTATTTGGCACTTAACAAAAGGGAAAAGAAGAAGCTTTTAGTCCATCCAATTTATGAATGAGATGAAAACACTAGAGGCGATGACAGACATCTTTTAAACCCGGTCTGGATGAAAAGTGGGTAAACTATATAGAACTCACTCACTCACTCACTCACTCACTCACTAATTAATTAATTAATTAATTAATATTCCACCACCAACAACCACCGACGACTGAGGTATGGGTGTATTCGATAACAAACAAACAAACAAACAAAAATATATATATATGACGGGGAAATAACAAAACATCTAACAATAGATTGTATTGTAAATGTTGACATTATGTGGTCATTGTTCTATTGTTTGTTTATTTCATAATAACCATTGTTCAAGAAAACATCTCTTTTCACGAATGCATTGTTTTCCAGCACTCATTGTTTTTCCCGCATGAAACAATAGGGTTATTGTGTATTTCTTCAATTGCAGGAAAAATCAACGTTTTTTTTTTTTGAACTCCTTTCCCACACCCCCTTGCATGGTATTGTTTTAATTTCAACAAATTTCCTACACATACATACATATATACATATATACATACATATATATATATATATATAACTATATATATATTTAAAGAAAGAGATAGAAAGAGATAGAAAGAAAAAAATACACAAATACCAATGCAAACATCCAAAGTGTATCAATCATTTCTTTATCTGTAATATGTCATCTACTACATTCAGCTATTCTAATAATATACCGATTAGAGGATGTTTGACGTCTGAAGGTATTAGAATTAAGAACCAATTTATATTGAATAAGGTTATTGGTGGTGGTGGTGGTGGTGGTGACGATGATTATGATTATGATTATGATTTGGTTGACTATCATAATAGTATCGAGGACAAAATTAATAATCCACTGAACTACTGTGTTGATCCCTGTCTTATCTTCCCTAACTCACAAACACAATCCATTAATAATAAAATTGTAATACCAAGTGGAACTATTATCCCTTTTAGTAGAATCATCTATGCACAATATACAAACGTCCATGACACCACTCTAAGAAATACTCAACAAAGGGGCCAAACTTATAAAATTCTACAAAACAATCATTCTACATGTTTTGAGGAGGAAAAAACTTCTTTATTACATTATTATAATACTTCTACTGACAAAGTTAATACTACCTGTGCTCAAGATTCTTTTTTTTTTTTTTTTTTTTTTAAAAATTATAAATCATTAAATATTATAAATAATCTTATTGAATTAACTTTTGTTCATCCAATGGGTAAAAATATTATTGTACCTACAAAAATTAACTTATTAATGGACCCATTACCTCTGTTTTCTACTTTTGATTTGGTGTCGCATATCATTGAAAAATCTTATCAAAATGTACGTAAAGAGAAAAATATTCTGATTATAATCAATCCATACGGCGGTTCAGGTAAAGCTTTAAAAAAATTTAATCAATATATTAAACCTATTTTAGATGTCTCTCCATTCATTAATTATGAAATTATATTCACTGAATATCATCAACATGCTATCAATATTGCAAGAGAACTAGATATTAACAAATTCGATACTATCGCTTGTTGTTCTGGTGATGGCATCCCCAATGAAGTCATCAACGGTCTATACCAAAGACCAGACAGGGCCCAAGCCTTTAACAAGATCTGTGTCACTCAACTACCGTGTGGTTCAGGTAACGCTATGAGTGTCTCTTGCCACTGGACAACAAACCCTTCCTATTCTGCTCTCTGTCTCCTGAAATCAATCGAGTCCAGAATAGACCTTATGTGTTGTCAACAACTTTCCTATATAGATAACCACCCAAGGTTATCCTTCCTATCACAGACCTTCGGCGTCATCGCGGAATCTGACGTTAACACCGAATTCATCAGATGGATGGGCCCCATTAGATTCGATATCGGTGTCGCTTTCAACATCCTTAAATTTAAAAATTATCCCTGTGATATATACGTAAAATACGCAGCAAAGACTAAGGGACAACTGGGCATCCATTACTTACACAACAAATCTAAGACACAAGTACCTATGCCCACACAAACCACATTAACTGATGATTCACAGACCCTATCTGATTCCCAACAGTTTGATTTCAATTTGAAATATTCTATAAAGGACCCTGTCCCAGATGACTGGGATAGGATAGACCCCAATATCACCGATAATCTATCCATCTTCTACACTGGGAAAATGCCATATATGGCCAAGGATGCAAAATTCTTCCCCGCTGCACTGCCCGCAGATGGAACCATCGATATGATCCTCACTGATACAAGAACACCTATCCACAAGATTACTCCCATCTTGTTGTCCTTGGATAAGGGGACACATGTCTGTGAGCCTGAAGTGGTCCATTCAAAAATCTTGGCCTATAGATTGGTACCCAAAATTGATAACACTGTGATCTCTGTAGACGGAGAAAGTTTCCCCCCGGAACCCTTGCAAGTGGAAATCATTCCTGGGTTATTGAAGACTCTACTAAGAAATGGTTCATTTGTAGATACTGAATTCGATTCATATCTCGAGAGACCTCCCACTCCTCCGCCCCTCACAGAAAGAAGGGGCAAGACCAATTGAATACAAAAATTAAAATAATAACAACTATATTGGGTTATAACATAAATAATATATATATATATATAAGACAAAATTTACATTCGCAGTGGAAACACCACTTATCTATTTAGATAGATTATCCTTTAAACTAACAATTCTGTTTAAGATAATCTTATCCGTCTTATTACTTTCGGAATCCAAAGTGAAATAACCAACTCTCATACCTTGGAATCTACAAACTGCATTACTCTTAGAATCTTCCTTAACGTAGAATTCACTGTTTTTAACTTTCTCAGTGACCCATTTTTCAGTGTTTTCAATAACGTCATGGAAATTATGTTCAATAACAGATCTCTTGTAAACAATTTCACTATCTGGGTTAATATCAGATAGATAACCTTCTGGAACACTCGATGGGTTTTCAGATTTAAATAATTGATTGTAGACTCTTGTCTCATAGATGTTCACTGGAGAATTGAATTTCTTAGACACTGGAACCCATTGAATAAAAGTCTTTGGTTTAATCTTCATATCTTTATTATACTTGACATGCAATTTCGTAATTTTTCCATTTGCATCTCTTTCCATACTGACATAGGAGACTGTGAATGGGACTTTGATTAAACCAACAGCTTGTTCTGGTGTCAATCTAAAGAATTCTTTATCATCTACATTTTCACTAAAATCGGCTCTTTCGATATAGAATCTATTAGTGAATGGAACGATTCTATCACCAAATTCTGGAGCACCAGCCTTATATGGGATCTTGATTTCCTCCAAATAATCGTCATCCAAATTGTCAACAACGACTTCAATTGGATCCAAAACAAACATCAATCTTGGAGTCATGTCTTCCAAATATTTTCTAACAGCACTTTCAAATCTGATAACTTGAATGTTTGTAGTACTCGTAGTGACACCTAGAGTGTTAATGAATGAAAGAATTGCACCTGGTGGGACACCACGTCTACGAATGGCTTCTAAAGTGAATAATCTTGGATCGTCCCAACCACGAACATATTTTTGATCAACAAGTTTGGCAATCTTTCTCTTTGACAAAACGGTACCAGTAATATTCAAACGGCCATATTCTCTTTGAGCTGGTCTAAAGACATGAACCCTATCACATAACCATTCATAAGATTCACGAGATAGATAGAATTCTGTAGTACACAAAGAATGTGTAATATTTTCAAAGGAATCAACTAAACAGTGAGTGAAATCATAAGTTGGATAAATCTTCCATTTGTCACCAGTTCTTGGATGTGGTGCATTTAAGACACGGTAAGCAATCAAATCCCACATCTGTGGATTTGGTGAAGTGAAATCTTGTTTCATTCTTAGAACAGCTTCACCAGGCTTGTAATGACCCTCTTTCATCAATCTGAATTCTTTTAAGTTATGTTCCACAGATTGGTCACGATGGACACAACCGAATCTTTCACCACCTGGTGTACCATCTTCTTTAATACCACGACCACGTTTAATCTCTTCAGCGGTACAATGACAAACGTAACCATATCCGTTCTTAATTAAGACTTCTGCTAAATCATATAATCGATCAAAATAGTCACTTGAATAAGTAATCTTCCATGGTTTGAAACCTAGCCAAGAGACCATTCTTTTAATTGATTCAAAATATTCTGGTGCCTCAGCTTCAGGGTTTGTATCATCGAATCTTAAATAACAAACACCATCATGATATTTAGCGTACCCAAAATTGACCATAATAGCCTTTGAATGACCAATATGCAAGTAACCATTTGGTTCAGGTGGGAATCTAGTTCTAACTTTACCACCGGTGACACGTAAATGTTCTTCCATCAATTCAGGGTAAGCTTGAGGGTTTTCACCAACTTTATGCAAATCACCAAGGAAACCTTCATTAAACATGGTACGTTTAGATGCAGAATCGTCAGCGGTATCCTTATTTTGTTTCCCCTTATTGTTATTCTTATTATTTTTAGAGGAACCCTTTTGAGGCTTCTTAACTAAATCTCTTTCATCCTTTGGACCCAACAATTGTAAGACTTGTTTATCAATAATTGGTTTAAATAATTTTGGATCAGCCCATTTTAATTCAGGTAAATTTTTAATAGATGCAAATAATTTTGGTACAATCTTATATCTTTCATTCAAGATCAAATCTTTATTTTCATTGAAATAGGTTTCAACTTGATCGTTAATTTCCTTTTCGGTGACAACAACACCAACACCAGATTCTTTATTCATTTCTTCGATAGTTGGAGTTTGATTATTGGAGAATGATTGAGAAAGATATTTAAAGGCAGACTCAACTTGTAAATTTGTCTTCAAATTACCATTTTGAATACCATGGACGATCCATTCAGAGTCTTGAAGATCTTTACCCTTTAGAAGAGATGCTAAATTATGAATCAAAGAACGGGATTGTTTATCAAGTGGAGGTAAATTAGAGTCCACTTGATTCAATAGTGCAGATAAAGAACCAGATACTTTTTTATTCTTCAAGATTTCTTTAATCTTGGAATCCTCAAATCCAAACTGTTGAAATTGTTGGGTTAATTCTTCCATTTCCATATTTTTGTTTCTTCCCTTTTACTACTTCGAGTTCAATTAATCAATTCCTCGAATAAGATTTCCTTATTTCTTTATTTTTTTTGTAGTGTGGTCGAGCTGTCTTGGATGATTTGCCTGTAAATTAACAAACTTAACTACTTTCACCTATTAAAAATAATCAATCAGACAACACTAAGTATTCAAACACAGACATTGGGAATATCGTTATATTATTGATATTTTTTCGATGTCTCCATCACTTTATATCAAATAAAACTACCTATTTTTACCAAAGAAAAAAAACAAAGAGAAAAGATTACCCGGATATTTCGTAGGAGGCGATATTATATCACGTGACAAACACGTGCCACTTTTTAGACAGGTTTAAATGAAATTCAAATTTTATTAATCAAATAGCCACAACACTATTATTATTATTATTTTATAAATAGTAGTGGTATATTATTATTAGTGATAGTCCTAATGGTTTGGATATCCGAATAGTAAGATATTAATCTAGTCACACAGTATATCAAGGTGGTGAATTTTGACTCACAGATATTGAACACATTTAAATCAATCTGTGTTAAATTATCTCAATTAACGTTTAATATCCCAATTGATCAATGGAATCAAGACGAATTATACGTACAACTGTTACAGTTAGATAATACACTCTCATCTAAATCATTATCTATTAAATGATTCAATCAATAGTTATGATAATATGGGAATCCCCACTAATTTGATTGATTATATTATGATACCATTAGCTAAAATTATTATCGAATTTGAATCATTAAATATTAAAATCATTACTAAATTGTAGCTGCAACTTTCTCTAATTTTATTCAATCAATTAAAAATCAATTTTATAGTTCATACTTTTTTTCAAATCATCCTAATAATAACTCTAAAGAGAACAATGATAACACAAAATATATTCTTTTATCAAATTTTATTTGTATTCAATTAAATACATTATCGACTTCTAATGACAACCTGTCTGATCATAATTTACAATTATTAGTAATCGACAACCCAACTAATTTATATAGAAATAATTTAAATTTTGACAATGGTGAAACTTTATCAAATAGTTTACCTGGAAATGTCTTTAATCTAATTAAATCCATGATTAAACCAAAAACTAATTATAAATGTATCATTAAATCAATCGATTTATTTGAGTTTTTGATTACTACCATTTATAACGATAACACTTTAAAACAAATTAAAACTGATCAACCTTCTACTACTACTCCTACTTTATAAATATCGATCAAAATAACCTTATAGCAAAACACACACCGAATTCTATTTTTAATCCTTACACAAACAGTCGGAGCCAAAATGACAATGAAAGAATCAATAAGAAACTTTGGAGTAAAGATATGGAATCCGAGATTATTAAACTTTTACAATACATTGGGAAATTCAATAAATTTGATCCTTATTTAATTCAAATATATCTACAAAATAGTGATGTTGCTTATGCCTCACTTTCATGTCAAAATTCAATGTTATTGGATAATTTTAAACATGTTACCTAAAAAGATAGATAATAATGATACTTATTTGTTACAATCAAATGATGCTACTGAATCATATCTTACATTTGATAACGATGATGCTGACACTTCTGATAATTTAGATTTACAATCAAATATTGAAGATTCTTATTTAATTTTATTAGGTTATTCAATGAATTTGTTACAATAAGACGAAATAGTTAACAATTTTAGTGTCTCATCCTATGAACAAGAAAGCTTAATATCGATAGTGATTCAAATCATCGAACGTAGCTGTCAATTAATGGGAACAAAATTTGAAAGTAAATTAATTGATTATCGTTCTATTGTTATAAGTGAATTATCATCATAGTCACCAATGAAATGAATAAAAAAATACATATCTAATAGCAAATCAATTTTAAAATTAGATTCAAATCATATTAATACAAATTCTTATAAGTCATGAGGATGTACTAATGAATTACAATTGCCTTCTCTATTAAAAGAGTCTTTGCCTCCAAACTATGGTGATACTGGTAATAATACTGATAATGATAAAAAATTACCATTTGATCCACACGAACCAAAATCTTTTCAAGAATATTTTGAATCAAAATTAAAGATTTCTGAAATTGATGAGAAGCAGAATCATTATGATAGTGATGGTGAAGATAAGCTGAAAAACATCAGCAAAGATGAGGAAGAAGATGAATGGGTTTCACCAATTCCAAAACAATCATATATATTATTGATTAAAATTCTTCAATATGGTGATAGATTATTAACACACAACTCTAAACCTTTAAAAATTCAAATACTGAAAATAATTAGATTAATAATTCCAATGCTATCAACTTAATATGACTCTTTACTCACTCAAGTGGCACGAGTTTGAGATTCAGTAACTCAATTTTTATTTGATAAAGATTATTCAATAATTAATTCTGCTTCATCCACCACAGAGACAATAATAACGTTCTCTCAAGATTTTATTTCAAGAAGATTCATTGAATTATGGGGCCGTTTAATGGCACACTGTCCATTATTATTGATAAAAGAGGTCAACATAAATCGCTGTAAAACAATATCAGCTTTTGCTAAAGCCCAAAATCAAGTAGGAACACGAATCCAATTTCCTACTATGACTAAAACCGAATTAATTTCAATATCAAATATGTTGTTAAAAGGTGTATCATTAAGTGAATATTCTTTAAGCGAATCTAACCTAAAAGATATAATTATTTGTCGTCTATCTGTAATCCCATCAGAAGTAATCAAAGAAAGATAAATATTACTTGGTGATATATTATATACAATTCAACATCAAACATAATAATAATAACAATAATAACCTCATATATATCTTTTTTACCACTTTTCAGTATACCTATAATAGTTGTGCAATCATCCTTGCAAATATTTTTCTATATATTTTTTTTTTATGGATTTAGATTTTTATTACTATATAAACTATTTTATTTCAAACATTCCTAGATTCATCTTAACCTTTAAATAAACAAAAGGCAACAGAATTATTGTTAACTCTATTAGAAACACCAAGTGATGTGATGTATTGATAACATATTGCGTGTACATTTTATTTTCATTTTGTGTCACTTTATTTGTTCCCTCTAATAAAATTTGGAAGACTAGGAAGACTTTGAAAAGTGAAAAATATTTGTTAGAGTAAAGATACACAGAGATATAAACAGATAAAGAGAAGACAAGGTAGAACTGAATATATCTATTATGCATAATATTCTCTTGAATATACTGGAGTGGTTATAATTGAATCATGTAGACAGGTGCAGTTTGATAACGACTTAATCTCTTTCATATCTAAAAGTAATATAGCTAGCTATACTACAATCCAGTAATGAATTTACGTTAAAGAAAGAACAAATAAACGAACACACAAAGAAAAATCAAAAAAAGATAACGAAGTTTTAATTAATTGGTTTAAAATATTAATATTTTTCCATAATGGGTTTGACTTCAATATATGCATGAAACAACGATTTACAAAGGATTAAGAATAAAGAAAAGAATAGTGTAAAGAACCCAGAAAAGAACTGTATAACTTTAGAACAGATAGAAAAATCTCATAAGAAATATAGTTTAAAAGATTTAACTATAACAATCGAAGCAAAATATAACAAAAATCACCATAAACTATACAGTAATATATCGAAAGAAAATAATATTGAAAATGGTTACAATAACAATGAGGAAAATAATAACACTATTAGTAACACCCTTGATAATGATATGAAAATCATTGTTCCTAATTTTACTGAAGATTTTGTAACTAATACTGGGCTGGAAGGGACAGCTACAGGTGGACATATTGATAATGATCAAGATGAAGATATTTTGATGGAAGATATATCAAACGAACATGATATACAAATAGTTTCCAACTATTTGACCCAACAAAGATTACAGTCTTCTAATCATATAGTTTCTTCTTATCATTTACAACAACTTTATAACAACAGTTCTCTATCAAATAATGAATCGTCCTTGGAACCAACTAAATTACAAACTGTTTATGTGGTCGATACTAATTTTATTATCTCCCAATTACAAACTTTAGAGGGTCTAAGACAATCGGGTCAAATTTATCACCATGTATTAGTGATACCTACAACAACAATAACAGAATTAGATGGTTTAAAGAGTTCAGATTCTGCCACTATTGCTAAACATGCTAGAGCTGGCAATATGTGAATATATAAAAATCTAGTAGAGGCTAATGCAGGTATCATAGGTCAAAAAGTACGGCAAAGATTGAATCCTGATACTTATAAAGATGATTCAAGATTAGATTGTTGTCTATATTTTATAGAAAGATTAGGTTGTTTTGTAATATTACTATCCAAGGATAAAAAATATATGTCTAAAAGCATTAACAGAGGAAGTCCTGACTGTCTCATTCCGTGAGGGGATGACTAGTAAATTAATTGCAAGTAAATCATATCAAGAAAATTGTGCTAGATTTGGTAATAATTCTATCCATTCTGTTCCGCCAAATAACAATAATAATAGCGAACTTTATGCTAACATGCACTTACAGAATGCAGTAATTAATGCAAATATCAATGATAAACACATATTTGAGAATGAAAATTATACTACACCATTTACATCAATGACATTAACAGAAAGAGCTGGATTTATCTATATGGATATTCAATATTCCGTTACTACCACCATTAAAAGTATCATGAAAGATGAGTATGGCGAAGATCTGCCATATATTGGTTTCCAGGAGAAGGATTTGAAAACTTTACAAGATTGTTCTCGTTGTATTTATGATCATTGGATTGCTATATTTTCTGATTATTTTAGACATAGCAAGATTAAGAAAGAAGATTGGAAAACACTTCCGGATTGTTTAACTAGTATACCTAAATCACAGGAAGATATCGATAATATGATATTTTTTTGGCAAGATATCCTAGAAAATCTTTTTACTAAAAAAAGTGAACAGGAATATCATCAATTAGAAGAATACTTCTATAAATGGAAACAATTTAAAAGCAAATAAGCAATATTATTCCATAAAAAACGCTATTGCTTATTAATTCGTATCTACAAGCCATGAACAACAATACCACAATTGTTCTTCTGTCCTTATCATAATAATCGTGTACTCTTTAATCTTATCAATCTCATCTTTGTTAATACAACGACATGTTTGTTATAATTTATATATATATATATAGTTGATATATATCCTATATATATTTTTATAAAAGATTAATAAAATCTTACAAACAATCGATTTGAATAATCAAACCAACAACAATCATCCCATCCTTTCCTGTTCCTTCTGTTTGGGTTAATTTTTTCTACGTTCCTTTGGCTTTATAAGACATCTTTTCGTGTTCCTCAAGTACATATTCTCTTAGTTTACTCTTAATGGTTTGTTTAGTCTCACCGATTGCGGTAGAAACAACATTTAAAACTGGATTCCAAAGATTGAATCTATGTATGAAGAAGAAAGCGACAGATATAATTAAAAGCATGGTCACATAAAATGGATTTTTAATTACCATCATAAACTCATTCCAACCTAGAACTACAATAATAACATAAATCCATAATGGAATATGAGTAGTAGTCTTGATTATCGACCTCTTTGCATCAATAACAACAAGATTAACCTGTCTCTTAAATTGTTGTAAGACTTTCTCCTTTTCTAATTCATTTAAAATATGAGAAAACCTTCTCATATGATAGATTCCTGCATCATCTTCGTATTCTTCACCTTCTTCACCATCAATTTCTACATCAGGAACTATTTCAACATTATCTGATGTCTTAGCTACACATAAAATATCTAAGATAGACAATGCTTTCTTTTTAGCCATTTTGAATGCTTCATCAATCTCTTGTTCATTTTTCCATAAAATTGGAGAATCATTTTCATCATATCTAAATACATTCTCAAAAATATCTCTAATAATACTGACTATTGTATCCGGTTTCAAATAATCATGGATAGTAGTAGCCAAGCAAACCCATGCTGTAAAACGAACCTTTTTAACTGTAGCCTCGTTACTAGCTTGATCAAGGCCAAGTTGAAAATCATATTGAGTGGATTGACTGCAATTTTTCTCTCCAGAATTACTTTTATCATCTTCAGTCCTTCCAGATGTAGACTGTTTAACTCTATACTTGTCCAAATTTCTATTCAATATATTATTAAATCTTGAAATAATTTTATCCCAAACATCGAAAGTTGGACTAGACAATAAGGATACAATTTCATCTTTAATTTCAAATGTAATTGTTTTCCTCAATTTTGATATTAGTGATTTCAATTCGTTATTTTTCAAATCTACAATCTTTGAATCAATCAATTTTTCGAACTCTTTATGTCTTTGATCTACAGAAGATAATAACAATAAATCATTTTCATCAAATTCTTTCAAAATGGATAGATATTTTTTGTTAACTGATTCATTTGCAATAGTTAAACTTTCAATGAAAGTCAATTTTTTATTATTCATATTCTCCTTAATGATACTATTTAATCTGTTTAGTAGATCTGTTGCAACTTCATCTAGATGTTGACCGATAGATTTCTCATATTGTTCATTTATCCTTGACAATAAATGTTGTCTATTCTCCAAATAAACTTGTTTAGTATAACGCGAAGCCGTAGAATCATAATCATTTAAACATTGTTCTTTAATAGTCATCAATTCTGAGATCAATTTATCTCTATTGTTCAAGATTGGTTGAATCATATTTTCATAATCGTTAAAATATTTAGCAAACGCATCTTCCAAGATTTCATTTGTCTTAAATCTAGCAACAAGGATCTGTTGTGTAGGTAAATCCAAGTCTTTATTATTTTCAACTTGATTCCAACAATTTTGTGCATACATACACCAACCGTCCAATGGTAACATCTGATGATAGATAGGTTTAAAGATTGCCTCCTTGGATTCAGTTGCTGTTTGGGAAAATTGGTCACCTAATTGTTTAACATCTTCAATAAATTTATCATTTTGTAGAATTTTATGACTTAAACCAACAAATTTCAAATCAAAGAAATCATATAATGAGACATCTTCAGAACCTATTGGTTTATTTAAACCGTTCCAAAGAGATTCTAATTCGTTGATTAAAGATTCACTTAGACTGCTTAATGGAGTAACACCGACATGATCTCTGATAACAAAGAGTAATAAGACTTTCTTCTTTTGGTTTGAATTACCAAATAAGGACAAATTCACTTCAAATACAGTCTTCAATAGTCCCATATTGTTCCCTTGATATAAACCGATTTGTTGTTCCCATAGATTAACAATTAATACTTCAGACACAGACATGGCAAACAAAGCTGCCTTTCTTTCAAAATCTTGATCTTCCCCACGTTCTGCACCATCCGACCCCTCTACATCCAAGACAAAGAGTTCTTCATTTAATAGACTACGATCACCGTGACTATTATTAATTTCATGAGTATGTGCCAACCAAATCCCTTTTGTCGTCTGTTGTCTCTTAACATGTGCATCCATTGTATCAAATTTGGTGTTAAATAAAACATTTAAAAGAGTAGATTTACCACTAGATTGAGAGCCAAAGACCGATATGACATGATAGTTTTGACCAATATCTTTTTCTTCTAAAATGTCCTTAAAATATGGTAAGATAGTATCTGAGAATTGCTTCTCCTCATTAATCAATTGAATAGCTTCTTGTTCCACCATTGTTTCACTCGTTAGCGGTTCACAATAATAGATCAGAGAAATCTAACTATAAATATATAAACACACTCTACGTATATTTTGGATGATCTAAATAAAATAGGAATATAGAATGGTTTGTACAAACACGTTCTGTTTTTTTTTTTTTCTCTTCTTTTCAATTGAAGTTGTTACTCCTTGCAATTCTTATACTTCTTACCATTGAACTTTTCAGTTGAAAAATGTCTCAATAACTCAATCAAAAAAAAATTAAATGCAACAAGGATGAAGACAAAAGGCAATCAATTACAACTACAATAACAAATATTTGTGTATTAATATAGCAAAGGACAGGTATACCATCACAAACACTTTTCAAAACGATGAATAGTAATAGCAAATTAGATAGGGTTATTGCTCGTTTCCAAAAAAGAATCGAGGAACACAATTATTATGAGGCACACCAAACTTTAAGGACCATTGCTAACAGATATGTGAACAGTAAATCCTATGAAGATGCTATTCAATTGATCACCCATGGTTCTCAATCCTTTTTGACCGCTAAACAAGGAGGTGAAGGTACAGATTTAATATTTTTTTTGTTGGAAGTGTATGACATGGCCAAAATTAAAGTGGACGATTCCTCAGTGGCAAGATTAGTGCAATTATTAGTATTAATTGACCCAACGGAACCAAATTTAAAGGATGTTGTCACTGGTATGAATAACTGGTCTATTAAGTTCGGTGAATGTAAATTTGGTGATCCTCATTTACATAATGCTATTGCCATGAAATTATTAGATGCTGGGTTTGTCTACGAAGCAGAAAGATATTTGATGTTAGGTACATCTGAAAGTCTTACCAAATATGTGGATCTTCTATGGAATTGGTTCTTAGATGTTGTCACCGATGACACTGTATCCACTGTTGTAGGTGATTTTATTAGTAGATTAATCTTCAATTATTTATTTATTGTTAATATAGATTTTGCTGTAAAAGCAAGAGATCAGTTTATCAATAAATTCATTACAAAATTCCCAAATTTTGAAACAGAAGTCATTTCAAAGGGAGAAGATATCTTCAAAATGTGGTATTTTGATAAATTACCTGAATTAAATTTCTTACAGTTATTAATCTTAGTATGTCAAACAAAGGATAAGACTTTATTTTTAAATTTAAAAGAGCAATATTCAAATTATGTCACTAAATACCAAAGTCAATTAGATTTCTTAGGCCAGGAATATTTCGGTATCATCCCACCAAGACAATCAAACTTCTTACAAGATATGATGGCTGGTTTACTAGGAGGTAAATAAATAATTAGATAAATATAAGCATATATATATATATAAGCAAAACTCATCTTTTAATACTTCGTCAATTCAAAGCCTCAAAAAGTTCTGGTGCTTTAGTTTTTTTTTTCAATTCTTTCTTGATATTATCATATAAGAAATATATATGTTTCTTTTCATTGCATTCTGATTATTCTTCAAATAATTGATCTACTTTCATTTCATAAAAGTGGAATTGTGACCTCGGAGGATGTTTAATAATTGTATCAGTCTCATATGTTTCTTCGTTATCCTTATAGTTTAAATTCCATTCTTTAGGTGAACACGTATCTTCCACGACCTCAAACAATTTAATAATGGTTCCTGTACAATTAGTTTCTTCTTAAGTCTCTCTCTGTGCGTTGTCTCGTAATTTAGTTCACCAATTGGTAGACTACACTTCGGTAATATCCATTTATCTTTTCTTGCAGAATAATTTATCATTAACACTCTGTCTCCTTCATGGTTTAAATAAATACACTCTACCACTGTCCTTCAGCCTTTTATTTTAGAATAAACTTGATTCTTTCTATCAAAACGAGACACCTTATATCTTTTTATCGAGGACATTAATCTATACTGTAATAATCTATCTATATATATATATATTGTTTTGCTATCGATGCCTAAATTTGGGCATAATAAAGGTATAAGATATATATTTTTTGTATGTTTAACATTTTGTCCTTTCTGAATAATAAACGTTTTTATTATGTAACTCTTATATGTTGATAAGGAACATTTTTTAAATTGTTTATTATATAAAAACGAAAATAACATAACATTGCCATTGAGTAAAATTGAGTGTGTACGAATACCACCACTACATACTAATATCAATATGTCGTAGTGAATTTTGAGGGAAATATAAGTTGACAACAAAACAATGAGTACGTATGAGCATATAATTATATATGTTTATAATCCTGATGCTACCCCTTCATATTGACTTGATGTGTTATCATAACCTTCTTCATTATTCATTAAAATATTAACATCTTCACGAGGATTCAAAGTTGGAAACACAGAATCAATATGAATAGTCATCCATATCAATAACCTTTCACACTGTTTTATTATCAAATGACAACTTTGCATATCCATCGTAGTAGCCGAGATCAATTCAGGTAAAATAGTGATCAATCTTAAAAGATGTAGTGGTCCATAGATATCTGATTTGATCATCTTTTGGTTCTTATCCTTGTATTTCTTCAATAAAGTTTCATACTGTAATCTTTCCAATCTATATAACAATAATCTGGATAAAGAAGATTCAAAATAATCTACCAAACCTGATAAAAATTCATTTAATTGACATTGCTCCACCAGTGTCATATTTTTCAAAGTTTGTTTCTTGTAAATGGATAACATTTGATTGATTGTCATTTTGGAAGGAAGTGTCAATATTCTTTTATCTTTTGTTATAAGTTCCCAATCATCTACTAATTTAGCCTTTAATTTAATAGGGATATGTAATACCACTTTGGATGGACCACGGTTCCATTGACCTGCATCATCACGAGTAGAGGAAGAAGAAGAGGAAGTATTATTAGCAGCGTTACTCTGACTTCTCCTACCACTATTATTCTCTTGATTAGAACTTGAATAGCCAATCTTATCATGCTTATTGTTGCCGTTACTATTACTACGGCTATTAAACCCATTATTTGATGAAGATGAATTTTTTTTACCGTTCGAAGAAGAAGAGGAAGAGGTCCCAGACCCAGATTCAACATTCCTCCGTTTGTTACTACTAGTACCACTACTCTCACTGGTCTTATTATTTAAATTTGAATCACCACCATTCTTCCTCTTTTTATTACCGCTGCTATTATCATGTTGATTTTTAGGCTTTTGGCTATCCTTGGCCTCCTGAATCAACTGCTTCTTTAATTCAATATTTTCATCGTTATATTCCCTAATTCTATCTATCCCAATCCATTCGTCCCACGTTGATTTCCAGCCTTGATAATGAATAAAGAAATTGTCCTGGTCTTGTACGTTTTCAGGAGGACACAAGTCACTTTGATCATGACGTTTATTTGAGTTATTACTGTTACCGACACCACTGTCGCTGCTAGTGCCACTGCTACCATTGTTATTATTATTATTATTATTATCCAGTATCAATTTACGGTCAATCGGATCCCAAATACGTAAAATTTTAGCTTCGTAAAGCAAAGGCCCATGAAACGCAAGACATTTTCCACCAATCATGAACTGTTTCACGTCAACCTTTTCGTTGTTCACTGACTTTTTATTACTTGACTCTGTTTTACTCATCTGGCTATATTTTTTTGTCTTTGTATAACCTATACCTCTATTTTGTGTTCACCTATATGACAATAAGCTAGCAAATAAACCAGACACACACACACACACACACACAGAGTCTCTGTAGCTGTATGCAACGGTAACACCAGGTGGTCTAAGTGCCTGTTGAATAATTCCATCACACTTATCCTACTCTATACTTGAAATATATCAGTGAAATTTTCCTCCTTTTCTTTATTTTTGCAAATTTCCATCGCAAAGTTGAAGAAGGAAAGAAAGAAAAAGCGAAAAAACGAAAAAAACAAAAAAGAAGAAGAAACAGAAGTTGAAACGTTAGAGGTAGCAGACAGAGTAAAGAGGGACGTAGGAGAGAGAGGGGTCTAGAGTTTGTGATAGAGTGTGCTATGTATATAAATAGGAAGATCGTAACAATCTAACACCAAGCTTTTTGATCTCTTCTGGCAATATAACAGTGACGTGTATACAGAAGACACATAGAAAAAAAAAAAAACAATTACACAAAACAAACAAACGAACGCACAAGACGAGACAAGACACACACACACACACACACATAGATAGAGAGAGAATAACATGTCCTCCATTCACAGATCCAGTCACCAAAGACATATAGTGGGGATCCATTACGTTCTGGGGAACAAGATAGGCGAAGGGTCCTTTGGTGTGATCTTTGAAGGTGAAAACATTTTAAATGAGAATTACAAAGAACCAGTAGCCATTAAATTCGAACCACGCAACTCTGAGGCACCACAACTAAGAGACGAGTTCAGAGCGTATCGGATCCTGAATGGGTGTGAGGGGATCCCGCATGCGTATTATTACGGTCAAGAGGGTATGCATAATGTATTAGTGATAGATTTGTTGGGTCCATCGTTGGAGGATTTATTTGAATGGTGTGGACGTAAATTTTCAGTCAAGACGACTTGTTTGATTGCGAAACAAATGATCCAAAGGATCAGAGAGATCCATGAACATGATTTGATATATAGAGATATCAAACCTGACAATTTTTTGATATCGCAGTATCAAATGATCGATAGCAACAAGAAGTTTATCACAAAGAATGCACACGAGGATCCAAATTTAATCTTTATGGTTGATTTCGGGATGGCGAAACAGTATAGAGATCCAAGGACCAAACACCATATACCATACAGAGAGAAAAAATCTTTGAGTGGTACAGCTAGATACATGTCAATAAACACTCATTTTGGTAAAGAGCAATCACGTAGAGACGATTTGGAATCAATTGGACATGTATTTTTCTATTTTTTAAGAGGATCGTTACCATGGCAAGGTTTAAAGGCACCGAACAGTAAACTAAAATATGAGAAGATTGGTAACACAAAACAGAAGATTCCACCAAATGAATTATTAATGAGTAATTCGATACCAAGACAATTTGCTATATTTTTGTCATATGCAAGAGGATTAAAATTTGACGAGCAACCAGATTATGATTATCTGATTGGATTGATAGATGAAGTTATGGTTGAGAATAATATAGTGGATGATGGTCATTATGATTGGATGGATTTAAATGATGGTAAGGGATGGGACATTAGAATAAATAAAAGAACAAATTTACACGGATATGGGAATCCCACTCCAAGACATACGAATACAAACAGAACAAGATTCAATATGAACAGTAGAAACGATTCAAATTCACCATATAATAGAAATAATGTAATAAATAAAAATACAAATCACTATGCAAACAATAGATATACACCTACACCTAGAGATCTAAACATTAATAGTACCACCATCACCGCCAACAACAACAACAACAACAATAATAATAATTATAGTTCGTATAGCAAATATCGATCAAAATCATCCATTCAGGATACACCAAGTAGAATAGTAAACAACAGTAATAGAAAGAATCAACAACAACAACAACAAAAGAGATTGATGATGATTAGCTCTTCCAATAGAAATTATAATTCCATTGAATCATCAAATGATATAACATCCAAGAAAGATAGTAATTGCAACAACGACAGTAATAATAATAATAATAATAATAACAATTTAGCAAACAGTCAAAGATATGATAGTGACAATTATGTTGCAAATGAGGATGAAGACGGAAGAAATTGTTTCAATTCATTGTTTTGTTGTTTTGGAAATTAATGTAATATAGTAACCTATCTATCTATCTATCTAGATATATATATATATATATATGAATAGGTGTGTATGAATCTATGTATACAATCGATATTGATAATATCCAACAACAGTAAAAATAACCACCATCCATATACAGAAACTTAGGGCTTGACTGCTAATCTTTCAGAATTTCCCCAAAGATCCCTGAAAAAAGTTAGGGTTTCAACAAAATTCCAGGGGAAAAAAATCCCCCATCTCCATTTTTTTTTCCCCTCAAAATTGCCCTCTCTTCTTTTCTTCTTCTTCTCTGTTTAAAACCCGAGGGGAATGAAATAAAAAAAAAATTTTTTTGTTCCAACAAGAAACAGAGAGAAAGTAGAAGAAATAAATAAATAACAATTGTGAAAGGAAGGGAAAGTATCTTTCTTTGAACATTTGTTAACATCAATCCAATCATACATCATAATCTATACACGGTTACCTTAGGTAGAGGCATCATCTTTGGATTCATATCAATAACTACCAACTTCTTTCTTTTTCTTTTTCTTTTTTTCTTTTTCTCTTTTTAAGTGATCTTAAATTGAAAGGTAAAACAATACTATTAGGATAACCCACCTCATATTTCTACTCCTTTCTTCTAAAGTCGTTTAACAAAATATCCAACTAACTTAAACTACATATATACGTATCAATACTTTACTCATTTGTCTACTCCCTAATTTATTATTATTTTATTATTATTACCTCAAACGTTCCTTTCCTATTAGATTAAACTATCATTTGTTACTATTAGTATGCCTGCTTCCATATCGGTGAAATTAGTGGCTGCTGAATCTCTTTACAAAAGAGATGTCTTCAGATCTCCTGACCCGTTTGCTGTATTAACTATCGACGGATACCAAACTAAATCAACTTCCGCTGCTAAGAAAACTTTGAACCCATACTGGAATGAAACTTTTAAATTTAACGATATCAACGAAAACTCAATTTTGACTATTCAAGTCTTCGACCAGAAAAAATTCAAGAAAAAGGACCAAGGGTTCCTTGGTGTAGTCAATATTCGTATCGGGGACGTATTGGGCCATTTGGATGAAGATTCTATATCTAACAACACAGTAAGAGAAGAGACTATCACTAGAGATCTGAAAAAATCTAATGATGGTATGAACGTTAGTGGTAGGTTGATCGTTGTTTTGTCTAAATTGCCGTCGTCCTCTCAATCAAATTCACGTCCTTCTGCAACAGCGTCTAATGCTTCTGCATCCACTGCTTCTTCTTCTTCAAATCAAAGAAGAACTACTGCACAAGCCGTTGAATCTACATTACAAAGTGGTTCAACAGCGACAGCAACAGCAACTACTACTACTACTACTACTACGAATAATAATAATAATAACACTAGTAATAATAATATACATGATAATGTCGGTAGACAATATTCTTCCTTTGAGGATCAATACGGTAGATTGCCACCAGGTTGGGAAAGAAGAACGGATAACTTCGGTCGTACCTATTATGTGGATCATAACACAAGAACAACCACTTGGAAACGTCCAGCTACAGATCAAAGTGAACTTGAACGTGGGAACCAATTAAATGCAAACACAGAATTGGAGAGAAGACAACACAGAGGTAGAACTTTGCCAGGTAATACCAACGGTATAAATTCAAGTGAAAATAGTTCCATATCTGTACAAGTTAGTGGTAATAACAATCATACACCCGCAGTTAATGGCGCTGTAGCCGCAGCATTTGCAGCTACCGGTGCTACTACATCTGGATTAGGTGAGTTACCTTCTGGTTGGGAACAGAGATTTACTCCGGAAGGTAGAGCCTATTTTGTAGATCATAATACAAGAACTACCACATGGGTAGATCCAAGAAGGCAACAATATATTCGTACATATGGTCCAACAAACACAACTATTCAACAACAACCTGTATCTCAGTTGGGTCCATTACCATCCGGTTGGGAAATGAGATTGACTAATACAGCACGTGTCTATTTCGTGGATCATAACACAAAGACAACTACATGGGATGATCCAAGATTACCTTCCTCTCTTGACCAGAATGTACCACAATATAAACGTGATTTCAGACGTAAAGTAATTTATTTCAGATCACAACCTGCATTAAGAATCTTACCGGGTCAATGTCATATTAAAGTACGTAGAAAGAATATATTCGAAGACGCATATCAGGAAATCATGAGACAAACACCAGAAGATTTAAAGAAAAGATTAATGATCAAGTTCGATGGTGAGGAAGGTTTAGATTATGGTGGTGTCTCTAGAGAATTCTTCTTTTTATTATCACATGAAATGTTCAACCCATTTTACTGTTTGTTCGAATATAGTGCTCATGATAATTACACGATCCAAATTAATCCAAATAGTGGTATTAACCCAGAACATTTAAATTATTTCAAATTTATTGGTAGAGTCGTTGGTCTTGGTATTTTCCATAGAAGATTCCTAGATGCATTCTTTGTTGGTGCCCTATATAAGATGATGCTAAGAAAGAAAGTTGTATTACAAGATATGGAAGGTGTTGATGCCGAAGTTTACAATTCATTAAAATGGACATTGGATAATGAAATAAATGATGTCCTAGATTTAACGTTCAGCGCAGACGATGATAGATTCGGTGAAGTGGTCACTGTGGATTTAATACCAAATGGTAGAGACATCGAAGTCAATGACGAAAATAAAAAAGAATATGTGGAAAAATACACTCAATGGAGAATCGTCGATAGAGTCCAAGAACAATTTAAAGCTTTTATGGATGGTTTCAATGAATTGATTCCTGAAGATTTAGTCACTGTTTTCGATGAAAGAGAATTAGAATTATTAATTGGTGGTATTGCAGAGATCGACATCGAAGATTGGAAAAAACACACAGATTATCGTGGCTATCAAGAATCGGATGAGGTTATTCAATGGTTCTGGAAATGTGTCAGTGAATGGGATAACGAACAAAGAGCCAGATTATTACAATTCACTACAGGTACATCCAGAATCCCAGTCAATGGGTTCAAAGATTTGCAAGGTTCCGATGGTCCAAGAAGATTTACTATTGAAAAGGCAGGTGAATGTCAACAATTACCTAAGTCACATACTTGTTTCAATAGAGTCGATTTGCCTCCATATACTGATTATGAGAGTTTAAAACAAAAATTAACATTAGCCGTTGAAGAAACCGTTGGTTTTGGTCAAGAATGAACAAATTCAAAAGAACGAATAAAGAGCATAGAAAGACATGTATATTTAAATGAAATAATCATAATAACGAAGTCTCAATAAATATATAAATATATATATATATATTTCAGAAGTTCAATTCTGTTTTCTCTTTTCTTTGACTATGCTTTTCAAGTTCCTTGCTTATATGATAATGATTATGATTAACGCAATTCTAAAAAAAAAAAAACAGATTTGAGATTGAAATTATAATGGTCCTATTACTTTCATTCAATTTTAATTCTTATTTTTTCTTATTCCCTCATCAATACTCTTACGATTCTATATACTATTTATGTATTTATTATTATATATACAGTTATGTATCTTTATCATTATTATTATTATCACTAACTATTATGATATAGTTTGCTTGAGTATTCTTATATTTTTATTTTTTTTGTTCTTTTGATATTTGATATTTTATATTTTACATAGAAAGTACTTATTTCAATATGAAAGTAAATATATAAGTCCCAGCACTAAGTTAATATATATATCTATATTATTATTTTTGGAAATAAATAAATTAAAATACATGTGCTTATCTATAAGAAATAAGATATTAAAAGGGAAAAATAAATGATTTATTTAAGAAGTTCAAATTGATCTTATTTGAAAGCTATTTGAAATAAATGATAACAACAACAAATGATACAAGAAAAATTTTTAAAAGGAAACAAAAGAAGGACAAAACGCATTTGAGGAAAATAAGATGCATAGTACCAGTGTCATATTACCCCTCCTATACAAGAAGAACTGCATTAACACAGCCATCTCTATCTGGCTCATTAGTAATTTGTGCATATTTACCCCAGACGACTTTACCACCAGATGTAACCATACCTAATTCAGAGACATTAACTTCAATAATAGTACCTTTAGTTAAAACACCCAATTGCGTATACAATGGGGATTGTGGATTCTTTTTGACACTTAAGATTGGTAAGAACACAGTTACACCTAATTCAGGATGTGTTACATTGGCCTTCTTTTGTCTCAATGCAGTAGGTCTGATGATTCTTTCTGTTTTCACTGGTCTTCTAGTGAAACCTTCACCAACAAAAGTGTGTTTAGTAATCATTCTTTTCCATGACTTAGATTTAGATTTACCTGTCTTAACCACTTTAAACATTTCTTCTTCACTGATACCTCTAACTTTTGGTAATGGTACAGAGAATTTATCAGCTTTCTCTAATCTTTTCTGTTTAATAGAAGACGATATAGCTTTAGCCGTATTAGTCTGTTCTCTATCCAATAAATATGTTGGTAAAGCATCTCCATTTTCATCTAATGGTTTAGACCCACCTTTAACTTTACTTTGTTCATGTGCTCTAATACGTTTCTTCATAGCCACCTTCTCAGCATATCTCTTCTTAGCAAATTGCTTACCTCTCCAACCAGTCAATTTTTGTGCTTGATAAGCAATTTTGTGTGCTTCTCTCGCTTCCTTCTTTCTCTTTCTTTCTTCATAATCTAATCTTCTACCATGTTGTTTAACATGTTGTTCAATATATTCGTTTTGAGGCATGATTAATTGATATTATACAGCGTTTACTATCCTTGTCCTTTTTACTCGTTTATTCACTACTTGAAAGGGTATTAAAACGATAAATACGGTGAACTAATACAACAGAGCAAGTATCAAATACGTTAACTAGTCAATTATTCAAAGTCTACTCCAAAAATGTTTAGTTTATTGTGATGAGCTTCAAAATTTTTTCAAGCTTTTTTTCCTTTTTCTTTTTTTTTTTTTTTTTAATTTCCTTCCATCGAAAAAAAAAAAAAAATTAAACAATTATTCTTTTTTCAGTTCTTCAGATGGGATGAGCTCAGTTTGAGATAAGTTTAAAGAAGAACTGAAGGAGTAGAATGATATATTATATATGGGGAAGTTCAAATATTGGATAATTGTTGAATTAGTTCTGGGGGGAGCATAAGAAGAAGCGAGAATAAACAAGAAATATGTCAAATTTAGGCACTATTTTGAAATCCATCAATGGATCATTGAAGACAACGTTAGAATCAGTGTCGAAATTGGAAGCGTTATATGAAGAAGGACAAGAGGACAAATCCAATGGATTCGAATCCCTGTTTGGAACCAAGGACAACTCCTCAACATCTTCAAAGGAAAGAGTTTCGTTACTATCATTGAAAAATGGTGCTATGTTATCTTATGTGCAGTCCTTGTTGATGATTGCTCATGATAAGATGGATCCAGGTTGTAAAGACCCAACGGGTGAAAAGGGTCGTCAGTTAGCTATTGAGAACCGTGTTGTATTAGAACGTGGTGTTAAACCTTTAGAAAAGAAATTGTCTTATCAGTTGGATAAGTTGATCAGAGCTTACAGAAGAATGGAAAAGGAATACATAGATGCTGAAAGACGTGCTACGGAGAGATTATCTAGGATAGATCATGGTGATGAATCTAATAGCGAGGTGAAAAGTGACAATGATAGTAATAAAAGTAATAGTGATAGCAGTGATAGTGAAGAAGAAGAAGAAATGTCATACCGTCCTAATATTATTAAAAGTAAATCAATTAGCAAGGGTAAAGGTAAAAAAGATGAAGATGATAATAAGAAGCAATTAAATAAGGATGGTATCTATAAACCACCAAAAATCAGTGCCATGTTACCACCAACACAAACATCCCAACATTTCGAAGATAAATTCAATGCTAAAGAACATAAAGATCATAGCAATAGATCACGTATGCAGGCTATCGATGAATATCTAAGAGATCAGTCAGAACAACCAGATTGGGAATCATCTATTGGTGCTAATATTGTAGACCATGGTCGTGGTGGCATCAAATCATTAAGGGACACAGAGAGGGAGCGTCGTGTGACAGAATATGAAGAAGAGAATTTCACACGTATTAATCATTTAGGTATGAATAAAGCAGAAAGGAAGAGAATGAAACAAAGAGAACGTGCAGCAAGAGCTAATATTATAGGTGGTGAAGATTTTGGTATTTTTACTTCGAAGAGAAAATTAGAGGATAGTACATCAAGGCGTAGTAATAAAAGATCAAAGACCGCTTGGGAAAGAGCTAAGAAAAAGTTGTAATAAGATAGAATAGTAGCTAAACGCATACGTACAATTATATATATATATATATATAGCAGGTGCTACAACCTATATAAAATAAAGTATCGCAATAATGTTTCCTATAATTGATAATCCATCTATCTCTCTGAGACCTCTAGGTGCACTCTACATAGAATTAGAAGCAAAAAATAAAAAAAGGAAATATAATAAGACTGGGAAACAATATAAATAGTGATCATCTTCTCAGACCGCATTACCTCTTCTCCACACAACAAGATTTAGTTATTCATTAACTAACTATAACCATCTCAGCTATCTTTACAAACATACAGAAAATTTTTTTTTATAAAATGAAGAAACTGGCCCTAACAAGAATGAAATTGCAGTTAAATATGTTAGTAGAAAATTAGCAAATAAAGATTCGCAATTCTGTTTTAAATGTCATAAAATGACCTTGACTGTACAAAACAATAAATCTGAACCTTCTCTGGTAAATACGTGTGATTTCAATTTAGATAAATACCATTAAGTGGTTATTCCATTGTGTTCAAATAATTATTATAAAGCAGTTGAAGAATTGAAGTATAGTCAAAAAATGTCAAATCAGATAAACAGAAAAGATATACAATCGAAGTCTTAGGTCAATTGTATAAAACTGAAGAAGAAGAGATTAAGGATAATTGTAGTTCTGTAGATACTGCTGATTCGAAAAAACAAAAAAAAATACAAACACTGTATGACAAAGCAGTAGAGACTTATGACTATATTACATAGACAAAGCAAGAGTTTTAAACTTAGTAACATGATGTTTCAATATGGAAGATATAATTTTGCAAAGGCCAATTACGTAAATTAAAACAACGTAAAAAAAACAAGAAGAATTGTTTTTGAGACTAGAAGAAGCAAATTTATAGTAAAACGTATCCATCTTAGTAAAAATCAAAATTTCATTTCCCAACAGTTCAAAGGACTGACCTTAAATAAACTTTCTGTTTTCATATCCTTATACATTCACCAATCTCTAAACAGAAAATATTGAAATATATAGTAAACAAAAAAAGAATAATAAAAAGACTAAAGATATACGCATCCATACTGTCTATCTTAAGGACATATCATTATAACTTTATGTGGATACTAAACACTTCTCTAAATACAAGAAAGATTACAACAGTCTAGTAAAATAACTGCCTTCTAGCTTAGTTATCACCACGAAATCAACGAATTCAATCCAAAGCCATTATATTATCCTTGCACTCCTTCCACTTCTCCATGAAGGCTCAAGTCACTTGATGTGTTTCTTCTTCTTCTTCTTAATGTGTCTGTGCATTTCGAGACTTCTCTCCAAAAGGGAAAGTCTTTCAATGTCAATATTTATTAAATACGTAGAATAAAACAAAATATACAAAACTTGCTGGATGACTCTTTGATGACTTTTAGAGTCATCTCAAAGGTTAAACATTGAAAAGAGAAAATTAGTATATACGCACCTATCTATATCAATATTCACTGCATATATGACTGGTTCTCTAATTGACAATCTTTATTACTGTTTTAGAGGGATTAAGTAGTAGGATGAAAAAAGGATACAAGTGAAGCCAATAAAAAGTCATAGATCTCGAAGTAGCATATAAGAAACGTAAAGTTTATATATGTACATGTATGTTCAACAGTTTTGATAAATAATCATATAGTAGAGTATCAAATTATATTAGCATCACCCTTTATTAGTTTTTTTCTTTTGTTTACTTGTTTAAAGGTAACAAGCACGAATATTTAACAGATATATAGATGCATGGTAACGACAGCGATACTTTTGAAGAAGTAGATATCCCACTGGATCTACAAGATAAATTAGATATAGCTCTGGGTAGAGCAGAGTCTCATAATCTTATACCAATCATACATGAAAATTCTAGTTTTCATAATAATAAAACATATCGTAATAATAACAAGAACATGGACAATGCAGTTGATCCTCATCCATCTCATATTCTGAACTTCATCTTTTTGCCTGTTGATGTTAATATAAACACACTCATATCCAAACACATTCAACAAGAGAAACCTAATCATTATTTTAGTAAGACCATGTCTTCAGAACAATTATCGTTACTATCTACTCATTCACTTATTTTGTTACTAGAAAGACAGAGGATAAGTCAATTGAACCACCCAATGCATTAGGTGCCTATGTCCCATAATAGAAACGATTGAAAATCCAAAGTTAAAGAAAACAAATAGAATATCGTTAATTTATTATCCTGTATCAAAGTTTAAGATTTTGAACAAATATGAAATTATAAGAGAATTGGGAAAGGATCAACACGGGAAAGTTAAATTGGCAAAAGGTATAAACACAAATGAATTTGTAGCCATTTAAACATGTCAATAGACATGAAAGAAACAAATTTTATAGATATGTTTTCAAGAAAAAAAATCGAAAATAATAAGATCAAAAGAGAGGTTGCTATAATGAAAAAAGCTACATCACCCTCATGTTGCTAAAATAATTGAAGTTTTAGATGATTTGAAATCAAGGAAAATTTATTTAGTACTAGAATATTGTTCTAAAGGTGAAGTTAAATGGTATGATAAAAATAATTGTTTGGATATGGACGCAAGGGGTCCACCAATTTTAAGTTTCCAAAGAGCAAGGGAAGTTATTAGAAAGTATTGTACTTGGTTTAGAATATTTGCATTATCAAGGCATTTTACATAAGGATATTAAGCCTGCAAATTTTTTTTATATCAGAAGAGGGAACAGTGAAAATATGTGATTTTGGAGTTTCATTAGTTTCCACGAATATTATGAAAAGTTGTAACAATAGTAGTTTAGATACCCAACAAAATATTCAAAATAATAATGATAATATTAATAACGATTTTACTAATACTAACTGTTTAGATGAAGTAGAGTTAGATAAAATGGCTGGAACACTAACTTTTTTTGCTTCAAAAATATGTTTAGGTGAAGAAGTGTTTACCAAATTTAATGTGAATAGAACAGAATTATTTAATGGATCATGTATTTCTTTAATGATTAATATATGGGCATTAAATGTGATATTATACTGTTTATTATTCGGTAAGTTACCATTTGTCTCTATCCATGAATTAGAATTGTTTGAAAAAAATGTCAATAATGAAGTCAAGTATCCATCATTCAGAGAGTTAAATGCTAATAATATATCAAAGATTTCCTGTAAGGAAGAATATGATTCATGTATTGATCTGTTAGATCGTCTATTGGAGAAGAATCCTGCAAAAGGAATCCCAATTGTAGATACAATGACTCATAGTTTTATATGTTGGAATTTTAATCATATACCTAAATATCATCCAAGTGAAGTGAAACAAATTCTCAAAGATAAAGAAGAATTTGAACAGGATCACAACAATTCATGTAAACCTATTTTTGTCACAAGTCAAGAAGTGAAATATGCAATATCGGCCATTGATAAAAAGATAAAAAGATTCGTTTCTAAATCAGAAGGAACATACTAAGAATAAAAACAATAACACTATTAACAGTATACTAATTAATGATAGCAATCTAGTTGAAATTTTTAAGAGAAATAATAGTGGATCAAGTCTGTTATTAAGCGAGGGCTCTATTATGAGTGATGTCGGAAAGCATGATATTTTAACGACATTAACGAAACTATTATTTTTAGAGTCAATACCTTCTAATCGGAATGAAGTACCCAATAAAAATGGCAAACGATTATCTCTTCACAATACTTTGACAAACAAAGATGTTGGTAAATACGACATGTTATTGGGTAATAACAATGATAACGACACACAGATCAAAGAATATAATAATATTATCAATCTCCCCATTAATTCATCCTTTGTATCACTAGATTCATATTACATTGATAATTATGCATTAAGTAAAGTGGGATTACGATCTACTACTTTAGTTTATATTAGTGGGTCACATTCATCTTCTAATAACTTTAATACTAGAACACCTTCTTTTTCCTCATCTAACGGATCAGAATCATTTCCAACTACTAAATACAAGTTTTATAAGACAGCTCATAATAATAGTGACAGTGTAGTTAATAATACTACTACTAATAATAATATGAGTCAAACTAATTTAACTGGAACATCTACTCCTCGATTACAAATAAAGAATACTAGAAAGACTGTAGGAACGTTAAGACTAAGGGACTTTAACAATAGTAATAAGAAAAACAAGAATAAACAGAATAGTACCAACCAAATAACCAGTTCTAATGATGATAATAATGTTTCAAACAACAAACCTGATATCAGAAACCCACGTGTAGATAATGCAAGATGATCAAATAATCATCCATCTACGGTAAATCAATTTAATCGATTAAGATATCCTCTACGAAGAATTCCACGCGATAATTTTATTGATGAGTTAAATGGATCCGATTCTGAATCATGTGAAAATGGAAGTTCTCCATCCTTCTTTTCCTCCTCCTCCTCCTCCTCATCATCATCTTGTTCATCTTCCTCACTCTCCTTTTCTTCATCCAATATAGATCTTACTAATGATGATGTAAGTTCTACAAATTCGTTACCACTTGAGTTCGCAGTTGATCCAGAAAGAGTAGGTACTGTAGTATCATTTGATATACCAAGATTTCAGGGCGATGGATATCTAACCGGAAATAAAATACATAAAGATGTATAACAACAAAACAAAACAAAAAAAAAATAGCTAAATGAAACCAAACAATTAAGGATTTTTCTCAAGTTTAACTACTTTTTACCAATAAATTATGATACAGAATTATGTTTACTACTATTTTATATTTAATAATTTTTATAGAGATTAGTGACCCATTTTTTTTTAATACAAACGTTGAAGTATATATAGCATAATAGATTTATAGATAAACAAAGAATAATATAGCAAAACGTCTATTCTATATCTATCTAATTATCGATATATAAGTGTTTCTATTTATTAGTATTATTATTATTATTATTATTGTTGTTGTTGTTACATTGGATGATTTTGGGGTATCACATAATTTAGAGGATAAACATATTGTTGTTGAGCAGTACTTGGTGTAGTACTTGGAATATAATTTAAAGGTAGGGACTGTGGTATACTTTGTTGATACACAGTAGGTTGTGCCATCACTGTTGGTACTTGATTCATAGTTGGTTGAATCAATCCTTGTTGATATATATTAGGTTGGGAAAAATCTACAGTTCCATCAAAAATTGCAGGTTTAGGAGCATTAAGAGTAGTAGTATTACTATAACTATTATTGTTACTTGTGTATTGACTTGGTATGATGTTAGTCCCGTCAAATATAGCAGGTTTAATTTCATTACTTGGTCTTTTTGGCAATTGTGGTGGTATTATATCGTCTCTTCTATTGCTTCTATTATTATTATTAAAATCTTGTAAAAGATCGTATGCTAAAGCAACGTTACCTCTTGATACGAGTAAAGCTTCCACGATATTATCTATTGTGAAAAAAGTTGATGATTGATTCTGAATTTGTCTAATCTGTGAAGCAAACTTACTCAATTCATAGTCTTGTGCTCTTCTTTGACCTGAGATTCTCGGACCCATTCTATTACTTCTATCGTTTGATAACATAGGTTGAATATACTTCTTGTTTATCAGTTCTTCTAAATCATAGGCATTATTAGTTGAACAGTACATTTGAGTGTTAATTAGTGTGTTTCTACCATGACAAAACGTTTCAAGTTCGTCTGGAGACCAACGATCCAACGTAATTGATTTAATTCGTGAAATATATGGATCTTTGTTCAATAATTGTTTGTGCAACGTTGCACACCTTGTACATAGAAAGACATAATAGGTTAATGAGCACCATGTAGGGTTCCTGGAATGACAATCTGAACATTGGTTGTAGTGTGGGCTTCCATGTAATGTATCTTGCAGTATTGTTCGATAATCCATTGTTCTTTTTTTTTAGTTTTTATTTTATTTTCAATATATTATTTTACTCTATAGCATATTATTATTAATGCTATTCTAAAAAAATCCTCTTTGAAATTGTGTAAAATGTAATAGGATCAATCAAGATATAACAACATGTATATACGATTCGATAAAATGATTAACAAATTGGACTCCTGCAGTTCCACTAGAATACCGTATATGTTTTCTCAACAACAACAAAAAAAAAGAGCTATTTTAGTTTATTAAAAGCAAACTTGTTCAAGACTGCTTAGATTTTTGTAAACCCATACATTAGGAAACAAAATTTCCAATTTTTTTATTCGATTTTTTATATTTCCATTTTGAGACATATTCTGTGTTTGTTTGTTTGTTTGTTTGTCTTTGTAATTTTTTTTTTCAGAATTTTTTCCTGTGGCACTTTTGCTGCCTTTACAAGATATTCTTTCTTCTACAGTGGGGAGAGTTCCTGCCACAAAACTCAGCAAGCACTGGAAACTCAAAAACTCTCTCCGTTCGTTGTAGTTGTGTGTGCATCAACTTTCTTGTATTACTGAAACGAGGGAAATCTCAGTCTTTGTTTGTCTGTTGTGAAGAGTGGTGAGAGGAAAAAAAAACACCGTTGGGCAAAGGAAACCAATGGAGGGAAATATACTGATTTCCACGTCTCTTAACTGCTGCCTACCAACTGCCAACAGAAGACCCACGGGCCCACTTGCTGGCTGACCTACTGAGGTACTGACTCAGTCTTGCTTATCCTTGTCTAGCTTTGTAGTCGGGGAAAGTAGAAGGGTGAGAAAGTTGATAGTCAATGTAAAGACAGTATGTATAGAGGATGGAATTAGTGGAGAGAAAGAGAGAGTACAGTTGTCGATGTCTGCATATTAATATTAACGTATTATTACTATTATTCTTGTTAGTCTATATTTTAGAGTTTAACGTTTCTTAGACATATACGTCTTTTCTCTTTGTTGTAATACTAAATTCCATTCAATAAAAAAGAAATCGTCGAACTTTATTATAGCAAATAGTATGTGTTACCGGTGATAATAAAAACCAAAAAATATATATATTTAAGAAAGATCAGGAGTTTATTGAGGCATCAAAATTAGTTTATATTAGCCAAATAGGTGATTTTGGATTTTAATCTGTTTATGTCATTAGCTTTGCTGTAAGGAGTTGACATCTAGAAAAAAAAACACACAGACAGCCTGAAAAGAAGAAAAAAAATATTTTGTCATGCAATGAAGAATGAAACTAAAACTAATATATATTCCAAGGAATCCAATATTTGATAACTGAAAAGCTGATCAATATACAAAAAAAGAAGCTTTTTCTGATTCCCTTTCTTAAATGCACTGTTAAACCATTTTTTTTTGTAAATCTTACCGTTTTTTTTTACTAACAAAATACCAAAAAATAAATAAATAAATTACATAACGGACGTTACAGTCTCTACGTTATTATTATTATTAATTTTATTTTATTTTTTTCTTTATTTTTTTTTATTTGACTATAGTCTAAAAATGCCAAAGAAGAGAGCTTCCAACGGTAGAAACAAGAAGGGTAGAGGTCACGTTAAGCCAGTTAGATGCGTTAACTGTTCCAAGTCTGTCCCAAAGGATAAGGCTATCAAGAGAATGGCTATCAGAAACATTGTCGAATCTGCTGCCATCAGAGATATTTCTGAAGCCTCTGTTTACGCTGAATACGCTTTACCAAAGACCTACAACAAATTACACTACTGTGTCTCTTGTGCTATTCATGCTAGAATCGTTAGAGTTAGATCTAGATCCGACAGAAGAATCAGAACCCCTCCACAAAGACCAAGATTTAACAGAGATAATAGAGTTTCTCCAGCTGATGCCGCTAAGAAGGCTTTATAAGTATATTCAAATTAAATAGCATATTATTATAAAATTCTATTTTTTGTTTATTTATTTATTTTTTTTTTTTCCTTTTTATATGTTTTCATTTGATCTAATTTGAATATATTTTTTTTTAGGAAAAAATACTGTATAAAATATATGGTGTGTATAGCTGTGTTACGATGTGTATATACATATATATATATATATATATGTATTAATAAGGACGGTAACGTCATGAATATGTCAATTGTGTGATACAACCATTCAATATATTGTATATTTATAGTAGACAGTCCTATATCTTCTTCTTATTAAATTATACTTTCTCTCCATCAAATTACATTACCTATATATATATATGTATTTGTAATATTATTATATGTACACTGTGTTATTTGTCTGTTTTCCCTGTTTTATTCTTTTTGTTACGTTTGGTTTATTAGTGTAAAACAAAAGAGAGAGAGAGAAAGAATATAAGAAACACTAGTAGCAAGAGACACATAGATGGTACTCGATAATAATGGCATCTTCTAGAAGATCCGTTTGTATTATTGTTATTTATTACTATTATTACTGTTATTATAATTTTTTTTTTGATTTGTTATTGTTGTTGTTAGCCGTAGTGGTGATGATGGCTATAATAGCTATATATATTGTAGTGATTCTTAGTATTATTCGCATCAATTACAGAACTTTGAAAGGATGTTTCTTCTTCATCTTTTTTTAACATCAGAGTAAATCAAGTACTTCCCATATAATTTAACTTGATACAGTTAGTAATAATAACAGAAAAAAAGAAGGGTTTAATAAACGTAGGGCCCTCATCTCATCCCCCCACTCATTAGAACTACTTTTTTGGAACTACATTATCATTTGATCAACACTGAAATACAAGAGGAATATAAAAATAAAAAATAAAAAAAACAACAACACTCTTTATTATCTATTCTTTCTTAATTGGAAACGAAACTACTTGACAATATTATCTCCAATAAATATGAAAAGCGACTTTGAGCAAGAAGAAAGAATCAATGGTTGAGATAAATAATAAGAACAACGACTCTAAAGACCCTTGCTTGATCCTTGGGGGTTTCAGAATAGACTATCTCTTAATTAAACATTTATTTAATAGATAAGATACCCGACTGAAATAAATGTTACTCTACTCACTGAAGTTCATTGTCAGTATAGAAAGGGGGACCATTCCATATTCTGAATACAGTCAGTCAGTACAATCTTTATTTATTTATTTATTTATTTATATGTATATATATTTTTGTATTAAACAGTTTATTCTTTCCTTTCTTTGGAAGTAAAATAGGCTGTGCAACACCCACACACCGTGGTCGCGTGACTTTGGCCGAGTCAAGCTTTTTTTTATTTTGTTTATTCTTCGTTTGTTTTTTTGTTTTTTTAATCTCCTGTACATAGGAAAGGATTCGGAAATGAAAGAGAAGGAAAGTTCCCCCTCCCGAAAGAAAGGAAGGAAAGGAAAATAAATAAATAAAATAAATAAATAAATAAATAAATTTCACATACTTCAAAGACACCCTCTGTTAGAAGTAATATCTCTAAAGAATTATAAGGTCATCACCGATCTCTCCCTATACACCTTCTCAATACCATCAATCTCACCTGTGTATACCATCACCGTCTAATTCTTCGGATTGTTGTTGTTGTTGTTATTATACTTTTCGAGAGAAGGAAGAATACTAACTGAAAAAGAAGAAGAGGAAACAAAGAAAAGGAAGAAAGTTTTTTGGTTATTATCCATAAACTGCAGTAATATTTGTCCGCTATCTTTTTCACCTATATATATATATATATTTTTTATTTATTTTATTTTCTTTTCTTTCTTTCTTTCTCCTTTTACAACTTTTCAAATATTTTAAGCATTCTAATATAGAGAATAAAACACACTAACTTATACACACAAATCTGTATTGTAACATATTTCTTCTATTATAATACCAACACAATTTACCAAACAAACAAAGTATAAATAAATATATATACACACACACAAATAACATATACAATGGACACTCAAACTGTGGACATAGATAATATTATTGACAGACTATTGGAAGTAAGAGGCTCAAAACCTGGCCAGCAGGTAGATCTGGAAGAACACGAAATCAGATACCTCTGTTCAAAGGCAAGATCCATATTCATCAAACAACCTATCCTACTAGAACTAGAAGCACCCATCAAGATCTGTGGTGACATCCATGGACAATACTACGACCTACTAAGACTGTTCGAATACGGTGGGTTCCCTCCTGAATCAAACTATCTCTTTCTAGGTGACTACGTCGACCGTGGGAAACAATCCCTGGAGACAATCTGTCTTTTGTTGGCCTACAAGATCAAGTACCCGGAAAACTTCTTCATCTTAAGAGGTAACCACGAATGCGCATCCATCAACAGAATATATGGGTTCTATGACGAATGCAAAAGACGTTACAACATCAAACTATGGAAGACCTTCACTGACTGTTTCAACTGTCTCCCTATCGCAGCCATCATCGACGAAAAAATCTTCTGCATGCACGGTGGACTATCTCCAGATTTAAACAGCATGGAACAGATCAGAAGAGTCATGAGACCAACCGATATCCCTGACGTCGGTCTGTTGTGTGACTTGTTGTGGTCGGATCCAGATAAAGATATCGTCGGCTGGTCGGAGAACGATAGAGGTGTCTCGTTCACTTTCGGTCCCGATGTGGTAAATAGATTCTTACAGAAACAAGATATGGAATTGATTTGTAGAGCTCATCAAGTCGTTGAGGATGGTTACGAATTCTTTTCGAAGAGACAGTTGGTCACTTTGTTTAGTGCTCCTAACTACTGTGGGGAATTCGATAATGCTGGTGCTATGATGTCCGTTGATGAAAGTTTGTTGTGTTCTTTCCAAATCCTTAAACCTGCACAGAAGAGTCTACCAAGACAAACTGCTGCTAGGAAGAAGAAATAAACAAGAAAAAGTATAGAGAGGAAACAAAAAAACAAAAAAAATTTATTAGTTGATTTTATTACTATTATTATTATTATTACTGTTGACCAGTCTCCTATTTTTATTCGTTGTATCATTAAAAAGGTATAATAACGAATGAATAGATGGTTGTGTTAATATATATATATTTAATGTGTATATATGATTTTTTTTTATTATTAATCCTATGGCCATTAGCTTTCCCTAGAACGTACTCATTAATCTTCTCAATGGAAATAACACCAAAGACACATTCGCCATACCCCCCCCACTCAGTTTTTTTTTTTTTTTTTTTTTTTTTTGGTAATAATACCAAACCGAAACGTGGGGGGAAAGGAAAACAAGAAGTTGTGTTCGAATTCTTAATGTATTATATCATACACTCAGAATTGGTATGATTTCGTTAATAAATAGGATGGAATTTCAAAAGTTTAAATAACAATATACATATGTATGTACTTGAATGTACGAACTCTTCACCTTAAGAAGAAGGATGAAGTAATAATAATAAAGACGAAAAAAAAAAAACTAGAATATAATCTTTAGAATTGTGGATTAGAATTATCTTCCTCAGGATGTTCATGTTCTTCTACGTCCTCCACCGCTTGTTCTTCTTCTTCTTGTTCTGGATTAACTTGTTGCTCTAAATCATCTTCAATAACCTCTTCATCATCTTCCACTAAGGGTTGCTGTTGTTCTGGTTCCTCCTCATCTTCTAAATCGTCGTAAACGTCATCCACAGTTTGATGGAAGGACAAAGTAGGTTTAACAGCAGCAATATCCAAAGTCCAGGCCTCCAAAGCTGCTTCACAGTCCATGATGATTTGCCTAGATGCGTCATAACCATCATAAGCGGGTCTAGCCTCCCCAGGAGTCACAGGAGAATCATCCAACAACTCCAACAAGGCCTTCCCATACCCAGCAATCAAAGCGAACTTCTCCGCCAACTCCCTCATCGAATCGAACTGATAATTGTAGGAAGCCTTCAATTTTTCCCTTGTGATATTAGACAACTGAGCCTCAGCGACCAGGGACTCAGCTTCTGCCCGGACCAGTTCCTGTTCAAGGACAGGGATCTTCGTGGAAGTAGGATCCTTATACTTCAAATGAGCGATCTCGTCCGTGATTTTGTCCTTGCGGTCACGACTAGGCTGTACCGAGGCCTCGATGTTCCGAATGGATTTCAAACTGATACGATACTGGTCGTACTTGTCGATGAATTGGTCTTGCAACTCCCCTAGTTCGAAGAGAAGGACCCCCAACTTGTCGGTGACGTCTGAGACATCGTCGTCGTTTTCGGCACCCCATAGGGAGAGTTGTCTAGCGGCGGCGCGTCTTTCGTTGGCGACGACTTCCATGGCTCTTAGGACCCCCTTTTCGGTCTTGATCAATTGGGACAGTTTTCGAGACAGTTCCGGGCCGAAACTACCAGCGGCGTTTTTCCTGAAGGTGGAGGCTAGGGAGGCTCTGCCGAAGAATCTGGATTTGGTGGTGGATGGTGGGGGTGGAGGTACTTGTAATTCAGAAGCAGTTGGAGCTCTTGAGTTTCTTAGAGAATAAGTCTTGTGCATTGGTGTATATGTGTTTGAATATGTGTATGGATATTTTTTTAGAGAGAGAAAAGAAAAAGGTTGGTACAGTTGCTTTGCGTTCTTTGAAAGGAATGTATTAGAGTGGTAATTAGTATAGGAAAAGGAAGGTAAACAAAAAAAAAAAACAACTGTAAAAGTATGTTTATGTTTGTTTATAAGTATATGCTTATATATATATATGTGGGGGGGGGAGTAGTAGTGGTGGTGGAAGGGGGTAAAAGGAAAGAGTGAAGGAAAGAATGGTTTTTAAAGAAGAAAGAGAGGCCCTGAACACAGCAAGAACAGCAAACAACAAAGATCATACCACCCACCAGCAAGACAATAAACAAACAAAATGAGGTGAGCTCGAGGGAAAACAAAGCAGAAAAAAAGAAAAGACAAAAAATATATATATATGCGGAACCGAGGCGGAATTGAATGCCGAACAACCCGTGGGTGTGTGGATGTTCCATTGACACACACAGAGGGGGGTGGGTGAAAATTGGTAATACATTACTACTACTACTACTACTACTACTACTACGGGTTGCTTGACGATCAAGGAATGATAAGAGACACTCGACAGTATAAGACTAGTATTTCTTCAAATGATACGCTCTGTTTAATGCAGTTGTTCTTGTTCCCTCCTTTTTTCTGGTTGCAAAATTCTTAACAAGGGGATCATCAAATATATGTTATACTGTTCAACATATTTAAATCATGTAGATGAGTCGTAGTCATCGGATATATATATATATATATATATATATATATATATATATATATGTTGTATAACTTGCTCTCTCCCCCGCAAGTATATTTGTGTTTTTGTTTATGGATTCTTCCTCTTTCAAAGCATAATAAATAATAATAACATAATAAGATTTACTGTACCGATTCAATCTCTCTAGATTTGCAAGTTCCATTGTTAAAATTATGTAATTTGCTAAATATTCATTGAAGTCTTATATATATATATATATATACAAAAGACCATTCAAAAAGCACCTTCTCCTGATTCCCATACGGTTCCCATTTCATTAACTGATGTTTCTCTCTCTTCTCTTTTGATTTCTCTACTTTGTCTCCTTTTCTTGTTCTTGTTCTTGTTCTTTTTCCTTTTTTTTTGTTTGTTCTTTCTTCACATTACTGTCTGTGGTCGAGGCAAAAAAAAAATGAATGAGAAAAGAATTTATCGAAAACTTTTTTTTTTACTTTTAAAACGTTTCAAGCGATGAGCTGATACATGTAAAGACATACACACACATATATATATATCTTTAAAGGTATTCTTTACTACTTCCACAGTATAATATTTCAATTCTTCGTACCAACCACTAAATAAACACACACACACATAAAACATCCCCATTTTTAGTTTTTTTTTTTAACCATTTTATAAACAGACTTATTTTGACATTAATTCAATTCCATAGTCCAATAAAGAAAAAAAAAGAACAAATGAGGAAAAGAACTGTTGCCGCAACAAATAGAACTGAACACAACAATAATTCAGATCCATCCTACAAAAAATTGAAAACTGTTTCCAATACAAACTCTTTTACATCAGCACTCAATAAACCACCGGTTCTAACCATCAACCATAAAAATATCTCTTTTTATAACTTGGATATCCCTAAAAATGATATCGATTTCAAACAAATATACAATAAACACTCCAGATGGTACTGCAGGGAGAAAATTGACAACGTATTCATCCCTAAGGACCATCTCCCTTACTCTATCGAAAATCATACCGATCAAGCAAGTTATATCTATCATGTTATAATAAATTTATACATCTCAATCGCATCTTTAGATATTCAAGGTCTGCTCTCCATTTCAAAAGATGATTTCTCCACAGTAATAAATACCATTGGTACTACTACTACTACTACTGTCACAAGTGGTAATGAAGATATAGATGATGCTGATGTGATAGATGACGATGATATGAATGCGGAGTTGGAAGAATGTTTCGAAATGGAAGAAGGGGACGTGCCCAATGAAGATGACTATTTGGATACAATGGGTCCCAATTTCAACGTCATGGGTAAGATCACTGATAAGTCCTCTTCGATCATAAATGTCAATCATTGGACGAATGAATTAAAAAATTGTTTGGATTTCCCCTTACCTGTAAGACTAAGGAAATCTCTGGTGACTGTATATTATTATCTCTCTTTAACAAGGGGCCAGAAGATTTATAGACAACTATATGTGGAGACTTTGGAATTATTGATCGAATCAAGGGATAAAACTTATGATTTCACCCAGATTCTGAAGGAGAATGGCTTGCAATTGGATCACAGACCTTTGTTCGATTTCATCTGTGAATTCTTGCCCTATCCTGACCCTGAATACGTTCGCTTTGATATCCAATCAAAGGAAGATTTACAACTCTTTAGATTACTCTTGAAATTGGCTCATATCTCTAGACCCTTCTTCCCCGGGGGACAAAACATCGTCTCTCAATCAATGAATATCCTATTATCTAGTCTGTCCCCATCTACAATGTCAATAGTCCTACCAATGATAACCTCTTTTGTCCCCTTCCATTTCGAGTCGAGCTCTGACACCGTTAAGGGGGACAATATAACCGATTATTTCACATTCTGTTTCACTATTTGGACATCAATGAGTCCCAACGTGACTGTTGATACGCATATGTATGATTTCGTAGGTTCAACTTCAGAAAACTTCCATTCACAATTCATTGTCTCAAATGTGGAAATCGATCCATCTTGGTCCACAAAATTTAATCAGTATGGGTTGTTCACTAAAGAACAAATGATCTTCCTTTTCAATAGATTACAAGGCCATTTAAGATCCGATGGTCAAATCCATTCCTTTTCTAGAACCGTTAAACCTTTCATATATTCCATAAATGGACAAGACACGCGGTTTTTCTTCCATTATTTGACTAATTTGATTAATTCAATAGAGACTTTTGTTCATCCTTCAAATAATGGGTTTTGGACTAAAATCATAGCTAAATTTATTCATAGTTTCATTAAAATGTATCATAAAAGATGGCAAACGGAACAAGGTTTCATTAAAGATAAATCGGTTCCAATGAAAAATCGATGCTTCTTTCTTACTGACGATAGCAATGAAAGGATGGTTGAGATAATGCTAAAGATTATTATGATCGGTTCACAGAATAAAGACTCTGATATTGCTAATTATTATATTTCCAGTCTTGCCTATCTATTGAACTTGAATCCTCGAAATTCATACCTGATATTCGATAAAGTACTTATGGACACCTATGACTCCCTAGCTGAAGAATTTATTAACTCTAGACATAGAATTATTGCTTCTTTAAAACAATTCACACGGATTGTTAGATACATGGTAGCTGATGAACTATATAGAATTCATGTTATTCATATCTTATCATTACTGATTCAAAAGTTGGATATGAATGATATGAATTTGACTAGTAATTTGATTAACGGGATTGTATCTATTGCCAATTTTATCCCATTGGAATGTCCTGTCGGAGAAAACGAACCAATCAATTTTGAATCTAATACTGCTCCGTTAATTGAACAACATTTTACATTCCTTAAAGAGGGTAACAATTCTTCTCAATTTAAATATGATTCCAAGTTAATGATGGACGCATTCAGAGGTTCTACGACAATTTTAAAGGATTGTTTATCATCTTATATTAACCAGTTGTTTCAGCTAGTTGACGTTGAAATAATAGATCCTTTGATTACTAAAATTAATCAAACAACAATGATTATGATTGAATCTATGGATGATTCAATGTTTGAATATTTTGCTGACTATTTACAAAGAGTTTATTGGGATAATGATGCATTTAGAGAAAGGGAACCAAATTATGAAATTATCTCAACACCATTAGCTGCATTAGTTAAAAGAGACAACAGATTAAGTAAAAATATCATTTCCACTCTAATGTATCATATCAAACAACAAATTGAAAGAGGTGCAGGTTCCGTGAGAAGTTCTTCTGAGATCCAATTAAGAGATGTTAAGTTGGTATTATACTTAAATTCTATCAACGACGTTTTAAGACAATCTCATGAGACTATTTTAGAGGTAAAAGACGAATTAATTACATTCATGAAATATGTTTATGAAAAAATTACAAACCCACCACTGGATGTGATTACCTCTATAATGGTCCATACAATACTTACCACTTTAACTGTCACCGAAGTGGTCGAGTCTCGTTTGTTTGCACCTAACTGTAAAATCCCATTTGAAGAAAAATGGGGCGCTTTACAATTTGATACAAGAAAATATGACTCTGATAACATGAATTTTCAATGGTTTATTCCAAGTGATAATGAAATTCAAGCTGCTATTGAAATTTTTGATAATATCGCCTCTTGGTGTATGGAAAACATCAATGATTTATTAGAATCATCTAAGTCTGATACTTTGCATTGTGACACAATCCAAAAATTCATTTTAATACTGTCACATGCATTATCTGGTATAAGTCTATTGTTTGATCCTGATTTTACTGAAAATAAATTAAAAATTAGCGAATTTAGTAATACTATACCTGAATCTAATAAAAATGTTATCTTGCGAAAGTTGAATTCTATTCAATGGGAAGCAGAAGACAATATTGATAATAGTGGTAAGGAAAATACACCTGATCTTAAGAATGGTAATATTGATATGACGACGACCCCTAATAATAGGGATGATCTATTGATACTTGGTGAAAATAATATAACCAGTGAAAATGTGTCTGAGATTCCTTCCGGTCTTTGTACTCCCGCACATTTAGAAAACGATGTTACAAAAGAAAGTGGTGACGATGAGACTAATATTGCAGAATTATCACCTGAGTTTAGAGAATTAGATATCTTCACATGCAATTACTATTTTGGTAACACTTTTCAAGAAAAAATACAGCATAAGCAATATTTTGAAGTACATGAAATAAGATTCAAAATAGGTGCCTTCTTACACAAATTATATGAATTTATTAAAACTTACCATGAAAGTAACACGATCATGAATCAAATTATTATTCATGGTGTAAAAGTATTCTTCACCGATGTAGGTCAAGAAACAATTTTCAATGATGATTCTAATTTGTTTATAGAGAGTGACTTCTTAGAAAATATTCAATCATTGGCAGATGTTAAAGAACCATACACCAGAATGTTTTTCGCAGTTCAAGTCAATGAGTTGCATCAAAACCGCGTTCTACTTCATTCTTCCAACAGATACCCATCTGAAATTGAAACCAGTTTATTTAAAGATATGATTGTTTTATCAACATCTTTGTATCCTGATATTTACAATTCAGCTCAAGGTACTATTACACAATGTATGAAACAAATAATTGGTTCTTATCCAATGATAATCAAATCAGTTATCCATTTACTCAAGGAGAATTTGGAAGATGGTAACACTAAGAGACTTGAAGTCACACTAAAAATGTTACTTTTAAAGAAAATCCATAGAAAACTAATGTTTGACTTTAAAAATTTGCAAACTTTAGTATTACTCTTGATTGATTGTTTAAGAGTTAATGATCTGAATGTATCTACAATTGCAGAAAAGGTTTTGAGTGATTATATATCAGGATTAAAAATTCCCTCTAGTATATGTGTCCATGACAAGCAAATGTTTACACCTATTGAACCACCAGACTTAGAAATTACTTCGTACGTTGAAACAGTGAAGACGTTGAAGAATAATAAAAGAAGCTATTACATTTTCCTTATTCAATCATTAAAGGATTCTTTACTTGGAATTTTAAATGAACCAGGTGAAAAATCATGGAGATTAGTTTTAATTATAGTGAGATTCATTTCTAGGATCGAATCCAGCTTAGAAATTACCACCGATGCTAAATCTATATCAACACTTTTCAAACAGACTGAAGGTAAGCATCCAAATATTATGTTCTTGGTTGCTGCATCACTTAGATCCATCTTTAATAAAATTATATCTTTATCGGATTATGAATATGACATCACTAGAGCATACCAAAATAAATATGATCTAAAATACATTAAGATAATAGATACAGATGTTGACGGATTTAATGAATTGTTTAAGGAGGAGATGAATAATGTAGACTCGCCAAATTATTATATTGATGCTCCCCCATTTATTGGTTGGTTATGTTGGGGAAGAAAAATGAAGGTTTTAACCAATAAACCTTTAGAGATTAATTTGAAACCAAATGAGGTTGAAATTATGAAAACTTTAGGAAGTATGATTACTAAAGAATGGTTACAGGTTTTCACAAGTACTTTAATCCAAGACAACGAATTTCGTACAGTTTTCAGTAATACCAATGTTTCTTTTCTTGTAATAATTGTTATTTTATTCTCCAAGAAATTTACTCAAAATTTCAATTTACAAGATTTATTTGACATTTGTGATAAATATTATGATAAATATGATAAAGCATCGATGATTATGTCTACTGAAATTTTTGCAGCTTTAATATGTGGTAGTAAATATTTGTCACAAGATGAATTAAAATCATTAAATAATTTCATTGGTAGATATTTAGAGAAAAATATTAACCATGATATAAACCGGGATTCATTTGAGATCTGGAGCACTTTCTGCTGGTGGCTACCTACCATTATTGATATTAGAAGATGTAAAGCACTATTATACCATTTTGGTGATATGAATCAACTATTCCTTGATGCCAATCATGATACAGTGGCTCATCAAGCGTCAAGAATCCTAATGTATAAAGATATTCTATCTACCATTGGATTAAGAACCCCTAATCTTTCAAATTTATTGGAGAATCTTAAATTTGATTATCAATATGACCAAATGAGATCTGCTATCGCAAAATTACTCACCGTCATAATTGAAAATGTATGTACACCATCGTTGAAAAATCCAAAGACTTTATTAAACGTTGAAAATGAAACAGATAATGGTACCGGTCTAGGTTTGCCATTAAAACACATGTCTAAAAAATTAGATGAAATAATTAAAAGACAATTTAACGAAATTGATACTGAGTATGAAAAATGTAAGGATTTATCAGCACAGGAAATTTTAGGGACAAGATATTTCTATTTATCATCAACAATATTTTATTGGATTGAAGAAATGACAAGTGGATCAAATAAAGTTATTATTATTCCATACATAGCTAAATACATCTTACCATTTTTGATGCGATTTTTATTGCAAAAAGATGTTTGTAAATTAGCGGGACTAGACGTTGCTACTCTATACTTGGCGATAGCATATATCCCATCAAGAAGAGACAGTATCGATGACATATTAAATTTAATTTGTGATTTTGAGATCTTCAGTTCTACACCATCATCATATCAATTGAAATTACAGATCGCATTTGTTCAACATTTTCTATCCTCTCAACTATTACAATTAACTGAAGCACAAAGAAACAAAATCACGGATTTTATTGTGTTAAACGTTTACAATGAGCAATACGTAGAAGTACGTGACCGTGCAGCAGATGTATTATCTGATATTGTACATAATATTGATAGTGAGAAGGATTTACAAAAATTGATCCATAAATTTAGTTCCAAATTGGATGGATACACATGGGAAGAGAAACAAAAGTTATCTAAAGGCGATACAATAATTCATGGTAGCATTATTGGATTAGGTTCAATAATATCTGCATTTCCATATGTGTTCCCATTACCAAGATGGATACCTAAAGAATTATCCCGTTTATCTTCATGGGCAAGGACGAATGGTATAGTTGGTAAGTCAGCAAAGGATATTATCTCAGAATTTAAGAAAATGAGAACCGATACTTGGTATTTTGATAGAGAACAATTCACAAACGAGGAATTGGAAGATTTAGAAGGTGTCTTATGGAGAAGCTATTATGCCTAAATAGAAATAAAAAACAAAAAAAAAAAAGAATAATACCAAGGAATAAGGCAAAATTTCTCAAGGACAACTAGATAAGATATATCTATGTTTATATTATTTATTCAATTGATCTACTCAATAAATATATTTTATATTGATGTGTTTGTAGTGTATTGTACTAAAATATGACCCGAACCTCATCGAGAGTCTCAGATTTGAAGCAGACTGTTGGTTCCGGAATGCACACGTGATCGAGTTTTACCGAATAATTCCGTCAATTTCCGCATCTCGTAGTTTCTCAAAACGGAAAACAAACAAACAAAAGAAAAGAAAACGAAATTTTGGACACGCAGAAAGGGCAAAGAGTTAGAGACTGAGAATGATTGATAGGGTACAAAATTAGTTCTAAAGGTTATTCTCATATAATGTTCTCTGAGTTTCTCTCATATACACCAAAGACACATCAACTGACTCTATTGAGGGTAAGTACAATACTTTGCAGCGGTGTGGTGGTGCTCTAGACTTAAGCTACCTGGATTAAGAAGGAAAGAAACAAAAAAAAAATAAAATAAAGTGTGTAGAAGTTAAAGAAGTTTAACTCAGCTAATTCAAATAAGAGAAAATACACTTATTTTTATCATATTAAGGGAAAACTGAAATAATTTATCTGTATTATTTTCCCTATTTAGGAATCTTTTTATTTATTCATATATATATACACACAAAAAAAAGGATGTCAAACAACAATAAAAACTACGATTCCATTATGAAGATCCTATTAATAGGTGACTCAGGTGTCGGTAAATCATGTCTTTTAGTCAGATTCGTAGAAGACAAATTTTCTCCGTCTTTTATAACAACAATTGGTATCGATTTTAAGATTAAAACTGTAGATATTAATGGCAAAAAGGTTAAATTACAATTGTGGGACACTGCAGGACAAGAGAGATTCCGTACAATAACCACTGCATATTATCGTGGTGCTATGGGAATCATTTTAGTATATGACGTTACTGATGAAAGAACTTTCGCTAACGTGAAACAATGGTTTAAGACAGTCAACGATCATGCTAACGACGATGCCCAATTGTTATTAGTCGGGAATAAGAGTGATATGGATACAAGAGTGGTCTCTTATGAACAAGGTGAAGCTTTAGCTCAAGAATTGGGGTTACCATTTATTGAATCTAGTGCTAAAGATGATTCTAACGTAAATGAAATCTTCTTCACTTTAGCGAAGTTAATTCAAGATAAGATAGATAATAATGCCATGTCAAATAACGGCAGTGTCTCCAAAAACGACAATGTCAAGATCAAATCTGGATCAGAGAGTTCTGATTCAAATTCAAATTGCTGTTAGAACTTTTTTTTGACATATCTAAACATATATCTATGTCCTAATCTGTATACACTAAATATTTATTATTCATCTTCTTTTCCTTCCTTAATTCCTTCTTTCTTTTAAGTTATAATATTTCATACTAATATTTTTATACCAACTATTAAATGTTAAATATAAGAACCGCCAATATCGCTTTGTTATTGTTATTTCATCTTTCACACACACATGCATATCTATTTTTATATTTAAATATGTAAATATGGCTTTTGTTATTCCCCACTTTTTTTTTATCGAACAAAAATTAAACATCATTGAAGGTATGAAAAATAAATATATTCGATAAGGAAATGTTTAAACAAAAGACAGACACAGAGAAAGAGTGAAAGTTGAACCTTTGAAAATATCTAGATCAATAAAACAACTACAAGAGTAAATAAATAAATAAATAAATATATATATATCATTGAATTCAGATGTCCATTGCAAATTATAAAAAACCAAGATTTTCAAACCCTTACAGTCCAATATATTCACCAATATTAATACATAGTGTGAAAAACATTAATATGGATAAAAATACACATAATGCATCATTTTATAATTTGAAGGGACTTAGAAACAATTTCTATGTTATGAATCGATCATTATCTGGCTCTAACCTAAAACAGTCGCCTAACCCCAGTAAAAATGTCTCATTCAATGAATCATCCTCAAATGATTCTAACTCATCGAGTATATATAATATCGTTCAATCAGCTAGTAAAACATTGCTTACTAGTTGGAAGCATACCAATAATGGTAATTCAAAAAGATATAGTAAGAAAGGATATTTATTCATTACAAATAAACGAAGAAAATTAAATTCAGAAGATGAAAAGAAAAATTGTGTTAATAATGGCTCTACAGGGACTTCAAAAAAAGTTGAATCATTAGCTTTTTTAAAGGATCCGTTTGGTTGGGATAAATGGGAAACTATAGATATCGGTAAAAATTCAAAAAATGATTCTCAATCCAATAATTATGGGACCACTTTTATTAGAAGAAATAAATTATTTCATGGATCTAATAACAATTATAATAATAATAATCTAAAATTGATAAAAAGCGGATATTCGAAAGAAGTTTTATATTTAAGACAAATATATAATGGTGAATACCAAATTCCTAAAATTATTACAGATGAAAGAGAAAATCAAATAAGGTTAATAAATGAAGATAAGAGATTATCCCAGGAATGGTTGGAAAATGAATTGAAAAAACAAAATAGATTTAATAAAGGTAACAACTATTCCTTCAAAAAGACCATTATTGATCTAATTAAAAGGATAAAAGATGTTCTTTTAAATCAACAACCGAGTAACAACAATAACAGCAACACAAATAAACTTGACATAAATCATACAAATGATTCTGGTGATTTAATATTTATCAAAGAGAGAAAATATAAACAAGAATCCTTACAAAGAAAACGTGAAAAGTATTTAGAAGAAAGTGCACGTTTTAGAAAGAAATTATTACGGTTACAAAATGAATTTAAAAATTACAAGCAATTACTTGAGGAGAGGAAACAAATCCAAAACAATATCAAAAAGCAAAGAGAAGAAGAGGCCAGAAAACTGAGAGAACAACAAGTTTTAATACCAAAAATTTCTGACAAAGATCTATCTCTTGTTCAATCAACTTTCAAGAGACATGATAACGCGGTTTTATTTAATAAAGATAATTTAGAGGTAGTAGTCCGTGACTTTAAGACTTTAGCTCCAAGAAGATGGTTAAACGATACAATTATTGAATTCTTCATGAAATACATAGAACGGAACACTCCTCAAACTGTAGCATTCAATTCATTTTTTTATAACAGTCTATCTCAAAGAGGTTATCAAGGTGTGAGAAGATGGATGAAAAGGAAAAAGGTAGAAATAAGGGATCTAAAAAGGATTTTTGCACCAATAAATTTAAATGAGTCTCATTGGGCATTAGGTTTAATCGATATCGAAAGGAAAAGAATTATCTACGTTGATTCCCTGAGTCGAGGACCAAATTCATTGAGTCTAACAATTTTAAATAATTTAAAAAGCTATATCATTGAAGAGAGTAAGGATACTATAGGTGAAGATTTTGAACTTATACATGGTAATTGTCCACAACAACCAAATGGATTTGACTGTGGTATATACGTTTGTATGAATGCATTATATTTAAGTAAGGATTCAGAATTGACCTTTTCTAGTAAAGATGCTGTTAATATGAGGAATTATATTGGTCATTTAATATTGCAAGGTTAGTTTCAATCAATTATCCGTCAATATCACGTATATAAATAAATATTCATTTATTATTATGTAGCATTACTTCTATCAATCATCTTTTTTTTTTTACACACCGGCTTCATCAGAATCAGTTTTATCCAATTTTAAATTTCCAATTTTGACACAATTTTAGATATTTCTCTATTTGGCTTCATGGCTTCTACTTCAAATTCATCAGAATATTTCTTCAAATCCTCTTTCCAACCTTTTTATGATGCAATTTTTTTTGCTGATCTATCACACCTACTTTAGTATACTAAATTACCATCTCCCGGATCCTCTTTGAAATTTCCTTCAATATTTAAATTGATTAAACAACGAGACACAGACTCGGAAAAACCTATAGGAAGCCTAGCAAATGGATAAACTGAAAAAAAATTGTACCTGTCATTAAAACCATGTATTCATCACTGACGTTACGAATTGACTCACCTTATAATTCTTCTAAATCTTGAACCTAAGTATCAAAAAATTTCTTGAGTAAATTTTTTCCAAAGAATACAATCTAAGAACTAAGCAATCCTTGACATTCTTCTCCACTTATGTGTATTCGAATATCTATATTACCCTCCGTTATTCTTTTAATGAATAATTTTGATTTTAAAACTTTTCCATTTTGAATTGTTTAAGACATTTGATACAATGATTTGTAAGAAAAACTCCCAGGAGCTTCAATAATAAAATTCGAATCAACACCTGGTTGTCTTTCCGTGGTGCTAATATTTTTGAATATATATTCTTTACAAAAGTCCCTCTTGTTTGTTCAAACATTTGCGTTAAGAACTGGGATTTTAAGGTTTTGAATTTGCCTAGATTACAATTCCTGTGAAGATAAGTAAAAAGGTTTAGGATTATTATTAAAATATTTGATAACAAGGACAGTCTCATTGTATGGTAGATTTAATTTAGGTAAACTATATACATGTATTCTCCTTCCTAATTCACGTACTCATAAGTTCCTTTCTTAAGTAAAATACGATAGACTGAGCATCTCGACGACGATGCAAATCAAAAAAAAAATACCACTAATATACAGTTTCCCTCAAACAGGATAGTAAATTTTGAGTTCCCTCTTACTTTTTTCCCGGATATTACAAAAAGACCAAAAATTAAAACGACCCCAGTGAGGATTGAACTCACGATCTTGCGATTAACAGTCGCACGCCTTAACCAGCTTGGCCATGGAGTCATAGTAAAACACGTTTATTGAAAAATAGCTAGTTAAAATAGAGAGAGTTAAAATAAAATATGGGATTAAAATAGGAAAGGTTAGGATAGGATTTGCCTCTTTTAATACTATATAACTATATTTTGGGCAATTTTCTCTTGATCAATTTCTATATAAAATATATATAAATTACATAAAGGAATTGTAAGTAGAACAAGATTCTTGTAAAATCACAAATTCGTGAAACTACTAGGATATCCTGCCTACTGATATATATATCCACATGTGAATCAGAAATTGTCTAATGAAACTTGTCTTAAATTATTGTATCACAACGAAGCGTCCCTCGATACAGTAGAAAATTGCTCATGTGTTTTACTAACGTGAAAATACGTTCTTGCAGTTGAGATAACATAAAATAATAAACACTTATTGTTTCATTGGCTCATAATTTATTTAGTTCTCGATATCTTCTGAGCCACGTGGCTATAACAAAAAAAAACAATCCAATTAGTTACTTTTTTCTTAATTATTACCTCAAAGCTTCTTCCTCTTATATTTACTTTCCACCTTATTGCTGATTCCACTTATTATTATTCTCCTCCATCTTCTGTAACAGTTCTTCTTGCTAGTGTGTGACTCTATGACTCTTAGAGGACTTGTATGTACTTCTTTATTCTGGTATCAGATTTGTTACATTTTTCTGTAGTTTCTTCTTCCTGAGTGTCTTTTCCTCGAATATTTCTTGAGACTCTTTTCTTATTTTTCGACACGAATGTGCTTCTTTCAAGAATCAAATCTTGACTCTTGTCTTACACCTATACATCCAAATAATATTCTTTGACTTATGCTGTATACGTTATAATTTGGAAAAAAAAAATATTCATGACTCCTAAAACTTAATGGAAATATATGATAATAAAGCATTATCTTTAAAAAAGATTTAGTATAATTTACTTTATTTAATATTGTTTCTACAGTAACGACCTTTTGTTTCTTAAAATCAAATTGTAGTTTTGTAAACTTGGTGTCAAAGCTAAAAAAAAAAAATTTGGAATATATGAACATTAACAATTTCTTCTAAATAAGAAACTCTCTTTACTTAATATTTATTTATTTGAATATAGTTTTAGGAAAGTGTACCTTTTTTTTTTACATTAATGCGGTTGATTTACTTTTTTACTTCTAACTATATTTTAGATCATTAATCTTTTTTAAGACACATTCCTTTCTTTAAAATTTTCAACAGACTCCTTTTTTTTTTTTCAAACCAAGCTTAAAATTTTATATCAGAAGAAAGGTGTAAGGAATTCTAACTGGAAATCCAAGAATACGTAACCCACAGGTAACGCTCTTGGTCGAGGTGAAGGATTTGGATCAACCAAATTTCTGGACCCAGGCTGTGTATATTTTCAAACGATTATCAGAATAACTTTAGTGGTATTTTACTAAAAAAACACTTATTCAAGAGATCTTTGCTTATTGAGCCCGTGCCAGAGGTAATTAACAACAATAACATTTTTAAAAAGTGTCTTTTACGTTATATTTCAGGGATACAAGATAACATTGAAAAGATTATTGAGAATATTAATAATAAGAAGAACGGCAATAAGAAATATATAAATATTTTTTTGCTAGTTTGAATTAACGACTACAGAAATTTGTATTGGAATGGAAGGTTCTTGAATGAAAGAGATTGAACCGAAAATAATAATATTATAAAATTTCTCATGATAATATCTCTTACACCCAAAAACCTCTCCATAATAAAATTAATATTTGTAAGGTGGTTTACCCCCCATAACACTTAAAATAAGATACTCCAAGTCTTCTATTATGTTAACATGGTAATCTACCAATTACCCCATGAAATGAATAAAGTGGCAAATTAAAATTGACTATAACATTCGATACTCATTGCCAAACATATATAAGGAACAGGAAATAATCGAAAATCTATATTATTTTCCTCACCGCTGTTTTATACCTTACATGTTTATGTTATTATACATTATTATTTTTATATATAATTTCTATATAACCGAAGAACGATTACAGAAGAACATCTTCAACATAAAATATACATATAACAATTTAGACATATAAAGTTGGCATGTACAAAGGCATTAAAATATTGCATATTATAGAACTTAACCCCAAAACCAGGGTCTATGATTACGTTCTCGACCAACTTATTCGTAAAACCAAAGGGTATCACTACCGTATTAGTATGCAGAAAAATTATCTTTAAGAAAATCCATGGACAGTTTATAAATAAGTATTAATTACACAAACTATTCTTTATAATATATAGTATAAGCAAGTATATGCAAAGTTGGACACTACAATTAAAAAATATAAAAACATTCAGGATATCATCGACTGGTTCTCTCTTCTTGCAAGCCAGTATATAACAATGAATATTAAACCGAAAATTAATCAAATATGTCATTACAGGAAACCTAAATATATATATATATATATATATATATACTACATTTCTGGTTAATCTTCCGACATAGGTTGCAACAGCAACGGGAAGAAATGTTGCATAAAGTGAGGTAATTCTAAATAATGCCTCATAATAAAAATTCTTTACCAGTGATTTGTTTCACCATTTTGTCATGAGTTCGACAAAGCAATAAATACTAGCTTTATTTTTTTTTCAGTAAGTTATGTTATAATGTATGGGACAGAATAATATTGCTTACTTCTGTTTCAACAAAAGGTAGCAAGAAATATTACTAATAAACTACTACAGTTGTTCAAGTGATACTCAAAAGCCTTGAATATACAGACAAAAAAGAAAAGGCATTCAACATTACTTGAATGTTTATCATTTTAGGAATAACCTAATTTCATTGTTGAACAGATAAACACCAATTGAAGACAGAAAGAGTACTTAAACTGGCTTTGTTTTGAACCTTCTCTCTCTCTCTGTGTGTCTATCAATTGAAATATATATATATATATTCATTTAAAAACAATTCTCTCATTTTTTCTCGACGTTTTTTTTTTGTTTGTTTCTATTAATTAGCCCAAAACTAAAAATAGTCAAAGGAAATTGAAATGATAGCCAGTCTATATGATGTGTGGAGTATAGGAGCAGATCTCATTTACTAATAACCGAATACCTTTTGAAAGTATATATAGACATTTATACCAAATTTTTTAAAAAAAGAGGAAAGAAAGGAAGAAAGAAAAGAATAGAAATGCCCATACAATGATCTTACAAGCTTTATCATATGCAGGAACCATCTTGGGGTCTATTTTCTTGACCCTATCTATCGCAGCAGGTCTATATTACATCAGTGAATTAGTCGAGGAGTATTCAGAACCGACAAGAGGATTCTTAACCAAATCAATATATAGTGTTATTACCATCCTTATATTTTTACTCATATTCGATCGGTTCCCCGTCAAGTTGACCCTTTTTGCAATATTCTCGCATATCATATACTTGCGAAACCTAAAAAAATTCCCATTTATCAATCTATCTAGCCCCAATTTCATTTTAAGTTGTATCCTAGTGGTAACAAATCATTATCTATGGTTTCAATATTTTAATAAAGTAGAAATACCTCCTCAATTCAGATTCAATCCGAATTATATTCCTGAGAGAAGAACAACATTCACTGAAGTAGCATCCTTCTTCGGGATCTGTATATGGTTTGTCCCATTCGCTTTATTTGTATCTTTATCTGCTGGCGATTATGTGTTGCCAACCACCACCACAGAAATGAAAGATTCTCATACCACAGTTAACAGTTATGAGACTCCTAGGTTCTGTAAGAAGACCGCAGGTTTAGTTAGAATGGTCATTAATAAAATTAGATACTATATTACTTTAGGGTTACAAATAATGGGATTCAAAGTTAAAAACCGTTATTCAAATTATGATGGATTAGCCATCTAAAATAAAAAGATATAACTGAATAAAAACAGTGCATAATTCATCAGCACCCCCACCTCCAAAATCAACCAACATAACACACACACACACACAAAGATATATATATATATATATATATAGTCGTAATGGCATGTAATATTTTATATTACCTCTTTTTTTTTTCGTTGTATATTTGGAATGATTAAAAAAAAACATTCTCCAAAATATTTATTACTGGAAAAAAAAAATAGAACAAAAAATATATATGAATCATGTTCTGTGGGGTTCAACAAAATAGTCACACACATCAATTACTACTTTTAGTAGACACCGTTGAAACGCATCAAGATAGGTAAAATAATAAAGTAGTTACTTAACGAGATATTATGTTAAGATACAACTAATTATTTTGCATCGAATCCATCCTTTATTTGTTTATTTATTTATTTATTTTTAAAGTTATATTCAATATTTATGACTCTTACCAAAAATAACAGACTTAATTTAAGAAATTCGTTTTGGTCTCCAGATTATATCACAGGTATAGAAACATTTTTGGAAATTGTCAAGAGTGATAATAAGTGTCTATCACAAGAATTGGATTTCTATAGATCTGTATCTTTAAATTGTTTTGTGCCATTCATAGACAATTTGGAGACTATATGCAATAAAGAATATAAATCAAATGATATTAAACCGTTGGGTTCGACATGTTTGAATCAATTTTGGTTAAAAATGAAAGATAGTGGCATTGTAAATATTATTGAAACTTGTACCGCTCCTTTGTCTACACGTCTAAGCCAAAATAAATTGTATTATCATGAATTAGAAAATGAATTAAATGAACATTATGCAGCTTATCAAAGGACATTTAAATTGGTCAAGGACTCGTACACGGAATGTGAGATTTTGTCGAACAGTATTATTAAGCACTTGACAACAATTCACGAAAACAAGCAATCAAATCAAATAGATAATACTGGTGACCTTTCTGAAGCCACTACTGTTGTTAACCCTGTAGAGGATACAAGATCCAATTCAAATGAAACTCTGCACTCTCAAGATATCATTTATCCTTTCAAATTGGATGATATCTTGATTTTTAAGGATGAATCCGAATTGAAACAGTTATTGGCTTTAGTAAAGAGTAAAATTATTTCCCAAAAGTCTTTTATCTCCATACTAGGTTCACCGAATGAATATTTTAAAGGCGATGCTTTAATAGCGGCTTTGAAAAAGATTAATTCAAAACTTGATACTTCTTTATACAATTTAATAAGAATCAGTCAACTTTTACTAAGTAAGAATATTATACAAGAGTATCATCAGATTATTGGTGGGTCTTACTTTAATAACATAAAAATAAATCTGAATATCCAAAGAGATGACCCGAGTTTTGAACTTGAATCTTTTTATGTTTGGAATCCCTCTATATTTGAAAATGCAACCCTTTTAGAAACAAACTCTTATAAGAAAGATAAATTAAATGATAACTTATACAATAACGATATTGAATCAGATTCTTCCACTCATAGAGATCTAGCAACTTCTATGTCTATGTGGTTTAAAAGGATAAGTGGAACAGTCACAGATACAGACGTTAACAATTTATCTTTGACTTTAGACGAACTCAATGGGGAAATTGTCAAATTTAAAGGATATCAAAATAAATATTTCGAAAAGTATCAAAGGTTCTTGTATGCAAGACTTCAATTAGAAAAGACCTTTTTCGCTCATTGTAAGAAATATGAAAAGTATAGATTCAAAACAAATCAACTTATTCAATCAGTTAATGTAAGTTTTCAAACTTATATAAATGGTATCTCAGGGATATTAAATAATTCGCCTGAAGATATGACTGTTTCTACACTCCAATCTGTAAAATCATCATATCCACCTATTGGGTTCTTCAGTCGCGATATTTCATTACCTTACACAAAATGGATAATTAATACAGGTAATATTCCATCATACTCTATAGTAGAAACGATGTTTTCTTGTAATACTATTACAAAAGATGTGATAAATAGTATTAAACAAATTATTAATCATATTGAAAGTCAAATTGGTCATTTAAATATTGACAGGAAACAAATACTTGATTATTGGAGCAGTGATGTTGATTTTATAAGGGCTACTAATTTAGAAAGAGAATTCCTTATAGGATTCCAGAAAATTAATAATGTCCAGAGTGTTAACACAGACACTACAAAATTAATTATCAAACACAATATAAATGGTTCAAAATTTGTACTGAAGGACTGGATTGATTTGATAAAACTATTTCAACTTGAGTTACCTGATAGTTTAATTCCTATGACATTAATAGATGAAATTTTAAAGGATAAGGGAATTGAATGGTTAAATCTGATTTCTATTTCAAAACTGGAACTGATTGAAATGATTGCAACTCACTTGATCAAACTTGGTGATATTGACTCTTTATTTTCTCTTGAGAATGATATTCCATTTATACAATATTTCCTACGAATACGTGGCTTAAGTAATAATTATGAGTATAAAATAACGAAACTGTCAAATATTATTTTAAATGTATTCAAAAACCATTTGTCAGATTTATCAAATTTAGTTATTTCAAAGTTATCTGAATTTGAGAAATCAAATGGTGTAACGCCAAGTATTCAAATAGATAATAATGATGGAAATTTAGATGTGAATAAACCAACATATAAGATGCTATCACCTCCTCAAAAAAACAATCATCAGAATAATTCTTCACATAAACGCAGAAAAAGTGTCAGTATGATATTATTATCTTCTGGTTTAAAAAACCTAAGTTTCGAAGATAGAAACCAAGAGGAAGACGAGGATTTCGTACCTATACCATTTAAGACTATTTCAACCCGAAATTCCTCTCCAGAAACATCAAATGAAGAGAAAAGAAAAAGTGGGATCAACTTATTATCTACCCCTCAGGATGTGCAAAATTAGCACATATATTCTTTATCGTTAGTATTCTTAGTAATGCTCCAACATACACGATTACGGACAAAAAAATGAAACTATATATTAAAGAGTATCACTATTCAAGTATACATGAATAAGATTAATTATTTACTCAATAGTTACACTCATTACAATTTATTCATTTTTGATTTCAATTCTTAAGTTAAATTTATATGTTTCAAAAAATTGAAGTGCCAATGTATTTTTTTTTTTTCTTTCAAAGAATATTAAAAAGCAAAATTAATAAGGACAACGACATACAAAACTAATATTCCATCATTCGTTATATTAATTGGAAATACGCCCTTGTTGTCTCTTCATAGTAAACTATTGATGAATCTGTACAATTAACCAATTTGGTGAACTCTAGTAGGAAGAATTTTTTTTATTTAGTTGGAAGCTTAGCACAAAATTTCTTAAACTCCAGAAAGGAAATAAATAAAGCACTATCTCATTGATATGACTATTTTAAGGCACAATTTTTTGATGAACAAGAAACCTGTTATATGAGAGGTATAATGCTCACATGTTGGCCACAAAATGGAAAGTAACAGAATAAAGATCAAAATTAGTCTACAAAGAGTAACAAAATAAAAAAATAATAATAATTCTCTGCAAAGGATGCAAAGGATTCAAGTTCATAAATATAAGGATTCTATCTCAAAAAAAAAACACAGCAGTTAATTAACAAACTCAAAGTATTATTAACTATTAAATGAAAAATCATATTAATAGTTTTCGAAATATTAAATGATATCAACAGAATACACTGAAACATAATACTGAACAATACAACAGAAAACTAGAGTATATTTCATCAATTATTAATAAAGCATTTTTGAAGAAGGACAGAGCTAACTTTGAAAATAGTAATATTATGACACCCTATGGAAGTCAATTCAGTGATGGTATTAACTAAGATGGGTATTATAGTAAAAAAGAAATTCCTAATGTTCTTGTCCAACGTGATATACTCGGTAATATTTAATCTGTGACATCACACCTGGGATATAAACCTGAAAATATTAAATCGTCAGATGTCGTTAAAAGGTTAACAACACATATTATTAAGAAGAGTCAAAAGTGCCCTCTTTTCCAAAAAAAAAAAAGGTTCAACAGCCACAGGAAATTGGATTCATAAAGATGACATATATAACAAAAATGACGTTACACTAAGGAGGAAAAAATTAATAGATTTATGTGAAAAAAAAAGTTGGAATGTGAAACCCCTGTGATATAATCGTTGAAGCCAACCTTATCATCGCTACAAATTATATCATCGAAGGAAGATAAATACACAAACACATAGAAATAAAACTGTTATATCCATAAACAAAATAAAAATCAATATTTTTGAGGACAAAGAGAACACTAGTAAATTATAGCATATACTAGAAGACAAAAAATGAAAAAAACAAATTTCCGAATGGAATCGAAGCTATTACAGGACCTTACTTCAATTGAGCTGAGAAAAACTTATACATTGTACATTATTGAAAATATTATAAGTGGTTTAAAAACCCAAGACAATTCATATATATATATAGTGAATCAAAAGAATTGTTGATAAGGGAGCTCAAAGAGTTTCGATATATATTTAAAATAATGATAGTTAAAAAATTAATGTATAATTGGAACAGAATACTAGTAGAGAATAACAAAATTGTACAACACAAAATAATATTCACAATTAATTGTAAGGTAAAAAGGATATTTTGTTAGATTTTATTTATAAAGAATTTCTAACAATAGACTTACCTTAAACACATATCTTACTAAAGATTAACCAAATCTAGTGTTTAAAACTACAATAAAAAAAAAGCACAACCAAAAATAATGGATCAAGATAATGCTAAAGTAAAAAATTAATAATTAACAATATTATTACATTAGAAATAAAATTAACTATTAAAGTTTATAAAGGCATGAGACTATTCACAATAAGAAAAAATATAATGATAACTCCAGAGTTAATAAGGAAGAAGATAAACATTTATAGACACTCTTTCTTACTATACAAAGAGTCCTATCCTCCTTACAAATAAAAAATTTCATTAAATGTTCAGAAAGAAATTTTGTTGTAGCTACAAAGGATATAAATGAAAATAGTTCTGAAAATTTGGAAGAAAAACACTGGTGTAATTATTTTTTATGGATCTCTGATAATTGCAGTTAACTGCTACAAAAATATAAATTTGTAATGATTCATGTTTAAAAGAGCTTCTATAAATGATTTAAGTGACTCTCACTTGAATATTTTTACCAGCAATATTACGCATATTAATGTTTTTGTATCCAACTATGTTTTTGAGACGATTTAGTCGGAAATACAGAATTTTTATGTGTCTTATAATCCATAGATTATACGAGCCAGAGCGTCAATATTCTTGCTTCTTAACCAAATTATTATTGATCTTGATCAATCATTAAATTTTTTTTTCTTCATTTATATTTTATCATCAATTATACAATTACTATATAAGAATTTTTGAAACTCTAATTTTTCTCATTATAATGAGAAATAGTTTTTGTTGCACATAAATATAAGGCAATTATTCTTTATGAATAAGACGGATGACATTTAGGGCCACAAATTTGCCTTGTGGTTATAGCTGATTGTTAATTCAACTCTAGAATCAAATGATGACAATATTCCAGAAATTGTACTTTTTTTAGCAAATCTTGTAAATATTGAAGTAATATCTCTTACCTTTGGCAGTTTCTTTACTTTTCCTGATATAGAATCTGATAAGAATGAGCGCCGTCACTAATATTATTATTAGTAAACATTCTTAACTTAAATATATTTTTGTGTATGTATTAATTTCTTTATATATGTGTTATATACTGAAGGTGTTCTTCAATACTTGTTCTTCGGTAAATGTTTTTCAATAATCGTTCTTCGGTGATCTAGAAGTTATATAAAAGATAATAATGTATAATAGCATAAAAATGTAATGTATAAAAAGGACCAGGAAAATAATTTAGATTATCGACTACTTCATGTTCCTTATATATATTTGGGAATGAGTATCGAATATTATTGTAAAATGTTATTTGCCACTGTATTCATTTCAGGGGTAATTGGTAAAATATCATCTTAACGTTTTAGGAAACTAGGAGTATCCTATTCAAGTATCAAGGGGTAAAATATCTTACTAATGATATATTATACTATGAGATATTTTTGCTGGATTATTTATCCTCAAGGGATAATCTATTATTAAAATCTTATTGGTTCATCATATTTTATTCTAGAATCTTCCATTCCAGCAGAATCAAATTCTAATTACGAAGATTGAAAACATCTTGTCATCAATAAGAAATGACCTCTTTGAAAAGTGCTTGTTTCTTGCAATTCCTTATAATTTAAATAGAGCGTATTCTCCACAATTATATTCACAATTTATATATTATTGATTTTTTTTACTAAATTGTTTTGGAAATACATATTTATTCTTCGTACTTTTTTTTTAAGAAGCCTGTATACTGTTTATTACTGAGTTCTAATTCATCTTTTTAATCTTTCCTCTAGTAAAAAAGACGAAAAAACCTGCAATTACTCTGAATTTCCCATATAATATTATTTAGATATAATATTTATATCCTTATTATATTATTCATGTAATATTATGTTCAAAATAACTACCATTTAATTTATTTATCTCTTATAATTTGTTTCTTTTAATATATATTAATTAACTATTACCTACTATCGTCATTATCATTATCATTATCATTATTTTTTACAATTATATTGTATTTCGTCAAATAATATACAGAAACCTTAAGGAAAATAAAAACAAAAAAAAATCTGTAGATTTTCTCACCAAATATATTGTCAACATTGTAACCTGCTATTAGTTTAGTACAATAATGATCTCTCAGTACATTTATAAACATTAATACGTGTATCATGTGAGTTAATAGCAGCCAACATCATTCTGTGCGGATGGAACACCATGCCTGATATAAATGAACTAGATACATATGATCGAATACCGGTGGCTGCCAAAGTGTTTGCAACGTTGTTACTTATTGAACTTTGGTTATTCTTAAATACATTCAACAGGTCACCAGATGTTGTCCATATTTTCACTTGTCTTGAACCAGTTGCAATGATAGGTGCATGTTCATGGACTTGTAATGAAGTTAATGTGCTTCGTATTTTTTTGTGATCACTATTTTGCGTTGTACTTTCATCGATAAAACTTAAAACAGATTCCTGCGAACGAAGATCCCATAATTCTATCACACCACTAGTAGCACCGCTAACCAATTCTCTATATCCACCTCTTTGCAAATGCACATTATTAATCCAGGAGTTCTGACTACCACTACTAGAAGACCTCCAACGACGAATCATTGAATCTCTTGGATTAATACGACGATCATATACTCTTAGTGTACCATCTGCAAAGCCAGCAACAAATATATTCCCAGCAACTTGATCAGAAGTAAGTGAAGTTACTAATGAAGATGTTTTTGCAGGAATGTCCACTTCTATCGTTTCTGTATGAGCATCCCATATCCTTATTATCTTAACATCACCAGTAGCTAATAGAGAACCTCTACTTTGTTGCCATTCCATCAATAACCCATTAGATCTTGGTGTTAACAACATCTCTGTTAAACCTCTCCATGCAGCCACAGTAGTCACAGTTTCTGTGGAATATATATCTTTAAAAATCTTAATAATACCGTCTGAAGAACCGGTCATTAACAACGTTTGATCATCCTCGTTCATAAATTTAATATCTGTAATTTTTGTACCAAATGGATTTCCATTTGAAAATTTAGACAAACATTTCCCACTTTCCCAATCAAAGACTGTAATATTATCTCTATCATCACCAGATACTAGCTGATTCTCAAATTGAGTGAATCTAATTATCTTGGGCTGTGTTTTATTATCCAAAGTAACAAGTCTCTTAGACCAATCACCACAAAGTGAAAGTTTTTTCTCCCTTTGTGTACTTTCAATGATATCTTCATTTCTGTTACGACGCCACAATTTAGCATTATATTCAATACTACCCACTTCTTCAGCTTCTATTTTATGCATCTGGGGTTCTTGGAAATATTCCCTACAATAATCTAAAAAGGAACTTTGAAAAGGTAGTTCAATCTTACCAACATGCTCTTTATAGTAAGGTGTTGTTGGTACACATAATACTTCATGTGACAACCCTAATAGCGATGTACCAGTATCTTTATTCTTTGATTTGGCGTTACCTGAGTTTTGTTGTTCAGTATTTTCAACAGTTTCACCGAAAACAATGTTCTTGAAAAGGCTACCTAAAGATATTACTGGGTTTAAATCATTATTGTCACCACCAGGTTCACTAGGGTCCCGATTCGATGTATCCAATGTTTTACTAGGAGTAGTCTTCAATACTGATCTTGAACTAGGGAAATACTGGTTTCTTCTATTTATAACTAAGCCGTCATTCTTTTTCCAAAAATAGCCTTCCATCTTCATAAACGCTGGACCTAAGTCCTTATGTGAACTCAATTCTAATAAAATATAATCAACTGCCTGTTCTGCAAGTTTTTTATTCTCTAAATATGGATCATTACAAAGAATCAACAGAGCTCTCCAAACAGTAGTAAAAACTGAACTATGACTAACAGAATGTTTTTGCCTAGTTTTAATTGTATCTATATCAATACCTTGCATTTGTGAAATGTCATCGGTCAACTCCTGGAAGGCAACAACCAAAAAAAAATTAATATAACGGCTAATTAATTTGGAAAAATATATCAAAAGCTCTTTTCTCACTAACGATGATCCATCTCCAACCAGAGAAAGAACTGCTACTAGATTACTAATTTCCTGGGATTTTAGCTTCTTTAAATCAATCATTTCCAATTGATATAACATCATTTGATTAACATTTAACTGTTGTTCGACTTTAGCCTGCTGCTGTTCCAAATATTGCTGATGTTGCTGATTTTGTTTCTGATGCAAAGTGTTATTTATCTGTTGGAGCTGCGTCTGTAAATGTTGTGTGTGCTTTTCATAATCTTGTTGAATCCTTAATATTGAATCTGGTTCATCCGGTTCTGATATAAAATACTTCAAAGCTAACAAAGTAGCCGTCCTTACTTCAGGAACTGGGTCTTCCAAAGATTTTAACAAAACTTCAAAGACATTTGCATTCATACAAATCCATTTATGTAAGGGGTTGGATTCGAATAACAGACCCAATAGTATGATACACCATTGTCTAAACAAAGGAACATCTGAATGTGTAATATAAAAACATAATCGATTAACCAATTCAAAGCTGAAACAATATCTTTGACCCATATGAAAGTCCCTAACAAATGAAGCTAAAACGAAAACTGCCATTGCCTTTTGTTCATCAGTGGTATCATTATTTATATACCCTGCAGCAACTCCATTTGTATTATCATAAATTGATCTTTGTCCTTGTGGATTGCTATTATATGGGGATTTCATAGTTAATGGAGAATTATTAACTAAAGATGAACCACTTAAAGGGGAGGGTCCACCAATAGTAAGTTCCGGGACAAGAATATTAACAAAATACATGTAACCCTTCTCCTTTATCAATTCACTTTGTGTGTTAATATAATCAATCGACATAATCCTTGCCCATATAAATACAAGAATAGGTTTCAATTCTGGTGCTGGACTTTGTAAAAGTTTTAAAACATAGGGGAAAATACCAATAGACAAAGAAAGATATACTGCCCATGGACCCAAATCTAAAAATCTTGATAGTAATACCAATGCTCTGATTCTATGAACTTGTGACAATAATACTTGCAAAATGATTGGTAGTTGTTCGGGTGGATTTCTTACATTAGACACATACTTTAACCATAATTCAAATGCAGTCAAGTTTTGTTCAAAGAATCCCGTAAATTGTTGCTGTGGTTGTAAAATTAGGCCATCATTAACATTACTACTATTTGGTTGTTTCTTTGTGTGAAGCATGTTTGGTAAGTTTGCCAGTGACATCGTACTTAAGTTTCCAACTGCAAATTTCGATTGATTCTGTATGCTCCCAAATTTAGAAAATTGTTGTTGCTGTTGATATGAAATTTGATTATTAGAGCCTGTCCTTTGATTTTGAATCATTTCTTGTTGTCGTAGAACTAGTTGTGATTCCAAATCGGAAGTTGGCGGAGAATTTTTCAATGTTTGCACCAGTCTACTTAACACTTCATCCATTGCTAGGTCCCATGAATCCCATAATGGATGATTTGCGATACTAGAGGGTAATTCTGGGTCTGATAACGGATGACAATTATACCATGGCATGACTCTCTTTGCCAATAAGAAATTACGGAACAAAGCAGCCAGCATTAGATCATGCCTAAACAATTTATTGAAAAGGGGACGAGGCAATGAAGTCCAGGCAATGGTGTCTGTGATAGCTGTAAAAATCCAGTTTAATTCACCAAGTGGTGTTCTTCTATCAGATAGCATTCCCGGGATATGAACATTGGGTATGTTAGCTTTATAGGCATTCTTTGGGTCATTATTTGTATTAGGATTAGAGTTTTCAAAAAAAATCTTATATTTAGTATGTTTCAAAGGTGATTGCATTAGAAAAATTTGTATACTAATTTCAATCGGACACGTCAGACAACAGGTGAATAAATCTGCAGGCAATTCAGGAGGTAATAATAACAGTTCATCAGAACGACACGAAGCCAATTGAAAGCAATCTTTATATGCGGATGTAGGAGATGGAGCCGCTACGTCATGATTGCCATCTTCATCGTCTTTAATTCTCTTTTGAACGAATCTTTGGAAATTATGAACAATGTTACCAGCACTGTTACAATCCCAGACAAAGATACACGGAGCACCTAACCAGGTCTGTAAATCGTATAGTGAAACTGGAATGTATTGTGTATAAGCTCTATTAAAGACCCAAATTTCACCAGACGGAGTCGGTTGAGGTACACCATGTCCATTATAATGAAATAGAATCTGATCATCCTTGGAAGTACGTCTTAAAGAATTACAAAACCGTTTAACATCTTCCACACATGGATCTAAACTTTGCTTATACCTTGTACGTAACGATAAAGTTTCGTATTGGGATTGTAAATTTTTACCAATCTGCTCAATAGCCTTCTTTGAATCTTAGAAATTTAAAGGATCGACCCATGCCTCAATTCTAGCAGCAGGATAGGTCTTAACCACATCCGGTGGATCAACACCAAGGTTTAAACATAGTAATAAGGCTGCACTTACTGTCCTTTGACGCTCTTTAGTGACTTTCCAGTCAGGTATAGGTTGATAATATTTGTCTTTATCTTTTATTCGAACCTCTTCAGGTACTGGATGGCCATTAGTTCTGTGTCTTTTATCATCATAGTAGAAATAAAACCCATTAGCTAAAGATTGCAGGAACTGTTCGCTGTTATATTGTTCTTCAAACCCATGTCTCATCTCTGTATTGAGATGTTTCAAAGGTTGTGGACCATACGTAATGGACATTTGGCTCTAAAACAAAAGTTTCTAAAAAAAAAAAAAAACAAAAAAGAATCTAACAAACTATTTAATCTAAATATATTAGTATCTTGATTGAGTATTGGTTGATTTGCTTGTATTTATATATCTATAACAATTTTATATAAAGTGTATATCACCATCAGTTTATCACATATTTTTATCAATAGTTTATTCAATTTTAACTAAATGAACTTTTCTCGTGCATTAAATAAAAAAAAATGAAAATCACAAGATAAAGGATAGAACAACCAAAGAATACACATATAGATACACACATTTCGTCATCTCTATACATATATATCCATTCCCTCTACACACACATATATATACAAATGTGTATAAAGACGGCTACTTTATAGTATACTACCACATACACAATATATCTGTAAAGCTAGACAAATTGAACCATTTTTTGGTAGAGTGAGAAAGAGATTACCAGTGTCTCAGGTTAATTGTACTTTGAGTGTACATCAAATATTGGAGCTATTTACACGTATACCATTTCCAATAAAAAAAATATATATAGTCACAAATAACAAACAGTCTATCTCTTGGAAATCCTCAACGAAGGATTATATGAACATTCACACCCCATTTAGAGTATACAGTAAAAGAAGAGAGAACAACACAGAGAGAAGACACTGGACAACCAAACCAATTACTCAATATCTGATATACTTTGGTACCACCAAAGAACATGGATATTCTTTTAAGACTCACTTCCAACATACATCAGTATTAATGAATATACCACTGCTAATATACACCAATCCACCGTACGTTGTCCCAAAAGGGGAAAAATACACCCCGTTGCCATGGTAATTTACTCAGAATGCCTGGGTTTTTGAAACGGAATGGGTGATGTCGACTTTTTTTTTCCATTTTATTTCGTTTTTGGTCCTCTGGAAATTTTAGAATTTGTTTGATGAGATGATGAGTTGAATAAATGTTGTATTATATATAATAAAAAAGGTTGGTTGGTTGGTTGGTTGGTTGATTCCATGGGACTGTTGGTGTCTCTCTAATTAACAGTACAATATTAACTATCTGACATACGTCTTTTCTCCAAGTATAAAGCTCAATATCCATAACCAATGTCTAGTTCTATCCATAACCCTTCTATCCTTTTGAAAAGAATATTCAATTTGACTGAATCTTCGTCTTTTATATTATGTATAGACTCTTTAGCACAGACCTCAAATGGTATTATCAATGAATTTATTCACTATAGAAATTTACAGTCTAATGTTGATGGAGAAGTGATTTATATCTCATTTAATACTATTAATAAACCTCAATGGGCTACACATTTTATAAATATTGAAAGCAATTCAATTCATAGAGTCTCTAAAGCGATCCAATCATTTCTATCTTCCTCCCACAATCCTTCATCTGCATCCACTGTCACTAAGAATAAATCTCTTATTATAATAGATTCTCTGAATTACTTAAATAGTACAAATTTAACTCAGTTTATTAGTTCTATCGCATCTCCATCAACTGTAATCATAGCTACCTACCATAGAGATGTGCCAGATTCTCTATCGTTTAATTCCTCGGATAATGATATCATGGACAACTATCCATCTTCTTTGGAACTTCTACAATTCATGGCCACTACGATCTTTGAAATATCTCCTATTTTGCCTAATTCGGTAGACGATCACGACCAGTTATATGATATGATCGAAAATTTCAATATCCCTCGTGGTTTAAATAATCCACTTTTCAATCTGTTATTGATTAATCGTAGAAAATCTGGTAGATCGTTAAAATACAATTTCCAAATAGATTCAAGGAAACATGAATATCTTTTGATTAACGAAAATGATACTAACAGTAGCAACGGCAATAATAATAATAATGAATTAGAGACACCTGAAATGTTACAAGGTTTGACTACTTTTAACTTAACTACTTCAGAGAAACAAAAGAGGGCCAAAGAACAAGTCAATTTACCTTTCTTAGAAGCTCAACAGTACGGGTCTTCTGGTGGTGCAATCGTTTACGAATATGAAAAGGATGACGACTACGATGAGGAAGATCCATATGAGGATCCTTTTTAATATAACACAGATACCTATGTATATATTTACTTTCTTATATTACACACTATGTATTCATATCTAAGGATTCAAACCAATTTTACTTAATATACGTTGCTTCAACATTAATAATCTATATTTAATGCTACGTTCCGTAAGAATCTTATCTGCCTCTTCTAAAGTGACCACACGTTTCACTAATAAATTATACATTACACCAAATATTAATCCCATAATGGTCGATGTAATAATGATCACATTATATGGCATACTGAAATCTGGTGTAGACAATAACAACAATAACGTCGATGTTCTTAATTGATACACGACTGGCGAAAGAACAGTAATTACAGCCACTTCAATCTCAAATCCATGATTTGCATCAGGTGGATATTCCGAAAATTGTAGAAGTGTTTTATCAAATTGATAAGAGAACGTCACTGTAGTCAACGCAGGGATCTCAAGTAAAAACTCTATATGAGAAGGTCTTTCTCTATCTCTGGCTTGAGAGTAATGCATGGACTCCATTATGGTATTTGAAGTGATATTTTGATCGGTACTCTCTACTGTTAATGTAGATAAATATATTCTCATAAACCATGGTAAAGATTCATAAAATATAATCTTAACTGGAATTTCGTTTGGGTTTCTTAAAACTGTACGTAGTCCACCATGATCTTGTCCATACCCAGTTAAGGATCTACTAACATATATTGGGGTCTCACCAATAAGTTTAACACTTTGAGAATTCTGAGAATCAATTATTACATCATATTCTTTTGAAGAATCCAATTCAAAACAGTTGTCTGAAGTTCCAAAAAATGACTCCTTTTGGTCAGTATCTATTATTTTCAACGTTATATCCCATTCGTTGGTAGCTTGAACACATATTGTGGTCGGGTGTTCGATGAAATTGTTACAACCTTTAATTGTTTTATTAAACAGCTGTGACAATGAAAAATTTATATCTGTTGATTCAGGTAATGGGAAACATTGATATATATCATATGGTTTACTTAAATCACATCTCAATTTATCACCACTCACGGGTTTAGGGATTGGATTCTCGTACCTTTCAAGAGCATTTGGAACGTGAATCACCATATCGACATTAGCTTCCATCCAGTATTGACACTGACCATCCTCTCTCTCACATAATGTATCAATATCAATTGAAAGACTGTGCCAAACGGAATCAAAAACTTTATGACCATCCAAAAATGACGAGATACCTGACTTACCTCTTGTTGGTAGTAATTTGATGAGTGGTGTCAGATTTTCTGTACAGACAGGTTCATTGGCTAAAGAAGCATGTAATACATACAACGTAGAGTTGTTGTTGTTCCCTTGATCAAATAAAGGTATTCTTTCTTCTTTATCTTCAAACATAGTATTAAAGGAATATTGAGGGAAACTTGTCCTTGAATTATCAATAAAATTTATTGATGCACAAAGATGACCACTTAAGCAATTGGCTAAAGTCTTCCATTTCTCATATGCAGTTTCTTTTGAATTGGCCTCAATTGTCGCCCACATTTCTACACCCGAACCACCTGATTTAAATCCATTATATGGTAATGCACCCCATGTCTCTGAATCCCAATAGCCTCTAGTAAATCTAAGTTGCAATTGACGTGTAGATGTTACTTCCAATAATGGTTTTATAGCTTTGGGGAACACTGTATAATGTGAATATTGGTCAGGGTCTAAAGCATTTTTGTTTGGATAAAATGGCTCGGAACGCATATCAAAGATGAAAGAGGTCAGTAAATGGTTATTAGGTAAAGGTCTTAAATTCATCTTTTCATTATATGGATAAACAGTTGGGACATTTTTTAAGATTCCGGTAACATTATGATTGGTTCCCAGCTCATGTAAAATGTCAGTAGAGTCAACGTATTCTTGTTTGGACATGAAGGAATTATCATTAACTATTTCCTCTTCATGCATGTGTGTTTCTGTTGAATATGAATTGTCAATAGTCGTTGTACAGCTCAAATCACTAGGAATACTAGAATTTGCCGTATCTTCTTCCATTAGACTAGCAACATATTCATAACCATCCATATCAACATCTACACTTTCCAAACCACGTACTTTCTGGAATCCTAAAATTGACAGGATCAATCCTGTAAGTATTTTAGGATATAACATCGTTGACCTTTTCTCTATAAAAGTTAAATTAAAAGAAAAAGAGTATTATAAAATGTATACTTCACTTCTACAACAACCACGCTTGAACTTCTTTGGTGTTAACCTCCTTTATAATTAGTCGTTAATGCTTATTTAAAGCTTTAGACTTCAATCTACTTCTTTTTTGATTTACGAACATTTCAAAAGTTGATGGCGACAAAAAAAAAATATTGACAAGTAATAACAAAAATATATGAAGGAGACTAGCAAAATAAACAAATAGGCTTATTTAAACAACTAAGAAGAATAACAGCAGTAAAGTAAATAGTATGATAAGGTATTATTTGACTACATAGCGCATTCTATTATGGAAAGCATGCCTGATCAAAAAGAAGAACCTCCTAGTGTGAAAGGATCAAAATATCAAATTGGAGGTAGTTATTCTATTTCCAAGGAATTGAAACAAGAAGTCATTGATGACGTTATTAGAGAGTCTGAAATAGAACATTTAGATGTATTGCAGAAGCGAATACAAGAAAGATCTATATATAATAAAGAAGATGATTATCATAAACAGAGGTTGAAGAGATTAGATAGTGAAAAGGAGGATAAGCAACTTCAAGTAGCATCCTTTAAAGCAAACGAGATCGATAATGTATCAACAGTTAAAAGATTAAAAGGTAAATCACGATGGGATATCAAAATGTATGAACTACCAAAAAGCAATGAAGAAGGAAGTGATGATAGCATGAAGAACCAACAGGAATTATTACAAAATGTGGCAGTAAATATACCATATGAGAATGATTTAAGGTATTTTAAACCTTCGGATAAGTTACATTTCGCTAAATTAATACAAAGTGATGATAATATAACTGATTCTTCTAATCTTGATGCCAAGAATGAACGAAATCTACTGCTTCTTCTTTTAAAGATTAAAAACGGTAATTCAGTAGCTAGAAGGGTGGCTATGAAACAGTTGACACTAAAATGTTCAGACTTTGGTCCTAAGCTGATATTTGATAACGTTTTACCCATCCTTCTAGATAAATCTTTACAGGATCAGGAACGGCAACTAATGATAAAAGTGGTTGATAGAATACTGTACCGCTTAGGAGATTCTGTAAAACCGTATACTCATAATATTTTGACAGTCGTTTCCCCGCTATTAATTGATGAAAACCCCGTGGCAAGAATTATTGGACGTGAAGTAATAAGTAATTTAGCTTCAATAACTGGTGTTGGCCATATGTTAACCACGATGAGATCAGATCTTGACAATGAAGACGAATATATAAGAAATATCACTTCCAGAGCATTGGCAGTGGTTGCAAAAGCTTTGGGTCTACCAAAAGTTTTACCTTATATAAATGCAATGTGCCACTCTAGAAAGTCATGGAGAGCACGTCATACTGGTGTCAAAATCATTCAACAAATTGCAATTCTAATGGGAGCCGATATTTTGAGACATTTGATCCCCATAATACGTTGTATTAGAGATAATCTCTATGATGAACATATACCATTAAGAATTTTGACTGCTAACACGATTTCAATATTAGCTGAAAAATGTGATCCATATGGTATTGAAGTTTTCAATATCATATTAGAAGATATTTGGAAGGGTGTCCTATCCCATCGAGGCAAATTACTTACTGCTTTTTTAAGATGTATAGGTTCTCTGTTACCATTAATGGATCCAGAATATGCTGGTTACTATTCTTCTGAATTAATAAAAATAATATCAAGGGAAATGTCAAGTCCTGACGACGAAATGAAGAAAACAGTTTTATCGATATTACAAAAATGTGTTAAATCAGATAGTATTACGAGTGAATTACTTTTAACTGATGTTGCTCCCTCGTTCTTTAAGAACTTTTGGATTAGACGTATTTCATTAGATAAACAGATGAATAAGATAACAGTCTATACGACAGTAGTGTTGTCTGAAAAATTAGGGTGTCAATATACCGTTGAAAACTTATTAGATCCATTAAGAGATGAGGCAACTGCTTTTAGATCCATGACAATTCATGCAATCAATAGAACCGTAAAACTGTTAGGTACAAACGAGTTAGATGATAGATTAGAGACAAGACTAATTGATGCTCTTTTAATTGCATTCCAAGATCAAGATACAGAAGATCCTATCATTTTCAATGGATTTGCTACAGTAGCAAAATCTTTAGATACAAGAATGAAACCATTTTTGGCACCTATTGTGTCCACTATCTTAAATCAATTAAAACACAAGAATCAAACAATTCGTCAAAATGCTGCAGATTTATGTAATATTATGATACCTATAATTAAGAATTGTGAAGAGATTGATATGTTGAATAAATTGAGTATTATTCTTTATGAATCTTTAGGTGAAGTGTACCCTGAAGTATTAGGGTCAATAATTAAATGCATATCTACTATTGTGGAAGTGTCAACGTTATCTAAGTTGCAACCGCCTGTAAGTCAACTTATGCCCACATTAACACCGATTTTAAGAAATAAACATATAAAAGTGCAAACTTATTTGATTAAATTAATAAGTATAGTCGCTATTAGAGGTGCAAATTTTGTTCCACCTAAAGAATGGATCAGAATATGTTTTGAATTATTGGAATCATTGAAAAGTCCAAATAAAAATATACTAAGAGCTGCCAATGATACATTTGGGTATATTGCTAAGGCAATTGGACCTCAAGATGTTCTAGTTGTCTTGTTAAACAATTTAAAAGTACAAGAACGTCAATCTCGTGTCTCCACTGCAGTAGCTATTGGTAAAGTAGCCGAAACATGTGGCCCATACACGGTTTTACCAGCTTTGATGAACGAATATAAGACACCTGAGACAAACATTCAGAATGGTATTTTAAAAGCAATGACATTTATGTTTGAATACATTGGTTCTATTTCACAAGATTATGTATACATGATAACACCACTGATTGAAGATGCATTAACCGACAGGGATCTGGTTCATCGGCAAACAGCATCCACTGTAATAAAACATTTAGCATTACACTGTTGTGGATCTGGAAACGACGATGCGTTTATTCATATGTTAAACCTGTTAATTCCTAATATTTTAGAAACATCACCGCATGTCATAGCTAGGATCATTGAGGGTTTGGAATGTCTTTGTTATGCAGTGGGCCCTGGCGTCTTCTTAAATTATATTTGGGCAGGTCTTTTCCACCCAGCCAAGAATGTTCGTCGTGCATATTGGAAAGTCTACAATAACGTATACGTACAACATGTGGATGCTATGGTTCCATATTATCCAGTGTCTGCGAATGACCATGAAGTCATTGAAGAACTAGATTATATACTGTGATGAATTATATATATTTTATATATAGATACATGAAAACAATAATACGGTAATTATTATTTTTTATAATTTATATATTTGTAAGATAAATAGAAAGAAACATAAGAAGAAGTAGAAACACTTGAATACTTTTAGATGATAAACGTTTCAAAAGAAAAAAAAAATCAGAGGATAATCGAGGTAAGTTATAAGGCTGTTGTTGTTATATCATGAATGAAGACTATAAGATATTGAGTACGTTAAGGTACGATCCTAATCTCGCCAAATTGGAAGAAATATCATCAAATGGGGACAATAGTCTAGTTGTGAAGTACTCTACAGTAAATAATGACTTCATGTTAAGTCCAAAATTTAACGGTTACAAATGGAATAATGACATGATTAGAGATGCTGACAAAGACTTTCATGCATTTCAAAAGGAATTTTCTCAAGTGAATAGTGATTCAGTCATGGAGTCACATTTAACCCCGGATTTCACTAAACAATTTAAAGACCTACTAGTAGTTGATGCAGATTACAAGGATTTTTTCCAGTCAAGGTTTCTTTTCGTTCCACAGCACCTAAGTAGAATCAATTTAACATTAGAGTATTTTAAATGTCCCAGGGAACCAGTAACATTAAATGAGTTAATTACTTTGTTGATTGATACGGTTATAGATGAAGGTAAATCTTTGATGGATAATTTAACAGAAATTAAGAATGGGCATAACAATGAAGCAAGTAAAATTAGATTGTTAATCAATAAAGAAGGGCATATAGTTACTGAGGTTTATCCATTGAGGTTCTCCTCAGAAGTTCCCGTTCCCAAAACATGCACCCAATATTTCGTTAAAACTTTATTAAATGGTCTTTCTGAGAACCCTGATAATGAATGGAATATTTTCAAGGACACCGAACCAATTTTATCATATACTCCTTACACTACATTCAAGACAACAAATCGGCTTCATTATACATTGGCAAGAGAAAGAATGATGAACATGATCTCTAAATACAACGATTCCAACTTAAATAAATCCAAGTGTGAAATAGTGGTATTTAATGAGAACAACTATGTAATGGAAGGCAGTATCACTAACATTGCCATTGCCCGTAAAACGGAAAACGGCCGTGTCCAATGGATTACACCTCCATTGAAGAGTGGTTGCCTTTGTGGTGTATTTAGATATTATTTATTACAATTAGGTTACATTAGAGAAGATGACATTAAACTGGACGAAATAAATATTGGTGATACACTTTTGATTTTTAATGGTGTTATGGGTTGCGTCAGGGCAATTGTAAAGAAGTGAGGAAATGTATATAATAAAAAGAGCAGAAATATTGTTAACAATATCATTAACTCTATGGTACATTCATATTTTTAAATATACCTATATTTGTATACAGAAAAAAACAACAATGTTTGGGATATAGTAAATTCTATATATCAAGAAAATTATGTAAATACAATATATCAATTTCTTTTGTAACGCGATCAATCTTTTTTCCCACCATATTTGGCTCTCCATGCATCAACATCTTTTTGTTCAATACGTTTGAATAAGTATTCGGCTTGGTTGATGTTGTGACCACCTTGTAAAACTAAGTGGAATGTGTCATCAATCTTTAATTGTGGAGCATTCAACATCTTAAAGATCTTTTCAGCAGTCTCTGGCATAAATGGGAATATAATTGAGGCAACAGTATAAATGATGTTCAATCCAACACCAACAACAGCATCTGCCTTACTTGGATTTTGAGAGAACAATGAGTTATCTAATTTGTTTTCTTGTAAGAATAAATTACCACGAGCACTTAAATTCATAGCGATTTCCAAACCACGTCTTTCATGAGCTACTTCCATTTCTTTGATGTAATTGGCTAGAATTGAATCAATATCCTTAACCACAGAATCATAATTTTCGATATTTCTTGGATCATATTCTGGGATGACACCATTATATTTAGCATTGGTGAATTTAATTAATCTGTTGACAAAGTTACCCAAGTTAGCCAACAATTCACTATTGTTTCTAGTAGCAAAATCATCCCATGAGAAATGAGCATCACTTGATTCAGGTCTAACAGAAGCCAAATAATATCTCCAAACACTTGGAGAGATGCCAGATTCTTGAGCATTGTTACCAAAGACACCAACACCTCTACTCTTGGAGAATTTACCACCTTCGTATTGTAAATATTCTGTGGTGTTCAAATGGTGTAACATGGTCCATTTTTCACCAGTACCTAATTGAGTAGCTGGGAAGACAACGGTGTGGAATGGAACGTTATCTTTACCCATAAATTGGTATAATTTGACATTTTCTGGGTTCTTCCACCACTGAGCCCAATTCTTTGTATAGTTGGCAGTGATGGATACATAACCGATTGTAGCGTCGAACCAAACATAAAGAACTTTATCCTTAAATTTTTCCAATGGGACAGGGGTACCCCAGACTAAATCTCTTGTGATACAACGTGGTTTCAACCCATCCTTTAGCCAAGAATTAGTAATAGTCTTAGAATTCTTAGACCATTGACCCTTTTCAGAGGAGATGTTGACCCAGTTAGCCACTTGTGATTCTAATTTATCAAGAGACAAAAAGATATGGTTAGAGACCTTTGGAATTCGGGTAGCATTATCTAACTTACAATGTGGGTTAATCAATTCGAATGGGTCCAATAGAGCACCGCAACCATCACATTGGTCACCTCTAGCGTCTTCATAGTGACATTTAGGACACTCACCTTCGACGTATCTATCAGCCAAGAAAGAGTTATGGACTGGACAATATAGTTGTTTCATGGATTGTTCTTCTAAGAAACCATTGTCATTTAGTTTCAAAAAGATGTCTTGTGAGATCTTAGTTTGTAAATCTGTGGTGGTTCTACCGAAATAGTCAAACCCGATTTGGAACCATTTGTAGACGTCGGAATGGATCTTATAATATTTGTCGCATAATTCACGAGGAGTAACTTTCTCTTCCAAAGCCTTAGTTTCGGTAGCAGTACCATATTCATCTGTACCACCAATGAATAAAGTGTTATAATTTCTTGCTTTACAGTAACGAGCGAAGATATCAGCCGAGAGTACAGACCCAACAATGTTACCTAAATGAGGAACGTTGTTAACGTAAGGTAAAGCGGAAGTGATAAGGATATTTCTTTCGCCAACCTTGGGTAAAATCTCTGAACCCAAATCTCTCACTTGGAAACCTGGTTTAATGTGGGTAGCACCGGTATGTTTAAATTGAGAGGAAGAGCGAGGTGTGTTTTTGATACTTTCTTCGATAGCCACTTGGATCTGTGCAGGGAGTTGTTGTAAGAGACCAGTGGCTTTAAATTCATCAGGTATCAAAGAGTATACAGTGGCGATCGTGATCAATCTAGTGGCGGTGATAGGTTCCTTGACGTTCCTAAGAATAAAAGTGTTTAAGGCATGGGTAGCTTTGGAATGATCTAGTTCATTAGAGGAAGATAATCTAGTTAAAACATACTCGTATTCTTCAGAATCTTGATTTGCAAAATCGTTCATTGTATACCTTAAGATGGCATTGGGGTCGAAAAGAGTTATTTTATCAGTGACTAACTGTGGTTCAGAGTTAGTGGCATCATGATTGATCTTGATCTTTAAGTCTTTGGTACAGTATTCGATAGCTAGAGCCAACTTTAAATTGTTAGCTAATGCAAGGTTGTAAGGATGATCCTTTGATCTATCAAAAGTTAATTCAACTGACATGAGTGGGGGCGGGGGAGATAAAGTGAAATGGATGTGTCTTTTTTGTTTGTTTGTTTTTTAAGAATGGGAAAGAGGGAAACCAGTGTTTAAAGTACACGTTACAAGACAAGTTTGTTTAACTAAAACCCTCGAGAGATCTGACTCTCATTATATATTCTATTATTTTAGTCATTTTAATTAAAAAAAAAACAAAATTTTTTTTTCAACGTTGACAAAAGAGAGATTTCTCCTCGCTCGAGGGAGTCATGTCGAAGGGGGAAAAAAAAAGAGTGACTCTTATTATTGTACTAAAGAGAGGAAGGTATAAAGAGAGAAGTTTGTGTGGAAATAGCATTAAATATTATTTTTAAGTTATGGTACAGTTAAGTGCATATATATTTATATATATATGTGTGTGTGTGATTGTGTATAGTTGGGAGAAGAGGTGGATGAGGGGAGGAACGTAAAGTTTTTTGAACCATTTGTGTGTAATTTTCTTTTCTTATTATTTGGTGTCTTATACCAGAGGATCCAATTGTGATATTAACTTTTGGAGGCACAGAGAACCCATAAGACTTAGCTGCTTTCAGAAAAAATTCAATTTATCTATTTGATAGATTGTTTTCGACCCGTGAGAAGCATATGCCTGAAAAATAGGACCTATAACCATCCTTAGTGATTTGATGTAGGAAATAGTTAGATTTAATCAGTTTCTCCAACTGTGACTGAACGTTACCGATTTTTTTTTTTTTACTTGGGAATTCGTATTCGTTCAAGGGAACCTTTGCAGCTTTCAAATAACGTAAGAATCCCAATTTGTTTGGAGTCAAAAACATCAAAGATTTACCCCTGCCACTTGTTCCTCTTGCAGTTCTGCCTACTCGTTGTGTATATAATCTCTTGGATCATCAGGAGGATCGAAATGGATGATCCAGTCCAGTGCAAATCAGGATCCCACGTTCCACATTACAGAATTCGAAGAAGGTATCTGTAAATTTCTGTTGTTTTTGATTTACCATGCAGTCCAAGCACAGGGGCAAATTGATATAATTCAACAACTCAGAGTAGTACTTGACTGAATTACAAGAGAACAAAAACAAATCTCTGAAGACGAACCCCTTGGTGTTTTGTAGATGCTCGAGTAACCTGCCCCCGGGGTGCGCAATTTTTCAGCTTCTTGTCTGCGATTAGCGCATTCAGACCCCATGACGAGGCCAAGGGTCTGTGATTGTAACTCCATCAATTCGAGAGGGACACCAAAAGATCTGTAAAGCGAGTTATCTAGTTGGAGAGTGATGATGAATATGCCTGTACCGTTTACGTGGGTTAACGCAAGAGCCTTGCCTGATCCGATCTTTGCAGCACCAAGGAGGTCTCTGCCAACCAGTAGAGGAGGGATGGTGCGTGCTTGTAGGGGAGTCAGTTTAGTGAAACCCATCTCATCTATGGCTTTAAGTGTTTGTGAAGACAAATTTAAATCTTGGAAAGTGTCTATAGAAGAAGAGACATTATTTTCTTGTTCTTTTAATTTCTCTAGTTTCTTCTCAGGAACTGTATCAGATTGCAGTTCGGATCTATCAAGTTTCATTGTAAATATACATATATATATCGAACACTGTCAGTATTTTTTTTTTTAATTTGTTTTTTGAAGATGTAATAGTCTAGTGGTAACAACAAGAGAATACTTTAATTTAAAGCATTCTGATAAATGAAGCCTGTATTAACAAGCAGTGAAATTATTTTATCTTCAAGTCATCGCAAGGGAAAGTCGAAGAAAATATTTCTCTTCTCAAAGAGGGGGGGAAACCCCACCAAGACAGAAATACAATGCCGACTGCTTAACAAAGAAGACTTGCCTTTGGTAGAACTTCCAAAACTACAAAACCTTTATTTTATTAGTTTGACACCGTACTAGAAGTAGTAGTACTAATAGTAGTAGTGGTAGTTGTAGTAGTAGTACTAGTATATTCTGAGCACACACCCAAAGGAAACATGAAATATTTTAAATATTGACTTACTTTTTTTCCCCCCAAAGAGGAAAAGAGAAAAGAAAAAAAACCGGAGTTGTTGCCTACACCCATACACCACATTCTTCTTCCTCCTTTTTTTTTCTCTTTTCTTTTTATTTCCGGTTCCTGGTATTTCCCCGTGTGTTTTGGGGATTTCCTTCGAGAGTTTTTGTTTATACGTATTTGTCATATATATATACTTCTATATATGTATATTGTTATAACAGTTGCAGTAACTATATATTGTTGTTGTGGAGTATATTATGTATTGGGTTGTACTATGTTCTCTAAAACAAAATATTCTCTTATTCTATCGATCTTAATAACTCAAATAAAATTAATAATAGCTTCTTTGATACTGTGCTTTTTTATTTTTATTTTTATTTATTTATTTATTTGTGTGTGTGTGTGTGTAGATCATGACGGAGTGGCCACTTGAATTCAAACAAACTCCTCTAACCGATAGAATTCAAGATAACGAAGATTTTAAATGTAAATATATCACTAAAAGTGGCCCTCTGGGCGATGGCCATTTCTCAACCGTTAAACAATGTATGAATATCCACACCAAGGATTTTTACGCCATGAAACTAATCAGAAAAGATATCATTAAAGATAAACTACAATTGATTAGACGGGAGTTCCATCTTCTGAAATACTTATCACAACAAATTAGATTCTTAGAACAACCAGATATCAACAACAACAACAGGTCAAATTCTAATCCTTACGTCGACACATTCCAAGGACATCACCACATCTTACAACTCTTTGACTACTTCGAAACTACTGCTAACATTGTACTGATCACTCAACTCTGCAACAAAGATGACTTATACGAAAAGATTATCTCTAACGGCCATTTGGACCTCTCTAAACAAGTCGTACCTTACACCGCATGTCTGATATCCGTATTGGACTTCTTACATTCTCAAGGCGTTATCCATAGAGATATTAAAGCGGAAAATATCCTGTTTAGATTGAACAAAAATTCTTTGCATCCTCATGATCTTTCTTCTAATTTATCCAATAATAATAATAAGAATAATAAGAATAATAATTCACATGACTACGATTTAACTGCTCATGATCTTATATTAGGCGATTTCGGTTTGGCTTTAGATACTCAGAACAATAATTTATCTGACATGGACCTAAAGGAATATGTAGGCACAATGTCCTATATCGCCCCAGAGGTCGTACGATGTAAAGGCATCAATCTCTTGACTTTTCAAGAGATTCAATCGATCAAACCATACGACTCCAAAATAGACATATGGGCCCTCGGCGTTCTCGTCTACTTCATGGCCACCGGGTACACCCCATTCGACTGTGAAACGGACGAAGAGACCTTACAATGCATCTCCAATTGTGACTACTATATAGATGAAACTCTGGCCAATGACCCAGAATACAAAGATTTTTGGAACTTCATCCAGTGTTGTTTCGTTAAGGACAGCCAAAGAAGAAGATCCGCAAAGTCTCTTAAATCACATCCCTTTATATCCGATTTCTTTGCACCGGCCCCCAATGTACCCGTTTCTTTCTACTCACAACGGGATAACGACTCCATCAATTCTTCCTCTGTGGTTGGGTTCCCTCTTCTGAAAAAGAATAAATCCTTGACTTCCTTATCAAACTTAAAGAAATCACCATCCAGGACCCAGGCATCCTCTCTTCTCAATACTGACAACACTCAGTCCTCTCTTTTACTGTCTTCCAAACTTGGTCAATGGACAATAAGTCCGGATTCAAACTCAAACTCACAGCTTCTTCAACCTCAGCCAACAGTACATAACAGTCATTATCCAAATGGATTAGCCCCATTGACACCCTTCACCCCATCTGCTGGGTACCATACTGGCACCAACGGCACCGGCCCTGGCCACCAGCCCGCGTTTCTAAATAACGGCTCTAAATCAAAGGATGCATTAAGAAGAACACTCTCCACCACTTCACTAAAGACAAAGGCCATATCAGTAGTACCAAGTAGTCTCGCAATAAGCTCGTTCCCATCAGGGGACCAATTGACAAGAGGCGACGCCACTAACTCGACGTTTTTCTTGGACCCACAGCCTCCGAAGGCGTCGTTGATGAATGGGATGTTCTGTGAGACACCGGAATCACTGTCTAATTTCAATACTACCCCTAGATCCTCCTTGTCCTTGTCCAGACATAACTCAAATACTAATGAGTTATCCAATTTAGAGCCCCTGGCGAAGGGAAGTAGTAACAATGCTAGCAATAATAAGAATCAGTATGCTTTGTCTAGATCTGCGTCCTATACAAATGTGAAAAAATCATGTTTTCAATTGGAGTATGATGACGATTGATGGTTATATTTGTTTTAATGTTAATTTTATTATATAGATTTATAAATGATGAGACCTTCTATAATCCTACATATTGTTTAATAATGAAATTTAATGTATGAAATTCATATAGTTTAAACGCATATATATATATGTAGATAGAAGGAGAACCAATTATGTTGGAGGAAGGTGGGCGGGGGGTATATATTCAAGCCCTGCTAGAATAAAGATGTGAAAGGATTTATCCTAAATTCAGTAAATAAATGATAGAGAAGAAATTTTTTTATTTGATACAGGTAAAAAAATAATGTATGGATATTTATGATTGAAATGAGAATAATTTCAGGATACTTAATATGATAGGAATCTCTCTAGCACATTGTTGATCCGATGAAGCATCAATAATACAATCTTTAAAATATTGGATAATTGACTGCGGAGAATATTGATCGTTTTTAACATTATTATTACCTAATGTTTTATTATCAATTGAATCGTTTTCTAATATATCGTCTCCCTCTATATCATTATTTGTAATTGATGTGTCAATTCCAATTGGATACATTTCAGATCCATGTATAAATAAGATAAAATATAATAAATCTTTAAAATTTTGTGAATCATACAGTGAATCAAATTGGTTAATTAAAAGCGTCGGGTCATTTTGGAAGATATCAACAACAAAATATGGTTTCAATTTGGGTAACAATCTTGTCAATCGATATAATAAATAATATTTGTTCTCATTCAATTGAATGAATTTCCAATATAACTTAACCAAATTCTGCAAAGTTCCATATCTTTTAAGGAAAATGTTTAAAATATCGTTACACCAGAAGATATTACATAGTAGACTGTTGTAGATAGTTTTATCCAATATTAAGTATAACCACCATTTGAAATAATTATCATTATATTTTGAATCATCCACATGTTCAAGTAAATTAGAGAATTCTTCTAAGATATAGTCCGGTTCAAAGATAATACAATATGGATCTAGTTGATTTAATAAACCGTCGTTTATGTAGAAATCATCATATAACATACTTTCATCGACACCAATAGATAAAAGAAATTCTTTCAAACTGTTGGTCACTAGTTGTTCTTGACTATTATTTGTAATAAAATACCAATCTTTATACCTGCCTGTCTTATCATGACATATCATATCAATAGTATCTGGACCTAAGGTGATGTTATTTTTAGATAGTTTCAATTTATATTGTTTCTTTAACTCATTAATTGATTCTTTTGAATCATCGATACTCAAAATAGATTTATTACTATTTTCATGAGTACTATTATTATCATCATTATTATTATTTGTGTTTATTATATCTTTTACTTTATTCAATTGATTCAACTTTTCAATAACTTTAGAATCAAAGGAGTCACCTAAATTGAACCGAGCAATAGTAATATGGTTTTTATCTTTCGATTTACTCCCCACACTATTAGTATCGTCTTTTTTAGATTGCATATGATTTCTTTTCAAAGCGATCTCATCACTAGATTTTTTAACACGTTTCAGTATTTGATCAACTGCGGGTTCCAAAGGATTACTAACTTTTCCTTCTGGAATGTCATGATCATGATCGCGAGAATCGTCATTATTACTGCTACTATCACTGCTGTCACTAAAACTTATATCATCTTCTCTCTCATAAGTATTATCTTTCCATTTGAACGCATCTAAGTGAGTCAAGTCTTCTTCACTACTCTGAGAATCGCCCAAAATGTCCATTTCTTAGAAATTTCCCACTGTTACACTTTTATTTACTTCAATTGGTTTACGATAAAAATATTACATGACACACTGGTGGAAAACAATTACTTACTTACTAACCATCATTTACCTCTATCTATTCACCTATTCATTCATCTCAATATGTTTAAAGATTGGCTCATCGCTTCAGGAGAAGAGGTATAAAAGCCGATGTCAAAATTTGTAAGTAAAAAAAAAAACTTCATCAACAGAAAAAAAAAAAAAATGAAACGGAAAGAAGAGTCAAAACGTTGGATTGAAGAATGAATGAATAGTTATATGTTTAACAGTCACTTAGAGGTGATTGAGTATTCCTTGCCTGTTTGTTTTGTATGTATATTAAGTTCCTTTTCTTAGTAATACAACAAAAAAAGTAAGCAAGTAAATAAATACATAACGTATAAAGCATTATTGCAAGGGCTGCAAATACAGTCCACTGATTTATTTGTTAATTAACCAATTTATTGTTCGAAGATTGGAAGGATACTAAGGTTTTGTTTGTTATCTATTGAATATTAAGCTATAACTGCTATTTATATCAGCACACTATTTTTTAATACTATTTTTTTTGTTTTTTTATTATTGAATGCCATGGGAGATCTCGATAAGCAAAGACAATCAAATGATTTGTTTCAGACAGAAAACAACAAAAATAATGAGAAGAATACTACTGTTGAAATATTTGATATGTTTTCACATTTTGAAAACGAAAATATAAAGATGAGGACACCTATGGATACAATAGGCGAAAGAAGTGGTAATCCAGGTTATGGTGGTTTTGACACTATGTTAGAAGCTTTGCCAGATGATATAACATTTGATACATTCTTCCATGATGGGCTCTATGTGAACAGTTCTAACTCTTCACTGAATAATTTAAATGGTAATAATAATAATATATCTGAAGATATTAGTAATACCGTTACACAACATCATTCCACCACTGAATTTGGGGTTTTTAAACATATCAATGCCACAAAACCTATAGACATTACTTCTAGTTCTAATAATTTGCAAAATGGTGAGGTTCCACAACTTTGGGATTTTACCACTGAGACTTTTCAAATGACTCCAAGTAACTCAAGTGATTCTGCTACCATTAGTGCACCAAACAGTTTTACTTCTGAATTTAATCGATCAGTCCCATTTACTTCTCGATTTCATAATGGTAGTAACTATAATAATACAATGAATAATAAAGTTTTACATAGTTCTTCTTACTCCAATCAGAAACTTATGAATATATCACATCAAAATTCTCCAAAACAACATAATAATAATAATAATAATAATAATAATAATAATAATAATAATAATAATAATAATAATAATAATATTCCACATCACGATTTAAATTATTCTTCTATATTTAATAACAATGGAGCTGTTAATTCATTTAATGATAATAAAGATAAAGATAAGAACCATGCAATTACTAACAAACCAATATCGATACCGTTGACTGTTAATAATACATCTAATTCAATACGAAAATCTCAATCCTTTACAAAACAATTGTCTTCTACGTCATTATCAAGTTTAAATTCAAAGAGAAACTCTTCTGTATCAGACTTCTCAACGAATTCAAATATTGGATCTGTGGGTGCTAAAAAACCACCTACACAATGTTTTAATTGTAAGACTTTTAAGACCCCTTTGTGGAGAAGAGATGCAAATGGGAACACTTTATGTAATGCATGTGGCCTTTTCCAAAAATTGCATGGGACAACAAGACCATTATCTTTAAAAACAGATGTTATTAAAAAGAGGAATAGTAGGAAAAGAATCAAGAAGAATCAAGAAATGGCTTTAGACAGTAGTAACACTAACAATACCAGCAATTTACATAGTGGTGGTAGTAACATTAGTCTGAACTTTAATAATAAAAGGAAAAGTGAAACTTTGATAACAAAGTTGACCAATAGTTCCATAGCTAAAAATATTGTACCTAAATCAATTGTTCAACCAACACCGACAACTGCAATGACTGCAACTACTACCACTACAAATTCAGATTTAAGAAATAAGCAGTACTCTTTTACGGATCATTCTTTATTAAGAACTACGGCAGCTACAAAAAATGCGGTAAATTCTATGAAAAATGACGTTGCTAACAACATAACTGATTCTTCAGTGATATCTGGTATGAATATATTAAATTCTGATGGGGTTACTAGAAATAAGAAAAATGATACATCCTCAAACTCATTAAGTAGATCATCGTCATCAAGATCCATGGTACCTATCTTACCTAAACCACCCACTCTCTCTACCAATAGCGTTCCTTTTAACTATGTTTCTCATACATACGGCTCTTTAAGTGAAAACACTAGTGTCTCCTCATCTCCACGTTACGTGGCTCATTATCAAAATGATAACAGTAATAATACTTTGATAAATGGTATTTCTATGAAGAGTAATAATAATATTATGAATCGAGGAGATTTTTCTTTACAAGTAGGTACATTTTCTACGTCTGTGGGTAACTTTTCATCATCTTCTCCCACCAATGCTTCAAGGAATATAAATAGTAATGGAAGCAATATGTCCCACAAGAGAAATTCAAGAAATCTATCGCGTTCTTCTTCTCTTGTGGTCAATTCTCTGAATAATTTGCAGAGTATGCAACAACAACAACAACAATCAAGTAATGATGGAAAACATCCTGTTACACCATCCAATATCTCTACTAATTGGAATTCATATTCAAAGAAGACTTCAAGGGTCACAAGCAGTAATAATCTGGATCTAACGAGTAAGAACCAGCATGGGAACCCTGAAATATTTAATACCAACAAAGATACCCAACAAAAGGCTAATTCGCAATCATTCACTTCTTTGTTATCACAACAATTACAACAAGATAAAGTAACTATCCCAATTCAACCTATCCCGCAATCACATCATTTTCAAAATATGGATACTTCTATGCCAATATCTCTCTCAAATCAAAACTCTCCTTTTGTTAGAAATAAACCTAGTTTTAGTCAAATGACAAAAACATCAGGTAATATTTCTAATGCTAATAGTAATACTTTAATAAATAATTACTCTGAATCAGTACAATTTCAACGACATGGGTCATTGCAACAACAGTCACATTTGAATTATCAATTAGCTGATTACTCTCCGTTGTTTCAGGACTCGTCTCTAGGACAACAACAACAACAAGAGTCTGGCACTTTCGAGGCAAATAAGACTACACAGGAGAAAGTAGAAGATGCCCTAGAATGGCTGAAATTTGGTATTTAAATTACATATATATTAATATTTACATGTATATGGTTATATATTTATAGAATAATATACGTGTATATGTATGTGGTACTATTGGTATACATCTCAGTTGATTTATTTTCTTCAAAGTTTTCAATCTTAAAATGGAATTGTTAATAAAACGAATTTCTTCTGATGGATATAGGTATCATAAAAGAGTCAGAACAAACAAAAGAAATCCACTAAGGTAAAGAACCCTATATAAGCATGTTTGCAAAGAATATCATAAGTGTGTCTTAAATGTGGGATACAAGAAGTAGTTATGAAGATTGTCATTGTTGTTGTAAGGAGCGAGTATATTCAATGCTAGACTGAATATTAACTTGAGGAATGTTAGATTGAGTACCTCCTGTAGACATTGCGGAATTTATATTCTTAAATATACATATTTTATCTTGCATACTATTCTTTAATTCCCTTTATATATTATATACATATTAATAATTATATTTATAATGGCTAACTTCTTATTTCTAGTATTACTCAGGTTTATCTTCTTTATATATTTTACGGTTTTGAAGTACACACAAGATTCTAACATCTGGCAGTTTCTATTTTTTTAGAAATGAGGCTTAGCTTATTATATTTGTAGGCGTTTACCTTTTTTCCTTAGTATCTTGTTCAACATAGCCCCTTACTTCATAACCAGCAACAAATCCTCTAAATAATTAAATTTATCTTTTGAAAGAGGTTTGGTCATGACATCTGCTAATTGTTCATGAGTTTGCACATAGCCTAAACCTATCAATCCCTTTTCCACAGAGTCCCTAATCTCGTGATAATGTAATGGTATATATTCTGTGCGAGGATGGAAGACTGGGTGTTTAGCCAGCTGTATGGCAAGCTGATTATCTACCAGCAATTTAACCTTGCCATAAGGCACTTTGATAACCTGAAACATATAATGCCCAACCACACTATTTCACTTACGGCAGGATTTGCAGAAATATATCCTGATTCTGTTGACGATAAGCAAATAGTAGACTTTATTTTCTTAGAACTCCAGGTCACTGTACCACCAACAATCCCTGTGATATACCTTCCCCCAAGTAGAGCATTGAAGATCCACAAATGGATCTCCACTGAGCATTACCGTTTTCAGTGATGCTTAGTGGAGTCCCAATAGTGTACTACTATATAAACAATATTTTCGGGTGGTAAAAAAAGATTGAAAAATTCTGTTGGAAGTTTGTAAATGAACCTGACGAGAAGCTTTTAAAAGTTTGTGACAAAATAGAAACAGTATAGGAAATATCAGGCCTACCTATATCAACCGCGAATAATAATTGACCAACAATACTCTGATATACAGTAATATTAGAGACTGGAGGTGACTTAAGATCAAAAAGAGGTTCAATAGAAGCAATTGGTGTGTGGACCTGTTTGTACGGGGGGATTTGAAGAGAATGTATACTAGAGATGATATAATCCTCCAGGTCCAAGGTGCTGTGTTTAGATGATTGTGTTATACTCACCCCCAAGAACTTGGTAACAGGACCAAGATCTTTCATAGAATATTGGGAAAGAAGATAGTTCTTGATTATAGATAACACAGAGGAAAAAATGGAGCTGCGATTAGTAAATCATCAACATATAACGCAATTAATGCTAATCCAGCAGAGGCATATAACCCAAAATCACCTTCATTGCGAGTAAAACCAGCAGACGATAGAGTGTGATGTATGTGTTTATTCCACAGAAGTGGAGATTATTTAAACCCCATACATCCCACCAGATAACTTCTAAACTCAATCTGAATGAATATCAGATATAAAACCAGGAGGCTGATGGACATAAACCTCAGATAAAATTGCAGAAAGAACAAGATGTTTTTTGGCAGAAGATAATGCCAATGTATTAAGGTCACTGAAAAAATTGGGAGTGGCAACACGAACAGTGTGAGACTCCTCTGGAGCTGCAGATTGATAGTCCAGTATTTGCGAAGAGGCAGGAGTAAAAGCTGGAACAGGAAGAGATTGTTGACCAACATCCGAACTAACTTCATTCCATGCCAAATGGTCAACAGCAGTTCTAATATTGTTTGTCTGATAGGAATCAATTGGAATTATGGAATCGGTGTCAGGGTCAAGAACTTTATCAATAACCTGACCATGAGATGTACTAACCTCGGTAGGTAAAGAAATAGGAGTGGGAAAACCATCAAGCTTAGCAGACCTTTTTTTCACAATTTTGGTATCACCAGCATCTTGTATTGATTGCCCTCTTACATCTTCATAAAGCCTATGAGAACCATGTTTAGTTGTAAGTTCTGCAGTCTTCAACCGTTCAATAGTCTTTTCTCATTTATGAACTTCTTTGGTTAAATGTGCAATAATATCATCCATATGTGTAGAAGAATAAGTATCAGAATTATGTTCAGCTGAAAAAACCGAAGTATTATTACGAGACGGAGTGTATTCAGACTGGACTCCAGATAACGATAACAGATGGTTGTTAAAAGCCTGGTCTGCCCTATAAATAGGCGAAGATGGAAGGGTGAGATTAGAACTAATAGAATCAGTAGATGTAATATTAACATCATGGGATTATATGTCTGAATCAGTGTCAAGAGAAAAGGATGGATGATTATCATTATTGGGTAATACAGGAGTAGATGAAGTAGAAAAATCATCATCAGAAGAAACATCAGTAGACGAGGACACAGCTGACATTTGGGTGACAGAAGAAGTATTATTTATAGGTGTAATAGGAGGCGTATCAGGTGTAGATGCACCTAATGAAGAATCAGATATAGAAGGACAAGAAGACAAAGAGAAGTTTGAGACTCCGGTACAATACTTATTGAAGAAGATGGTTTGACTGGAATATGTTTTGTTTCTACCAAAGGAAAGATATTTTCATCAAAAATTACTTGGTTACTAAAAACATCCTTACTAGTGGAAATTCGAAAAATACGATACGCTTTTCTAGATATATCATAACCAACCATTACATCCTCAGTGCTTGTATGGGATATTTTACCCTTTCTTAATTGTGTAGGAAATGTCATGTAATCCAAGCAACCAAAAACTTTGAGATGATCTAATTCAAGGTCAAACCCTCTTATATTTAACCATCTGCATAAAGGAATAAAATCACTAGAAGTTGGTGTACGATTTATCAAGTAAACAGCACAAGATGTAGCTTCATTCCATAAAGAAAAAGGAACATAACCACCAATTAGCAAAGCTCTCGCTTTTTCTTCAATTGAGCGGTGAGCTTTGTCGACTGCACCATTCTGAAAACTTTGATAAGGAACAGTAAGTTAGTGTTTGATACTTTTCATTCTCAAATATCCATGAAACGGTTTAGACATGAATTCTTTACCCTTATCAGACAGTAGAGCACCCACTTTATTACCACCTCTACTAGAGAAGAAATTTTCTTTTAGGTTATTCAGTCTATAATCTTCTGGGCAGCCTCTCATTTAGAAGATAGATGAATGATATCGTAATACTTTGAGTATGCATCTCGAATTGTTAAAAAATAGTTATTTTTTGAACCATAATTAAAAGTACCACATAGATCTACTTGAATAAGTTGTAATGGAGCTCTATATTTATGTGAAGAAACATTCCCCTTACGCAGAGTAGCTTTACTTAGTGTACAAGTTGGACATAAGGTATATGAAGACATATTAAGCTTAGGCAAACCCACTTTAGCTGCTAATTGAGTATAAGTATGATTACCAGGGTGACCTAATCTAGAATGTATTAGAATAGCCTTATCGGGTTTGGGTACAGATTTAGGAAGTAGTGAACTTGTTTTTGAAGAGTTAACACATAAAGCTACGTTAGGTGGGTTAGGAGAGTATACATACACACAACCTTCTTTGATAACAATAGTGAATGGAACATCCATCTTTGGCCTTTTTTTTCAATAATCTATCTTTGTCAAAAATGAACTTAGCACCACTAAAAGATATAGCAGACGAAATAGAGATTAAATTAAAAGGTACATTTGGAATGTAAGCTACATGGTGTAATAACAAATTTTCAACAATAACGTTACCATAACCTTTTATCGTAACTTTATCAACTAGACTGGTTATTTCATCTTCATCAGTCTGATAGAAGTTACTAAATTTAGTAATATCATTACATATATGAACCGAACTCTCACTGTAAAAAATCCACTTAATTTTGACTACATTGTTATACATAGTAGCACATAATCCAAATAATGAATTATTATTATTATTTAACAGTGTGATTTTTTCTTTTCTATTAAATACTGAAGTATCTGGGTGAAGGGCTTTCAACTTCTTGCAGTTATGGACAGGATTAAATTCCCCACAAAAATAACATTTAGGACCTTGTAGTTTTTTCTTTTGCTTGGTTCTCCTTTGAGCAGTTAGAACAATTCCAGTGGAACTTTCAGAACCGTCTTTGATTAAATCAACGTCCTCTTTTAAACCAACAAATTTATGTTTTCCAATAAAACTCATGCCATACTTAATGTTATCAGAATCTTGTTTTACAATGATAAAGGTCCAGTATCAGATGTGGCATTTACCAACGAGTTCTATTGCAACCTTTTTTTAGTCGAAAGAAAGCCTACTATTGCCATTGATGCTTTTGATATTTTGTGCAACTGTGATTTCTTCCAATTTAAGAATTTCGGTAGACCAATATTGAATCTTTTAAGACGGTTAACAGAAGTAATTCAATTAGATGTATCTTTTATAATGGTGTTTGAGGGATTGAAGAAGCCAAGAAAAAAGAGAGAAAATGCAACCTACAAATAATTCACATCCTTCTTATCCTAAATTCATTTTAATTTTTCATTAATTATTCAAATTATTAAACTTTTCTATGCTTCAAGCTAGAGGAGGATGTGAGGTGCAATGTTGTGTGTTAGAGGTTCAGGGAAAAGTGGGTTTAATTTGAAATAATCTTTTTGATTGTTTTCTCTTTAGTGGTAATCATCTTATGAAAATTTATTCTGAATATTTATTTGACCTCGTTGTTGCACCTGAAGTTTCTTCTCCAAGACGTAATGATAGTAACTACATGTTGGAGTTCAGTAGGAATAATTAAGAAAACTTTGTCATAGTATTGAATTATAATAATTTGTTAAGAATTAATTCCACGAAGTTGTTAAATAGAGAAAGTTTATTGTTGCTTAGTGTTTTATTAAGTGCCGATTATCATATATATGTGGTCAAGGGACTGGGTAAAGAAAGAAGTTACCAATTAGTTTCAATAAAGATTCCCAGTTTTACCGGTGGATTTGATAATATTTTTGATTCAAGTAAAACTGGGAATGCATGGGATATTCAATATCATTATGGCACTTTTCAAGAGGACTTCGTTAGATATTGTCAGAGGCATTTTAATGGATTATTTAGCAGGCACTATTCTGTTTTATTTAGTAACGAAAAGGAAAATTTCGAAAATTGGCCACCAATCGAAATTATTAACCATTATCTTAATCCTGTAAAGGATAAAAATATTAACATTGAAACATACTTAGACAGAAACTTATATCTGAATGTAGAAGTTCTCACAAGTTACAACCAATTACAGTTCGATGGAATATTTTTTTTTTTACAAAAACTCAGATTACCGCAAGTGACTAATTTTGATAAGTGGTTTCGTGATACAATGCATGAAAATGTGTTTAATAAAGTATCATTTATATGAACCTGATTGTTATAAGAGAAGTAAGATTACAGAAGAGAAAACTATTAAAATTAATGGTGATGACCCTTTAGATATTAAATATTGGAAAGTAAGGTATAATTCGTTTCTACCAAATGTTGGATATGTTGATTCAGATTCGTCTAGACCTTCAACTAGAAATGTGAAGAGAAGTCCGACTAAAAGACAAATTGATATACAAGAGTATAAGCATGCGGTGTGGATACCTCAAGATAGTATACCTAAGACACATGTATTAGTTGTAGAGTACAGAAAGAGAGAAGAAGAAAGGCTGAAACAACAGGAAAGAGAAAAGAAATTGAAAAGTTTACAAAGATCTCCTAAAAAGAGATTTTCCAACTATAAGCAAAAAAAAATACTTTAGATTCATTTTTCAACAAGTTTATACACCTTATCAATGAAGACAGCTTGCTGATAATATTAGATGAAAAACCAGTAGCATCATCCCAAGTACGAATAAATACTGCTATTGATCAAATATCACAGGACAGTAAAATTAATAATAATAAGGATTCTTTACAACAACTTTCCTCTAAAAGGAAACATCGTAATGAATTAATAAAACCGAGACCACATTTTGACTTGAAGGGATCTACAGTTAAGCAATTATCATTCAATGAAAACCATCAATATGGGTCTAATAGTAGTGCAATTTTGAATTCATCTGATGGAGATCCAGTGCATGTAGCCATTGACTGTGTCACCCTTAGCTAGGAGGGATCAGTATACACATGGGCCCTTAGATAGGCTAGCTCCAATATTGTCATTATCAGATACGTTTGAGGAAAGACATATCAATCGTTCGAATTCTTTGTTGGACAGAATGACAGATGAGTTTGATCATTTTCTTCAAGAATTAGAAGATTCTGGTACTTTTTCCGATGTATCAACGATATATACTGTGTCAACAACATCTAGTATACAATGATTGTATCGTTTATAGATATAACATTAAATCATGAGAAAATAAAATGGGAGGAGAAGACTGTGTAATGCAGATTACCATAATATAATCACACATCAATTGCAGATAAGATACGAAACCACTTGTACATTGGGATTGACTCCATCTACCAGCTTCTAACCGGAATGTGAATATTGTTCGGAACAAAAATATATTTGTTTTTTTAACAGGAGTCAAAAAAATGAGTGAAAAAAAAAATTAGCATTAATAATACCTAAAGCAAAATTGGATTAACACAGTGCAGTCAATGCTGGTAATTTAGAGATAAAAACTGATTATTACTAGATACAGATACTGTATAACTACAAATTGAATATTTTATATTCGATATAGCTCTTTAAGTAACTAATATTTAAGGTTATAAGACTAAGATTGATTGTTTGTTTGTTTTTTTCCAAGTTAAAATGAACGGAATATCCAAGAGTATTAAATTCAATCCTGAGACAGATAAATTGATAACTGTGGCTGCAGGATGTTTCTGGGGTACCGAACACATGTACAGAAAATATCTTGGTGACAAGATAGTTGATTGTAAAGTAGGTTTTGCAAATGGGAAAGAGACTACAAAGGATAAACAGGATTCAGTTTCGTATAAAAGAGTCTGTCAAGGTGATACAAACTTTGCGGAAGTGTTACAGATATCGTATAATCCACAAGTTTTGAGTTTGAAAGAGATAATCGATTTGTTTTTCAGGATCCATGATCCAACTACGTTAAATTCACAGGGACCAGATGTAGGGACCCAATATCGTTCTGGGATATATACACATTCATCAGAAGATTATGATCTAGTATTGAAATTAAAGGAAGAATGGCAGCCTAAATGGAATAACAAGATTTTGACTGAAGTACAAAGTATTGAAAACTATTATGATGCTGAAGAGTATCATCAATTATATTTAAATAGAAACCCGGATGGTTATGCATGTCCAACCCATTACCTTAGAGACATATAAACATATATATATATATAAGTACATATGTATGGCTTAAGGGAGGGGGGATTATATTTGTATAATTCCTTCTTTTTTATATACTGTTGAAGATATGTATTAATTTTTTATGGGAATGAATAACTAGTCATATATATATATAAATGTATATATTATATGTATAGGTACAAGTTCTTAAAAGATTAAGAAGATGGAGAAACACATGAATATAATTTAGAGAAATTGCAGTTGAGTGGAATTCTCTTTTTTTTTTCTTTTTTTTTTGTTTAATATCTGTAGTGATCAGCCTTGTATGGACCTTGTTTTGGAATACCCAAGTATTCTGATTGAACGTCAGTCAATTCAGTCAAATGGACACCCAAGTTACCTAAGTGGAACTTAGCGACGGCTTCATCTAAGATCTTTGGCAAGACATGAACACCGACCTCGAATGGACCAGTCTTTTGGAATTCAATGTGTTTGTTTCTGAATTCTTCATCCTTAGCTTTGAAAAGAGCGATTTGAGCTAAGACTTGGTTAGAGAAAGAACAAGACATGACAAAGGATGCATGACCAGTGGCACAACCCAAGTTAACCAATCTACCGTCAGCCAATAAGATGACGTGTCTACCAGACTCTAATAAGTAACGGTCGACTTGTGGTTTGATGTTAACACAACCTTTAGCGTTAGCCTTTAACCAGGCGACATCGATTTCAACATCGAAATGACCAATGTTACAAACGATAGCATCCTCTGGCATTTGTAAGAAATGTTCACCTCTGATAATATCTCTACAACCAGTAGTAGTAACGTAGACTTGACCGATCTTACAAGCCTCTTCCATGGTGACGACTTGGTAACCTTCCATAGCAGCTTGTAAAGCGTTAATTGGGTCAATTTCTGTGATAAGGACACGAGAACCCATGCCTCTTAAAGCAGCAGCACAACCTTTACCGACGTCACCGTAACCAGCGACAACAGAGACTTTACCAGCCAACATGATATCGGTAGCTCTCTTGATACCATCGATTAAGGATTCTCTACAGCCGTATAAGTTATCAAACTTAGATTTGGTGACTGAGTCATTAACGTTGATAGCTGGGACTTTCAAAGTGTTTTCTCTAACCATTCTATACAAGTGGTGAACCCCAGTAGTTGTCTCTTCAGATAGACCGTAGCAACTCTCCAACATTTCCGGATGTTTTTCATGGACCAAAGAGGTCAAATCACCGCCGTCGTCTAAGATCAAGTTCAATCTAGCACCATCTTTGAAAGCGTACAATTGTTGTTCGATACACCATAGGTATTCTTCTTCAGTTTCACCCTTCCAAGCGAAGACGGGGATACCTGCAGCGGCGATAGCAGCAGCGGCATGGTCTTGAGTGGAGTAAATGTTACAAGAAGTCCAAGTGACTTCTGCACCTAAAGCGACTAAAGTTTCGATTAAGACGGCAGTTTGGATGGTCATGTGAAGACAACCGGCGATACGGGCACCTTTTAGAGGTTGTTCAGCGGCATAGGCCTTTCTGATGGCCATTAAACCTGGCATTTCATGTTCAGCTAATTCGATTTCCTTTCTACCAAAAGCGGCGAGGGAGATATCGGCAACTTTATAGTTTTGAGCTGGAGCAGACATATTTAGAGACAAATATTATTCTTGTTATATATTATTGACTCGATGGGGTGGGGCTAATATAAAGGACAAAGAAGTGGAAGGAAAGTTAAAATGGAGAGTTTTACTGTTTTACTGTTTTTTTTTTTCTTTTCCAACTTTTGTTTTTTTGTTCTTTTAATTATTGGGGCAGTATGTGAAAGTGAAGGCAAGAGATAAAGTAATCCAAGAAATAGTGGGGGAGGGAATGATAAATCTATTAATCTTTCTATATATATAGTTTAATATAGTTTAATGTAATTTGATCTTGGAAAGTCTCTTCGTTCTCGAGACTTAAATTCCAAGATCAAGAAAAAAAAGAAAAGAAACTATTATGTCATTGGAGACGGCCAAAAATGTTTTCTTCCGTTAAAAAAAGCCGACGGAATTCCGAAACACAAACCTCCTTCACCGAAAGAAAAAAAAAGGAACATTTTCCTTTCTTTAGGGTTTGGACAAATTTCCTTTCCCTTTTCCCTTTTCCTCCCCCCCCCCCGGGGCCCAAATCATGCAAAGAAGGTGCTTTGTATGTTGTTGTTGTTAAAGGAGTATATTTGAAATGGCATCTAGCCAGTCCTGGGCATACTATTATCAGTGAGATAAGACACCTGACAATTTAAATGGATGGTTCAGGAAAAGTTGTTGAATATACTTGGAAATAATTCCCATGTGAAGTCTACTCTTTTGTTGCAAGACTAGAACTTGTTCAAAGTATGGTAATATTAGAGAATATATATATATATATTAAGCTAGTGATAATGATGTTAACAGGGTCTTGTTATTTTGTAAAGTGGAATATACGTATTCTCTGAAATAAAATATAGGTGTTTCTTTGTTTTTTGGAACCATTTTCCCCCCACCCCCACCCCCACACAGTGGCCGGAAATACCGGAACCGTTAAAGATCGTCTTGCACGACGCATTAATTAATTAAACGACGATTCGAGGGAGAGAGAGAGAAAAAAACAATAGTAGTATTTTGTATTACTGTAAATGGGAAAGGTGCAATTATCTAAAATAGATAGAATGTTCAAAACAGGAAACCTGTAACTATCAACATATAAAAGTATATCATTATACAGTTATAATATATATATATATATATATTATTCATTACGGTAAAGTTTGTATACAAGGGATGGGGGGGGTTAAGTTTCTTCTTTATATATATATAAATCTCTTAATTCAAATTCTTTAACGACAATATCTATAAATTTATTCAAATTTTGATAACATTTGTCAAAAGATGACTTTTAATTGATTTTGGCAATCTTTTAATTTTTTTATTTTTTAACTCTTCGTCTGATGCAGGTTTATATTCTTGTAGATTATTATACGTATCATCTATTTTACTTGTTTTCACATTTAAATGCTTCTTCCAATTTAATGTTTGATTATTATTTATTATTGCAAAGAAAAATATTTCTTTACAATTCTCTGTAACCAATCAGTAATAATACTATCCCCCTTCGCTTTCCGCCTTTGCCTTCTTCAATTATTGAAATATATAAATTATTTTAATAGTTGAAGCATATATTTCATAATCATTTAAGTTCTCTAATGAATTATTTATCATTGGATTAATACAATACTCTTGTCACATATTATGGAATTTGTTCATTTGTCTCTTTATTACAGTAAATTTCGAGTTCCATTCACAAGTACATAAATTACCCATCAATATGAGGTTTCAAACCAAAGATTCTTCTTATCTTTTAATTTTAATTTTCCAATTTTTATAATAACTGTGACCAAAATGTGTGTTTCTTCAAATGGACCAATTTTTTTGATATTTACTTATATACAAATTACATATACCGTTCTGTAAAATCAGTATCGTATAATTCTTCTTTAGATTCTATTGTCATCCTTCTTTGATCCAATTACTTGAGCAAAAAAAAAAAAAAAATAGTCGTCTACTGAAAACCATTTGATTGAATTGACAAATTGTGTGTGATGGGATGGGGGGGGGGAAAGTTAGAGGGAATGGGTGTGACAAATAAAAAATATTATACATAACTAAGATGGATCTGTTAAAAAAAATATATAATGAATAGGGTTAATCCAAATAATACAGCTTTTTAAACCTGTAGTGTGTTTGAGTATTCGCGTTACAAATAAAATACCTCAACTTTCCTACGAATTAAATAACATTTTGTACAAAACTTTAAAAAAAAAAAAAAATTCTTGTTAATTCTTTGGAAACATAAAGTGTTCCTAAATATTGCAAAACAAACCCCCAATAATACCAGAAGATGGAAATAATCTAACTTCTTTTAAAAACAAGAACTTACTTTATATCGAATACCTCATACATAACTGCTGAATAAGAATGATTATATATTTTATAAAAAAAAATACCTTTGTATAGTAATATTATCAATTATGCCGTATACAATGATCTATATATTTACCAATATAGAACAATATTTCCTTTTTCGGACAAGAAGGGTTCCTCCCAGAATGTGCCGTGTACAATGATAACATGCAAATGTAAAATTAAGAAACAAAACAAAAAACAAATTAAAGATAGATCTCTCACTTTTTGAAGCTATTAGTATGGTGCTGCTAATAGTTCAATTCATATTTTATTGGTTTCTACAAGTCAATTTGTATCAATAGTTAATATATAACTTTTTAAAAAGTACCTTCAAAAATAATCTGTCGCAATATCTTCCTTTCCTTTTGTCCTATTTTTTTTTTTTTTTTAAAAAGCAGAAGCCAATCCAATTGAGACTGGAATATATACACATCGTTTAGTTATTTCATTTATTAAGATCTAAATTGACATACTACATATACTCTAGAGAGTTTTGAAAGAAAAAAAAAACAAAAAAAATATATATATATATATTTTGTTAATTCCACTCGGGAATTAATTAAAACGTTAAGTGATTATTTTTGTTTATCATTATAATCTTATAAAAGCTCTCTTTCTCATCCCTTCCTCTTCACCTTTGCATATAGAATACTCATCATTTATTTATCCCATAATGTCTGCTTGGCCATTTAGACAAACGTCTACGTTTTCTTCTGATTCTGATTTAAATTCAATATTGACTAATTATTTTGAAACACTAAATAAATTCGAAAATAGTAATAATAAAATTGACAAAAAAAATGACACTAGTACAGAAAATGAGTATGATACAGAGTGCAGTTTAATTAATGATCTAAATAGCTCCTTTATTGAACAAAGTTTGAATCAACCTGATCTTTTGCATGAATTGAATAGACAAAATAATACTTTATTAGATTTTATCTGTTTTGGTTATTTTTTTGATGAAAAAAGGAACAAAATACCTCATCTACAATATTTAGTAGATGAGCTTATATCATTAATATCAACAACAGATAATGACAATAATAATAATAATACTAGTGGCATGGAGAATGACAATACAAAATCAAGTGACTTAATTAATGAAAAATTGAATAAAGCTAACATTATTGCTGATATTCTATCTCTTGATATATGGATTATAATGGATGAATTAGTCAAGAATGAAACTTATCTGAATAAAATTTGGTCTTTAATATATGATCCATCTTTTAAAAATGAAAATTCTCCAATTGTATCAATTTTTTTAAAGATCATCGAAAATTTGCTCTTCAATAAACAGAAAGTATTTTTAAATTTCATATTAAAACAAAATAATATTGTGGATCTAATGTTGTCTCACATTAATATCACTCTGTTAATCGATCTTTTCTTAAAAATTATTGGTACAGATAAATCAGATAATTCAAATGGTATAATCAAATTTGTATCAAATCAGAATTTAATCAATAAATGTTTGAATTTCCTAAATAACGATAAATATCCAAATGATATACAAAGCTGTATAGGTGATTTCTTAAAAGCACTCATCTCAATCTCAGCTAATGCTCCAGTGGATGACATCTCAATTGGTCCAAATGAATTGACTAGAAAATTGGCTTCTCCCGAATGCATAGACAAAATGATCAACATTATTTTAATTCAAGGTGGTTTCGCTTTAAATGTAACCGTATCTATCGTCATTGAATTAATACGGAAAAATAATTCAGATTACGATCCAGTTAATCTTTTGACTATGAACCTAGAAGATAATTATCCAAATGATAGGGACCCAATATATCTGGGTTACCTTCTATTTAAATTTACTCAAAATTTAGATAAATTGATTGAAATAATAGTCAACTTCAACAAGGAAACTGATATTGAAAGGTTGAATCAATTACATGAATCGTTTATTCCTTTAGGCTTTGAACGATTTAAAGTCGTGGAATTGATCGCTGAATTATTGCATTGTTCAAATATGGGCCTAATGAATTCAAAGAGAGCACCACGTATTGCATATCAACGTGATAAAATCAGGATTAAAGATTCTATATCGATATCAGAATCTATGAGCAGTTTGCAGCTGTGTGATGAAGATGAAACTGATACTGATAATAGAAGCAAATCACGTTCAATTAATGAAATTAATGACATTACTTCTAATGACACACAAAATTATAACATTAAAAACAATAATACTAATGAAAATTCTAATGAAACTTATAAAAATACTACTAATAAAATAATGACTAATGATACTACTAATGGAAATGTCACAAATATTACTAAAACAGATCGTAATAATCACTGTACCAACAACAACAATAATAATGATAGAGATACAGATAATATAAAATATAACAATAAAAGTATTGAAGAACAAGTGAATGATGAAAATTTTTCAATTCTTCATGATAAACAAACTTTCATGAATTATGATTTCTTTTCAAATGATGGAGAGGATGATGAGGTTGATGAATCCTTTGAAATACCATATGTAAATGAGAATCAAAACTCAAAATTAAGAACACGATCCACTATTGGTGATGCATTTAAAATTGTTTTATTTGATAACCAGATATTACCAATCCTTTTAAATCTTTTTTTAAAATACCCTTGGAACAATTTTTGGCATAACGTTATTTTTGATATTATCCAACAAATCTTTAATGGTAGAATGGATTTTTCATATAATTCATTCCTTGTATATTCACTATTTGATACATTAAAATCGTACCAATTTATACTAGAACCAAATAACATGAAGTTTGTTAGTAAAGTTAATGAGAGAGAACACGTTTCATTCCAGATAACAAATGATTTTATTTTGAAAGGATATCGGAATTCATATAGATTCTATGAAAATAATAAAATGAATTTAGGATATATGGGACATGTGGTCTTAATCGCTGAAGAAATTGTAAAGTTTTCTAAATTGTACAAAGTTGAATTAATCTCACCAGATATCTTTAACATTTTACAAGAACAGGATTGGAAATTCTATTCAGAACAAGTATTAAATGATACAAGATTAATGTACGCCAAGATTCTCGGTGGTGGTACTTACGTAGATGACGGGAATGGTAATATTATACCACAATTTCCAGATTCGTCAACTTCATTGTCACAACCATCAGCTGATGTAACAATACAAAATGACTCTGATTATCAAAATTCTAATATGGATTTAGATTCAAATTCTGATAATAATACTAGCAACGAAAATGAAGTAACGACGAATGGTTCTGGTTTAATCAATGTAGAATTCTTGGAGGAACAGTTAACCACCGAATCTGATTTACACGAGAAACTAAGAGAAATGATTACATCTAAATCACAAGAAGAGGTTGATAAGCAGAATAAAGAGAATGGTGTGATCATATTGGGACCACCATAAGATTCATTCACATATGACAAAAAATGTAATGTTATAAATATACGACATGATAAATATACTCTATATTCATGAACAACATTTTCATCGATTACTACCATCTCTTCATCTATTAATCAACAAATATAAATTTTCAATACTTCTGTTAATATTCATCTTACACTCTCTATATTTATTTTCGTTCTGTAGCACATTTCACATAATCTATGCATGGATATATAACAACTGTATATATCCTTTTTAGAATAAAAAATGAGGTCGTATATATTACATACCTGTATGAGAAATAATTCATGTAATTATTATGGCATTTAAAGTATTCTAATTTGTTTTAATTCTTTTTGTTATCACTGACTTTTCACTTTCTGCCCATTCTTTTCAAGTTTAGACCCATTTGCTTTCTTATGCACAGTATTGTCCTTAATCTGATCATGATTCTTTCTTGACAATTTACTTTAAACTCAACAAGGAAACTTGAAGAAAAAACAATCCATTACAGTAGGCTCTTCAACTGTATCTGGAGAGATAAGAGTCTTTATTTCATTCAAACCGTCTCTTGGATTTGGCTCTAGTAAATAAACATCTCCAAATTTAATTAACAATTCCTTTGGTTCATCCTCTGGATGTTGTTGGAATGTTAATCTCTTCTCACCTAATCCATTAGTATCATCCATCTCCTTACATTGTTCAATAAAATCTTCTATTCTTCTTCTACTTGAAGTATACTGTAGTCGTAATATACCGTAATAAATCATACTAACAGCCAAGTGAACGAATAGTAAAATTACATATGTCTTTGGTTGCACTCTATTAAAGAAATAATCACCTTTATTAAAATCATAATCTAGGAACCCATTCTTCGAATAATAGTCATACATTTTCTTTCTTTCATCATTACTTAAGATATTAGTAGCTAAGTTTAACCTCTCATATAACTTTCTATATTTTTTATTCTTATTAGGATGATATTTTTTTAGCCAATTTCCTTAAATTCTTTATTATATCCTTGGAAGTTGAGTCTCTGCTCTTTTTTATCTTCAAAAACTTGTAAAAATCCATTTCTGGACCATATTTCATTACCAAACTATGTTATAATTGGAACACTTTCACATCTTGTGGGGTAAAACACCAAACAAAGGACACCAAAAGTGATTACAGTGCTATAAAAAATAAAATAGTCATAGTAATATAATCAGTATTTCAGACAAACCTCTAATCTCTCTTATCCCTGAATACATGTGTCTAAATTGGTAATCTCTACATGACACGAAAAAGATAACCTGTATGATTCCAGTTTTAAATATACCATTATATTCTTATTCAATAAATAATATAGTTTTATAGTGGGAATTTCATTACATTTCAATTTTTTTTTTTTTGACAATTGCACAATTTTTTTCACCTATAACCAACCCAAAGAACACTTACATATACAACAAACACAGCCATAGGTATAATCTCACCATTAGACTCCTACCAAGACGAATATTTCACTAGTTGTTGGATAAAGCTGAAAAGTGAACGCTATAAGAACAAGCAAGAGAGTTAAATCAGATATTAGTGGGTCGTGTCACAAAACATATTTTAATATCATAGTCATGCCACCTTCAAAATTAGTACGTAAATTATATCAATACTATAGGATTAGTAATACTTTTTTGTATGCTGCTTTATTTACACGGTGGTTGATCCTTTTCCCATTAGTAGGTGGGAAATTCCTTCCCGGTGGAATGCACATGTTTTTAATCAAATTAATGATCTATTCGACAGTTGGTGAGATCGTTTGGTTATTTAAATTCAGATCTTGGAAAAAAGCTATCCTTTCTAGAACGATGTTAAAGGATTTTAATTTCATTTTTGTTATTTTCACATTGCATTATAGAGATAATTATGAGTACGCATTGGTGTTAAGGAATATAAGTTATTCCTTGTTTATTGTTTCTCTAGCTCTATCACAATGTTATGTTCATTGTTCAAATTTATTTAAACAAGAACCACCTAGAAGAACTAATAACAATAATACCAATGACAACAACAATACAGTGGTGTTAAGAACTTCTTCAAAGAAAACTACGATTTTATCAAAAATATATTCGTTTGCTATACTACCTACGATGTATACAAGTGAATTTAATTTGCTACTATTGAATGTACAATATTCAAACTTCGATAATTTACCATGGTTACAATTGATTAACAAAATTATACTAGTTTTGTTTATTCCTGTCGTATTGACATGTTGGAAAAGACAATGGTAGAAATTATTGTTGTTTCCATGCATTATCAAAATACTCTAAATATCTATCTTTGTTCTTTTCTTTATTTTTTTTTTTACATCTATACATTTATATATATATACTATATTGCATTTGATATTACTTTAGCTATTTCTCCAGATGTTTTCAGGACAAGTGATTCATCTTTATTCTTTGAATATTCCAATTTGGCCAAATTTAACTTTAATATAACATCTTGAATATTAATAATATCCTTCAAATCTTCATTCGGTGTTGATTCACTAAGTGCTGGCTTCTTTTTCAATTTTAAAAGACTACACGGATATAGATCAATAATCTCTTCCACTCTTTTAATACCCTCATACTCACCATTTTTATTCCTTTCTTGAGGGGTTGTAGATGTAGTCACTTCAAGTTTTGTAAAATCGTCCCAATATGGATATCTCTCCTTAGACACTGTATCACAACACACTATAAAGAAAGCCTCATTGTCATCATCGTCATCCCACTCCTCACGATCTTCATCGTTCTTAGTATTTTTTTTACTCAATTTAGAAGCTATACTATTTAATGTACTTTCTCCATCATTTGGTAAGATAAAGATCACCCCTGCTAACACTTCACGTAATGCATCACATTATTCACTATTAAATTCCATGATCCAATCCTCTAAAGAAGTACATATTTCGTCAATATAAAGATCAAATTCTACCTCGTTATATTTGTTTCTCCATTGGACAGATCTGATTTTATTTTGATCAATCGGTAAAGCTCTTTTAAATGAAGCTTCTAATCTGTCCTTAATTAACGATCTGTTTTCACAAAGTATAAGAATTTTATCTCTTGTCATTATTGTATTTCAAATAAGCATCTTATATTGAAATACTCCTCCCCCAAGGAAACATCGTAAATATGCCTCGTGAGTAAATATGTGCTTAATATCGAATAATGAGTTCTCTTATTTTAAAAAATTTTCTCTTTACCAACTTATTACCATAACAGCCAAGAAAAGACTCATCGAGACGAATAACACTTTGGGAGTGAAGAGGAAACCTGAGAGTTGCAAAACAAATCTTAGACTGAAAAAGGTTAAAAGGTCTAAGAATTGCTATAAGCAAAATAGGAATAAAATGTAAATCCACAAAACAAATTAGCAATAACTAGACTTAATTACCATTAATAAATTAAGAAAACCAACTGAAATCCTCTAGTCTATATTATCATCTACAGTTGTGTAACAGTCTATTCGTAACTAAATCAGTGTATATCATAGTCTTTATATATATCTGTAGCTTCAAGAAAAAAAAAAACCTTAAAAAAAAGCCATATGAACTTTTGATATATATATATATATATAAATCTAAATAGATAGTCATTCATCGTTCAAATTTCTTTGGATTCAGCATAGTAATGTAAGTAAGCACCCATTAATTTGATACCGTTAATAAAGTTACTGATATCCAACTTTTCATTAATAGAGTGAGCACCATCGTCACCTCTACCCATTGGTAATAATAAAACGCTGGTCTTTAATTGATTTTCGAAAGTGAGAGTGATTGGAATAGAACCACCGTCTCTAGTCAAATCTGGTTCGACACCATAGACCAGTTTAGTAGCTTTAGAAGCAGCTGTAAATTGAGCATTATGTGGATCAGAAATCCAATAATCACCATCATGGATCAATTCAGCTTTACATTTGTTTGGTGAATTTAATTTAGCAAATTCTCTTTCACAATGCTCAACGACTAACTTAGTCAATTTGGCAGAGTCCATATCTGGAACAGTTCTAATGGAAAACTTACCGATGACTTTAGCTGGGATAACAGTCTTGGCCCCTTGACCGGAGAATGCACCTTCCACACCATGTAAGGATAAAGATGGGTATCTCCATCTGTGCATCAAAATGTCTTCCTTCTTGGTGTATAGAGCAGTCTCGGATCCACTAGCCTTATTTAACTCATCTAAGGAAAAATCGATGTTGTCATACAATTTACGTTCCTCTTCAGTCACTGGGGCCACCATTTCATCAATACCTTTGATTAAAATCTTACCATCAGAATTAACAAGGGTTCCCATGACCTTCACTAAATCAATCATTGGTTCAGCGATAATACCACCGAAGACACCAGAATGTAAATCAGCTTGTGGACCTTCAACAGTAATTTGGTAATAGTTAACACCTCTTAACCCATAAGTTAAAACTGGTTTTCTAGTACCTAACCAGTAACTATCAGAGATACAAACAGCATCAACGTCCTTGAAGTAGCCAGTAGCCTCCTTAGCAATCAACTCTTCCAAACCTAAGGAACCAGATTCTTCCATACCTTCAAAACAAGTGATTAAATTAACAGGAAATTCAATACCGGCTTCTCTGTGAGCTCTAACGACATGTAACCAACCGGTCAATGGGGCAGTATCATCAGTCACACCTCTACCTTTCAAAAGACCCTTTTCTTCATCAACGACTAGTGTGAATGGTTCAGAATCCCAACCGTCTTCTTTGAAAGCAGGCTGGACATCGTAATGGCCATAGACTAAGACAGTCTTCTTTTGTGGATCATTACCATAACGTGATAAGATAACAGGAGGTAATTCCAAATTTGGGTTGTTGACTGGAGGTGGTTGTAAACCTAGTGGTTTCAATTGGATATCAGTAAAACCAATGGATTCCAATTGTTTGGCAAGGAAATGAGCTTTCTTAATAACTTGTGGTCTTAGAGATTCATCAGAGGAAACAGCTTTGATGGCCACTGCTTGAGAGACTACGTCAATGAATTGTGGTTTCAATTCATCAACTTTCTTGAACAACTGTTCTAACTTTGTTGGATTTTGAGCAGACATTAATGTACGACGTTGGTTTGGAGCTATAATGGATTGATGTTCCATGGAGGAATATCAATCAATCGAAAATAAAAAGGGGAAAAAGGACAAATCATGTATTAACTATTTGTAAAAACCAAAAAAAGTAGTACCATGCATATACAAAAACAAACTACAAGCAAACATTAGAGCTGGTCTACTAAATACACTACATCCCTTCCAAAGTGGAAAATTTTCAGTTCACGAAGTCAAACAAATTTTTTTTATCAAATTTTTCAAAGAGTAGAAGGAAGAAGAAAAAATGTGTCAATTTTGAAAAAATAAAAAAAAAATGCTTCCTTCAGCTCGGCCGATAATTTTGTCTCATTATTTTCCCCCCTTCTTTTCTTTTCGGCCGTCATTCTCGGCTTAAAAGAGCCGTAGGGTTCGGCCGGTCTAGATTTGAATATTATTAAAGAATTGTCCATTTGAAGGAGTCAGACAGAGGCCATCTATTGAATATGGGTGGTTGAAGAGAAGTGTCTAATGGTAGAGGCATTGTTCAAAACATTTTGAAATGAGTTACTGCTTTGATACTTTCAGAAAGTACCCATATTTAAATTACTTAACTATAATTTTGTAAAAAATTTGAAAACTAATAGTAACATAAAAGATCCAACTGAAACAAGGTGAGTAATAATGTTATGAGTAGTGAAGAATAATTCTTAATACCATTACTAGCTTAGAAAGTAATTCTAGTGTAGTCTAAAAAAACTGCTAGTCTACCTTTTGAATTTTGGAAAACTGCTTCATAATTGTATCATAAACTTTTCTTAAAGACGTTACCAATAGGCCAACATTCCACTGATTGTTCTATCTTAAAAGTATGTGTTATAAGTAAAACTTTTATTAGATTTGGATCATTCCTTTTTATAATTTGTTGGATACAAGAAGCACTTCCTAAGGAGCAAATCCCCTCTAATAGTAGAATCTTATTGTCGTCTTTATTTACAAGTATGATGGAGAATGTCTGTATTATTCCATTTGAAAATATCAAGACTACTATGGTTGATAATGTGAGCATTGGTACACAGCCTGTCAACCCAGTTAAAAAAAAAAATCAACAATCAATTGCCAATAAAAGGGTGACTTTCCATAAAGTGAAGAAACTCGTTAACGACAATGTCTTATTTAGATACGATTACAGAGATCCAGTGCCAGTACAAGGGTTACTTAATAATATCAAGGAAATGTATAATTCTAGAGGTTGGAGATCATATTTCCAAGGTACGATGCCTACACTATTTAGACAAATGGGTAACTCTGTAGTTAGATTTAGTGCTTACACCGCCATGAAACAGGTTTGGTTACAAAGATTTCCAAACAGTGACACCTTACAATCTTACATGGGGATCATTCTAGGTGCACTCTCTTCCCTAACCGTAGTGGCATTAACACAACCTTTAGATGTTATTAAAACAAGAATGCAGAGTCAATTGGCACCTAAATTATACACAAATTCAGTGAATTGTGCGTATCAGATTTTTGTTCATGAAGGTTTCCCTTCTTTATGGAAAGGTTTCTTACCAAGATTATTTAAAGTTACACTCTCTGGTAGTATATCTTTTGGGATATACGAGTATATGGAGAATTTTATTCGTTCTATGCAAAGAGATGGATATCTAATTCCGTGATTCGTGGTCTTATATATATAAATATATAATATGTTTACCTACTTGTTAAAAAATTTACTTTTGGATTCTAATAATCATATTCTTTTGAAGTTATTTATAATAAAACCATACTCTTTCAATTTCATTAATTTCACTCATATCAAGGTATTGACAACATATTTCAAAAATATCATTTATCGAGGGCATTGAATCATTCATTATCATTTGATTATTATTTAAAAATGTGATTATCTTGTCGAAATCACTTTCAAAAGTTCCGTCGGATCTAATCAACAAATGTCGTATCTTGGTGACCATATCAATTGTTTCACCACCAACATCCCTTTTATCGTTATCGTCACTGGTGTCCTTGTTCTTATCTGAATATGTAAACACTTGATCTTCTGCATTTTCTAAATGGGGTGTATTCTGACCAAAAGTAAAACTTCTTTCGTATTCATGGTCAATGATATCCATATCATTATCATGTTTGTCAATATCGTGATTCATTGCATCCTCAATATTATTCATGTCCATATCTATCTCCATAGGAACATCATGTCTATCAATGCTGCTACTATTATATGTGTGCCCAACATCCATATCCAATGCTTGATGTTGAGTATTATTTTCCGTGTATATAGGTCTAACTGTTGGTGGGGTACGTGGAAATTCGAATGGAAGAGGATCATTATTAAAGATGAATCCCGTATTATCATTGTTGTTGTAATTGTTATTAACATCTGTCAAAGGTTTCAAACCAACATCTCTAATTTCTAGTGGTTCTAATTTACGTATTTTCACTTCTCTTGGAACCACTTTCAATTGTGAAAAGATCAAATCTGATAAGCGTTTATTTGGGGGTTTGGTATCATTATTTATTACATTTCCCTCTTCTTTATTCGAGTTTTCATTTAATTCAGCAAATGAATCATTGTTACTCATTGTAGAATTGCAATTTTCAACAATATTCTTCGTTGTGACATTGGACTTTGATAAATCTTGTTCGGCATTAGAACTAGCCTTTTGAACTTCACTATCTTCCCCAGATGCCATCTGTAATTCTCCCATAAGATTCTTCCCACTATTGGAATATCTACTCTCACTCATATCATTAATAAATAACCTTAGTTCACTAGGATTACTACGCCAGGAAGAATGACTTCTTTGAGCCTGTAATCTTCTTTTCAAACCAGGAGTCACGCTCATTCTAAAAGCCTGTCGTAATTCGTTTTCTTCTATAGCCCGACCTCTAAATGGGGTCAGTATCATTGAATTATTTGTGTCCGTTTGAGTGGTATCAATCCTGTTCTTAGATGGTGTATTCATCCTATATGGTTTTAATAAAAATCGACGTTATGTATAAGCCTTCTATGTCTTATTATATTAGTTCTAATTCTATTACTTCAGTGAAATATAGCTGTCAACTTGAATCAATCCTACAACTAATACATTCAAACGTAAACTAAAAAAACAAATGGAAATATGAACAAGTGTATAAATATGTTTTCAATTTTATTTTATCCTGTATATTATTTCAACAGTTTCTTGTTGATATAAAATACGTTTTCTTAATTGAAGTCGTATTGGAAAATAAAAAAAAAAAAATTCGAGATATGCCCTCTATGGGAAAAGTAGCGATGAGCCGTTTATTGAGAAACATAAAGAGGTTTGGCTATTTAATTTGTATTCAGATGCTATTACAGGTTTATTGCTGTCAACAGTTATTTTGGGGCTCAATATTGCAAACTTATACTCTGTGTATATAGGTATGTGGTTGGAAATAGAAGAGTTAGGAGGTAATGAAAACAACTTCATCAGAAACGCAATAATAGGATCCTTCCAAGTCTAACGATCCGATTTTAAATGAAAGTCTATTATGAAAAAAAAGCCTTGATGATTAGAACTTCCACTAAATGTATCATTATTTTAATACAATTACATGCTCAGATCCCATAAAGCCCATTCTATAGTGCAATCCAACAAAAAATAATTACCTATCTTCTACTCTTTAGTTTAACATTTCGCTTAAATCTTAACGATAAATAAGCATATTTTGTATATTTCTTAAACTATCTTAGATAACAATCTTCGTAGCCCATATTTGGTCATCGTCCAACAAAAAGCAAAAAATTCTTTAGAAACTTCAATCAGATTATCGTCCTTCTTGTATAAGAACCATCCAATATTATACATTTTTTTTTCACTAAAGATAATAATCGTATTTTTTCGAATATCCATAACTATGGATTTACTAATAAACACTAAATTTGTTCTTTTTGCGAAAGAATTATCTTTAACAGAATCTAGCGCTCGAGGTATATGGATCCCACCATTAATCCACAGTATAAAATCTGATCTACTCACAATATTTATTCAAATGTGAGTCTCTGTTATTGCAATAATTCACTGACAAAAGCAACTCCAGGTAGGATATAATTCTGCATAAAATGTAAACTGATAAATTTAACTGTGGAACCTACCACACACTCACAACAAAAATAAAATATGAAATCTCTGCTGCTCACTAATAAGTGACTTCTCCTATTCATATTCATTTCTCATGTAAAAGACATGCAAACTCAGTCATTTTTTTAATATTTGGCCTAGATCCTTGGTGTGCAATTCTCATGAGTAATTTTTTTTTGCTGCTTTTAAGTGTTTGAATCAATTGAGTCCACAGTATCAATTAAATACATGATTCAATAAAAGGTATTCTTTCATACCATTAATAGTTCTCTTTATTTTCCTTTTACTTTCCTAAGAACTTTTTTATTTAATTCATTAGTTCTACCATACCTAAAATAAAATAAAATAAAATAAGAAAAAAACACTTTCCCCACCATTAAATAATAATTCAGAAATATATATTATTTAGACTACATTCATATACATGTGCAAATATACCAAACTGTTTATACCAAATTTTGTGTTATAACTGCCTTTTCATTATCGTTTAGAGAATTATAAATATTTTGGAACCCATTGACATTTCCTGTAGTAGCTTCTTTAAAGAATTCAACTAATAACTGTACAAGCGTTTGTGGAACATCAACAATACCCGTAATCTCTTCAGCTTCTGCTTGTTCTGCATTGATGTCAGTGTCTTCATGGTAAACTTCATCTTCATCTTCATCAATAAATTCTCTTAACTTTTCATAATCTAAAACATCATCCACGTCTTCCCATTCATCATCGTCATCATTATCACAATCACCAGTATTATTCATATTATTATCAGCATCAATCTTCTTGGCAGACATATCACCCATATGTTTAATGTCACTAGTAATATACTTTTCTGAATCAGTCTTTTTGGTTCTATATTCTAATTCACTACAGAAAACTTTCACAATCTTGATGTAAACATTTACTTGGGTGTATCTATCAGGCATCTTTTTAGCCATAGATCTTGTAATAATCAAATCTCCATCATATGGGATCAATTCATCATTCACCATCACATTATTCAATCTTGCGTCTGACAAAAAGAAAATTTTACTTAATGCAATCACATTATCCTTGACTTTACGCTCGCCTCTAATAATTTCAAAAGTTTCAAACCATTTATTAAAAATTGTTTCAACCACATTAACCTGTAACTGTTTCTGTTGTTGTTCCATTGACATTTGGAATAAGAAATTCAAAGTTTGCAACGGATCATTATATACCAAGAAACACAATAGTGACACTAAATTTTCTTGTGTTGTAACATGTTTAACATTTATTAATCTATTAACAGCAGCCCTCAAAATTTGTGGAATTAAATCAGCCAATTCGTTATTAAACTTATTACATATTGTAACAATTAAAGATCCTACATTCATAGCAGCAGTATCCGAAACGTCCATAGACAATAATCTTTCTAAGATATTGACAATTGTAGATAGTTGAGGCTTGGTAACTTCTCTGTCAGTATTATGAATTAAATATGTAAATGCATCTGTAGCTAACTGTAGAACTTCATCTTCCACTGATGTTTGTAAGATTTGAATTAAGGGCTTCCAAATATATTCACAAAATTTGGTGGGTAATGGACCATCAGTAGGTTTTTTCTTCATAAAGACTGTGATGAACTCTAATATTAATGATAACAATGGTGAATATTTGAATCCTGTAGCAGCATTACCTTCAATAATATGAATAAAAGATGGTAAACACAATTCCATAAAGGAAACATATCTCTCTGTTGTAATGTTAGCTAATAATTTTTCTAAACATTCTTGAGATTCCACTACAATTTGAATGTTGGATGAATCTTTACCAGAGATAGATAATGCTGATGTGAATTCTTGACGAATAATCTTGAAATCCGTAGATTCAGTATTACAATTAATGATATTATTCAACACTTCAATTAAGAGTCCATTAGTATCCTCTTCTGCATCTTGAGAAAGATAATTGACAATTTTCAAAAGACTGACTTGAACTTGTGAACATGTATCATGTTCCAGAACACTAGATAATTCTGCATAATCTGAGTAATAAGTGAATGCAATCAACAATGAGGAAAGTAGTAAGCAAACATTATCCTCATCTTGTTGCATGCTATTCATACCTCTTTCGATACTTTTAACCAAAAAATTTATGGTCATTACTTTAACATCTGGTAGTGAATCCATAAATTTATCCAATAATTTAGGAACTACTAAAATGATTCTTGATGAAAGTAATGGATCATTAGTTTGAAATTGGTACATGAATAATGTATCAATAAATGATTCAAATTCATTAACTGATGTGATTATTAAACCACTAGTCTCTTCATCAGCATTAACGTTTTCACCACCTATTAAAATACACTGTAACATATACAATGATGACTCCAGTAATTTTGGATTATTAGTCATATTGTTGATTATATATTGCACAATATTTTGGAAAGTTATTCGTAAAGTATTTCCAGACAAATTGCTTAAATAATCAGCCACTTGATCTCTTATTGTAAAATTTGCAGATAATCCATTTTCCTTTGACACAAATTCATTCGGATCATTTAACCATGTATTCCTTGTTGAATCATCAAGGCATGATAATGTCAACATAGATTGTAACACCATTGACTGGTCATTATCTGTCAATTGAACAGTTTGGTTACATAGAGATAAGAATTCTAGAATTTGTATGGCGTATTCATTAAATTGTTGCCACAAGGTATCATCAGATTGTAATTGTTCGTTATTGGAGATGTACCAATCCTTTAATAACGATAAATCTTGAACAGATCTTTCTTTAAAATTGCGTATCCATTGGTTTGGGAACAATTTTATTGGGAAATCAGATTTAATCAAGGCCAAATTTTGATAAATCAGAGATTTCAATTGGAAAGTCAATTCATTGAAATCATTACAGTATTGTAATAGCATCTGTGACAACATATCCAAGGATTTTAAGATAATGTCTTTAACAAAGTGTTTTCTCTCCTTAGCTGAATTTGATGTAACGGTCGACATTTGTAATAGACATGCATTGAACAGTTTCATAGCACCAATTTTAAATTTGATAGTGATTGATAACGGGTCATTGGTGTTCTTAACTTGTGTGTCGCTCTCAGTCGATAATTGAGAGACAATCTTTAAAGTTTCAATACCTATTCCACCATCAAAAAACATATCTTCAGATATAATATCATCGTAAATATCAATTAGTATTGAAATTGCATTCAATGAAGGTTGTGGATTTATCAAGTTTATGTTAGTTACACAGTTATATAGAGTAGGTAACAATTGAGGCCATTGATCAGGGAAATCCACAGCAGCAATCTGTACAATACAATAAGAAGCACTGTTATACAATTTAGTGTCTTGATTAGGGTCAAGACATAACTTCAATAAAGAATCTCTAATAAATGTCTTAGTGGTTTGGTCTAAAGAAGAGGTATCTCTATAAGATTCAAACGCTGGAGACCAATAAAAAGTGATCAACTTTCTTATTGTTAGTAGGGCAAATTGTCTAGAGGTAAGGAGAGATTGAACATCATTAGTGGAATTATCTCCATTGTTAATAGCAACATTCATTAAAGTAGTTAAAACGGATGAGGCATTAGAATCGGCTAATTTCAACAAAGTATTTTCTGCATTATTTCTTTCCACGTTATCGGGGGACTGAGCCTGCTGAATCAATTGATAAATATCATAGGACATTATGAGATGAAAATGTTATTTTTGGAAAGTAGAACGTTCGTCTGTATTACTATTATTATGTGGTTGAATAACCAACTACAATGTTATAAAATGGCTAATTCTACTATATTATACCTGGTTTTGAAATATTCAATTTCACATTTTGAACAATCTCTAAATTTCTCGCAGGAACCAAATTTTCAAGTTTTTTTTTTGTCCTTCGCTCTCAATAAGATTCACATACATAAATGAATAAAGATTAATCCATATCCATTCAAATAAAGGACTTGGAAGCACCTTAAGTGGTCATTCAGTATTAAAATAACTTAATGGACGAATGGGAAGAGGTATCGTACACATATATATAGAGTGTTAGTAATAAATCTCCTTTTTAATTTATATATATATATATTATTATTATTAACATGTCTGTTGGAATAAAGAACAGGGGGAAAGAAACAAACCCTCAACAAGAAGATGGTGCATCATTGGGGGAACAACTATTAGATGCTAGTAGAAGAAACAACGAGGATTTGTTTGACACGGTGATCTCCTCGATTGGCAGTGGGGATCGTGATAGATTGTCTCGATTGATCAATGAATCGCATGACCCTATGGGGAACACAGCTTTACATCTTTGCTGTCAGTATGGGTCTTGGGAAGTGTTAGACAAATTGCTTGATGTAGATGCTGATATAGAGATAGATAATAAGAATATTAGAGACGGCGATACTCCTTTACATTTAGCAGTCAGATACGCATTGGAAGAGCCAGAACATGGAACATTTATTGTATCAAATCTGATTGAAGTCGGTGCAGATCCAAGAATCAAAAACAATCATGGCCAAAAGCCAATTGATTTAATACATGGCGGTGAACTGGATGATTTATTTGATCTGTTACAAGGTGCAGAATTGGCTGCTGACAACGGTGGCATGGAGGGTTTGCAAAGACAAGAGGTTGATGTATCCGATGACGATGAGTGATTAGTGATAACTTTTGGAATGAACTATCTCCCTTTCTCACTATACCGTTACATTTAATGTCTGAAAAGCCTACATAGATAGAATTGTACACATACTATATACATATCAATACTCTCCACATATATATACATGTCTCTTTATATGTCTGCTTACATATATATGTGTGGTGTATATATACAGTGTTTATATTTAACGTTGAAATGAATTTTTTTAATACATTGAAGAAACCGTTAAAAAGAATTGTAAATACACAACAATTCAAGAAGAAATATTTAAACACCAGAAAGATATATATAAGGAGTAATCATTACACAAATTAGCAAGTGTCATATAGTGTAGAGGAGGAAATGGTAGCTCATTTGGCAGATGTTATCAATGACGAAGATGACGATTATGACGAGGAAGATGATGTTATTGGATTGGGTCCTAATAAATCAACAATGTCAAAGAGAACACCCTCGATTCTAGTCACAGACGCAAGAAGTTCTAAGCCGAGATCAACGGCCCCCTTTGCAGGTCATGCTGCAGCTATAAATGTGTCAAAGAGTAAACGAGGTAGTAGTAGTGGTACACCTGGAGTTGGCGTTAATAGTACCACTAGCAATAGTCTAAGGAGTAGGAGTAGTGTTGCCAATAATCACAACACAAATATTAAAAGCAGTTATAACCAGATTAAGAATAGTAGTTATGGGAGTTCTTTAAGACCTTCTAGTGTTGGTCAAAGGATTACAAGTAGTATTAAGGATAAATTAAAATATTCGCCAAGTAGTAGTTCTAAATACGATCCTCATATAAAATTGAAGAATAACGGTATCCCAACTGGATTGACACTAATATCTAATAATGCAACTACGAGATCAAACTGGGCAAGAGAAAATCCAATAAGCAAAAATAAAGATCGCTATAAAATTAGAAGATCTTCAGAATCGTCTAGATTCAGTGACATTTCATTAGACAACATTTTGCTGAATTCACCTTCTATTCCTTCAGGTAGAAGAGAACAACGTGGTTCACATTCCTCTTGGGATCGTTTTCCATTACAAAATAGATCATATTCACAGAATCGTTATAATAAATATAGAAACACGATGAACACACTACCTTCAAGGACTTCCAAAATATCACAGAAATTAGTTTTGATCCCAGAAGATACAGAGTTGACCAATATGTCAAATTCGCATAAGGATATGAGTATCACCAAAGGACTAATGTTACATGGAAGTGGTGATGTATTGGATAGACAGAATTACTCTTCTGTCAGAACTCAACTATTAAATGATCATGAATCGTATCGATATAGAGAGGGAAAATTGGCGAGATTGACAGCATATAATATCGCAGATGGTTTTAATATCAGATTGTTAACTAAATTTTTAAAGCATACACATGAAGTGAGTCCCAGATTATACGATGATTGTCTTTATGTGCCCTATGTATTACCTTTGTTACCTGGAAAGGATGGTTTTAGGATTAAATCTAATGTATCAAAGAAGATTCAAGGTGGGAAAACACTTATCGAAAAAATGTTGGATACTAGTGAACAGAGAGATCATCATTTTGAGTATTATTCTGGTGTTGAAACTGTTAGTGAAGCAAATCCAAAAGTGAAAGTTCAAAATTTGTACGATAGAAATCTGGATTATATAGAAGGAAATGGTAATGCAAATGCTAATAGTACTATTGCTAATATTTCGGATCCTATGAATGATAACATTGTTGTCAGTAACATCGGTAAGAATAGCCGTAGAAGTAGTGTGAATAGTAACCATAGTGTTAATAAAATAGGTAATAATATTCAAGGGAGAAGAAATTCAGGAAATGATATGTTAGGAGATATGGACCAAAATGGAATTGTGGTAGGGGATAATATCAACCCTCTTTTAGAAAATTCCACATGTGAAAACATTAATAATAACACAATTCTAGAAAATAGCATGAAGAGAAGTGGCATCGATGATTCATTTGATCCTAGTGAACCACAACTATTTGCAGAAGAATCTCCGCTAGAACAAGAAATTCGTGAAAGAGAGGAATTATTAAAGATTACTAGTCCCCAACCGGCATCAAAAAACCTATCAATGGATCCAATGGCGGGTGAAACATCTGACAAAGATGCTTTAAACAAATCTAACAATCAAACCGATAGTAAAAGTGCTACTTCAGGTAAAATTATGAATAATAGTATGTTAAATAACATATCTGCAGCTGAGACAAAAAGATTTATTAATCAAAATAGGTATAGACATGCAGAGCTATTTATTTTCCATTATGGTGTAATAGTGTTTTGGAATTTCACTGAAGAACAAGAAAAGGATATACTTGGTGATCTAGCATTCGCAGATGAGAAAAATCTGATTGTTCGACCTTTAGATGAACAAGAGATCGAAACTGAAGAGTTTCAGTTTGAATATGATAAAGATACAGAAAGACCAAGGATTTTTAATGATGTTATTACATTAAGATCTGGAGATCATTTTATTAAGATGACTTTATCTTATGCGATAGCTCAATCCACTAAATTATCTAGGTTTGAATCCAGAATCTCACCTATTCTACATTCAATTATGAAATTGCCTAAAAGATTAGCTTTACATGGAACTTTAGGTTTGAAGAGGGAACAATTATTAAAGAAGTCTGGTAAATTGTTTAAATTGCGAGTAGATGTTAATCTTTCGTCGAATGTGTTAGACACACCTGAGTTTTTTTGGTCTGTAGAACCTAGTTTACACCCATTATACATTGCCATGCGAGAATATTTAGAGATAGATAAAAGAGTAACTGTGGTTAATGATAGATGTAAAGTTTTCTTAGAGTTTTTCGATATCTGTGTAGATTCTGTGGCAGAAAAAAACATTGCAAGAGTAACATTGTGGTTTATTATAATGATCGTTGTAGGAGTTATCTTTTCAGTTAGCGAAATCATGGTAAGATACAATATTATTCATAATTAATATTCAATTATGTATGTACATATTTATATCTAAGGCTATTACATTAAGAAATAAACTTAAATAATTTTCTAAACTTTGGAGGCTGTTTGATTGTGGTCTGCATATAAATTTTAAATAAGAAGAGAGTAAATTAGGTCAAACAGCTTACATGAAATCATGCAAATGATAAGAAAAAAATGAAAAATGCACCGAATATTTGAAATAGGTTCTGTGCTATACTCTGTAATAAGAACTGTATAAACATATAAGGACTAATACCAGTTACATGTGCCACATTTAACTATGCAGATTGGTTCATTGCACATTGATAGTAGAAGTAATGTGACAATATTGAAAAAGCCAAAAGAGTTTGGACACTATTCTCGAACCTTTAATGATGAGATATTTGTAAATGATGATAGAAATTTAGCCTATTATTACTTCACAGATGATGAATTTTCAAAGAACCAGCATATTGATTTAATGGAAGGAAGAAGACACTTTCAAGACCGTAATCTGACTATAGCAGATCCATGTTCTCTGAAAGGTTTATTAGATACTATCAGGGAGAAAGAAGTAAAATATCAAAGAAAAGTAAACGCTGATATCATTACGTTTAGAGGTATTATACGGAAGTTGATAAGTTTTGCCACCGAAGATTTGAAATATACAGACTCAATTAATCTACAAGTAATACGTTTTGATGGACAGATTTTTATTAAAGAAGTGGCACAGAGTAGTGATGCAGTTAGGAATTCTTCAAATACTATTCAGACTAGTTATGGGATAGATTTGGGATCATTTAGTGGATACAAATTTGAGACATTAACTACAATTCCTGGACCTTTAAGTTTTATAGATAGGAATACTATTGAAAACAGACCAAAGCAAGTGGTTACTAATGGGAATGAATATGCTACTGTTATAAGAACTGGGGTTGGCTCCCACAAAATTATTCTTGGGGCTGAAATTGATGCAATATATGATTTTAAACCTAATCAAGATGAGGATGATGATGTATTATCGCATTATGTTGAATTGAAATGTACAAAGCAAATTCGAAATGAGAGAGATTGTTTAACATTTGAAAAGAAATTGTTTAGAACTTGGATACAATGTTTTTTAATCGGGATCCCTCATATAATATATGGATTTCGAGATGATCAGTATCAATTGAAAACCATTGAAGAGTATCGAACTGAAGAGATCCCAGATTTAGTGAGTCCTTCAATGAGAGGAAAATTCAGTGATTCTATTAGATGGTACGGGTGTCTGATTGATTGGTTGAAGAAAACCATATCAGACTATGATAACAGATCTGAAATTAGTTGTTATAAATTAACCAGTGGTGAAAAATGTTTAAAATTAGAATATATATCTGAAAATACAGAAGAGTATCAAGACATGGTAAACAATCCTGACTTTATTAATCCAGAGTTTAAAGAATGGAGGCGATCTTTAACATGTTGAATCATATAATACAAATGAGTGGTAAAAACAAAAAAGAGTTTGCCAGTATATACGTATTTTCTTAAATACATTAAAAGTTAGATATATAGGGAGGAATCAAAGTTTTCTCAGTCCTCCTTTTCCAATTTAAGAAGTATAGTAGTATTATCGACCAAAAGCAATTATCACCTTCCAAAGCGGAATATGTCATAAAACGGGGAATAAAGTTTATTCCTAATAATCCATTCTTAAAATATCTATCTTTAAATAAATTATTGTATATATATAGTTGTTCTCTATCTTTAAATGAGAAAGAGTGATTAGATCATGTATTATTATTATAATAAACTACCTTGTAAGATCCAAAGATAGTATTTGTGACCAGCACTATAGAACATACAGTTATCAATATGAAAAGTAAAGACCTTAAAGTAATATTTTCAATGAAAGTATTAACCACTTCAGCTAAAGTTTGCATCCATAACTTAGCTGAGTGGAAAGGTCGTTTATTGCCGGGTGCATATTGTTCAATACAATATGACCATTCTTGACATTTATATCGTAGTTTTGGAGGAATCTTCTCAATAGATTGGAAACATTTGTTATTTTCGTAATTCAATTTACATTGTCTCCATTGTTTCATAGAATCTAATTCCAATTCTATTAATTTCCATTGAACATCCAAGGAGATCAAATAAACAAATTTATATGAGATAAACAAAATAGATGAAGTGATAATTATATTGAATATGCTTTTGATGTATTGGTTTAATAGTTCTGGCTCATACCATTTTCTAGGATACTTCAATGAGGATGGAGTCACAACATTTTTCTTATTAGAGTTATTATCATTATTAATCAGTCTATCCCTGAGAGACACTAGATTGGTCATTATAAATGGTTATGTTCTAAGTGAAAATCCATAGACTCTCCTCTCCCAGACACTAAAACGTTCTTTTAAGTCTCTGAATAGGGTCTTTTCATCTCATCTCAGTGAAATCTTGGTTGGCTTCCCTTTCCTCTCTTTGTCTCTCAGACTCTTTCCTTTTGGTCTAAATTTGTCTATACCTATCTTTACTGGGAGGAACCAAGTGAAAACGAAGGAAAAGGAGTCAGTTAGAGGGAAAAAACACAGTAAAAAGGAAAGGATTTAAAGAGGAACTGAAGACTATGAAAATTATTCTAAAAGACTTTACCATCACTTTCTTTCTACCTTGTTCTTCACTTCCTCGAGTGTTCGTGATAGGGTATATGGTATGAAATTTAATGAACTATTAGAATACACTAAGAGCTGCATTACCTGTCTTTTAAAAAATCGTCTTACTACTAAAAAATCAAAGGTTGTTTTACAAGAAAAGATGAAACCAACTTTTATCAGATTAACTACACATTATAAGCCAAGTATCAAGTTTATCGGTAAGAGACATTCATTTGCCCCTAAATCGGCAACAGGGGGGAAACTCATGCCTCATCCATGTAGTCCCCATGGAATCCTTCCTGGATCTTCAGAATGTATTCCAGTTCAGGATTTTTTAAAGACCCAGTTACCACTTATCATTAAACCATATGTGGTTCCTATTAAAGTGTCTAAGGATTCATATTCGTTTGTGTCGAGACCCTTGGAACCAAATGAGGTGGATTCTGTTTTTAAATTACCATCTAAATATCGGTTCAAGCCTATTGAATTAAATGAATGTGAAATTATTAACGGTGGTGGTGTATTGTAAAAAGGTGATTGGTAGCTAAAATATGGTTCTCCTCTCTATTTCTCGAATGAGTAAGAGATCTAGAAAGAGAAAGAAAACAAACAATGTATATTTATATATTCCAAATAGCGATAACATTCATCCATATATTGCATTATATGATTTGTATAAAATATATATATATGTATAATTAAAATATGACAATAATAGATAGTTAGATCATTAAGATTTAGTGCAAAAAAAAGACAAAAAAATAAATCCTAAAGTAAATCATACAGTTTGTCATTGTTTTTCTTCTATTAACTCATATAGTAGATTTCGTTTATACACAGACATAAATATAAAATAATATATACTTATTGTCGCTCTATTACATTACAGTGTATTCTTCGGTCTTCAATGAAGTGACAACATCGTATGGGAACGAAGTAGTACCATCTAAACTATCAGTAACTTCTCCAACAGAGACACCGATTAAACTTGTTTTATCGACAGTACTTAAATCAGTGTTATTATGATGGAACATGACGGATATTGGGAACAAGGCATCTTCATATTCTGCATCCACAACAAAGTTAATAACCCCTTGAGAACCCGCTTCTATTCTAGGAACTTTAATAACGATACCTTGTTCATCGTCGATAGACACGATTTCTGCACCACAGTCATTAGAATCCTCATTCAAATGAACGTCAGTCTTACTTGGTAACACAGGGACAACGAAAAATATCTCTTCCAAGGACTCAATCTTGTCATTATTAATTTCGAATTCAATGGTGACATCAAATATCTGTGTATCATTCTCTGAGACCCAGGTATTTACAGACAAAGGTAAAGTGAATGCACTGTTGCTATTATTGTTATCAGTTGTAATATTCTTTTTCCATCTTAATACACTACGGCTTTGATCATTTGCTGGGAATGCTTTTCTTTCTTTATCCTTTAAAGAGATTATACCTTGTGAGAAGAAAGTAGCTTTATCGATATTTGGATGAGTCTCGAATTTGTAAGAACGATCCTTTAATATATTTAATGGTGGAGCGACTAATTTCAATTGGACATGTGAATACTGTTCATTATTTATTCTTAGATCCAAGGAACCCTTCAATTCATAATTTTGTAAGTCACCATCACGAGTAAGTCCAGCCTTAATTGATTCCTTCAATGTGATTAAGATACCATTATTATCAACATGTAATTCTGTGTCTGATCTTGTTGTATTAGCATTTAAGGTAGAAGAGTTGCGATTACCCATTTTTGTCACGGAGTCTCTCTTAACGGTCTTTGATTGAGATAATTTCATACCACCCATAGAATTTGTAAGATTATCAATGGGACTTGAAACATGAGATTGAAGCGTTTGTTGAGATTGGACATACGATTGTTGAGCTGCTTTAGAAGCATGACTGTAGTAACTGTTCAAGGCATTAGCCACATTTGGATCGTTGCTGCCGATGAAGGATTGACCAGGATAATCCAGCCCACCGAACTGTTTTCTTTCTTGTTCTCTTCTAGCGATTTCTTTAGCACGACGTTTTCTTTCCTCATTGGCTTCAATTTCTTTGTTTCTTTCAATAATCTCCTGGATTCTTTCCTCGTGTGACTCCATAGCTAAATAGGTAGAAATCTGTTGAGCTGTCAAGTTTTCTTTATGTCCACCCATAATGATAATTTCATCGAATATGGTGATGATATCAAAGGATAGATCGAATATTTCCCATTCACTGACTTCACCATTGGAATAATTCAAATAAGTGATGATTGAATCGTTCATAAGATCCAATGTTTTGGAATCTTCAATGATATTAGATTGTCGATTAGTGATCAAAACGATATAGAAATCGTCCAATGGTTTATAAAGGTATCTGACATGTCCATCCTCAATGAAATTATGAGTTTTGGGACATGTTTCCAATAAACTTTGGAAGTTAGAGAATAGTTCCAACATTCTATCCTTGGAAATGTCATTGAATTGACGGGACACAATTGGATTCCCATGAGAAGTGGTGATAGATGCAGCCAAAACAACCATTCTTTTTTTTTTTTTTTCTTTCTTTCCTCCTTTTATCTGTGTATATTATTCCTACGTTTTTTTGTTGGTTATAAGACCGTTACCTGAGAAGGGGAAATATATATGAAGAATTGAATAAAACACTAATAACCAATGTATACAGATCTATTTGTTATCCCAATGTATAATAATCTATCTCTAAACCATTTCCATACTCTTTTTTAGCAATCTTTGTTTCTTCTTTGGGTTTTTTTCCTTCTTTCCTTGAGAGGAGAGGTTTCGTCAACGGTGATACACAGAGCTCCTGCCAAAAAAAAAACCCCACAAAATATTCAAATATTTAAAAACAACATTTTTGAAATTATTACACTTTAGTGTTTCTGTTTTGTAAATACATGGAAGCTACTATTTTAGTAGTTTGCCGAGTGATATATGTTCACACATCACTAGAGACATACCTGTGTGTATACTATGTATTTCTTTTAATATACTTCAAAAGGTTGTTGGGGGTAGGTGCTATAAAATAAAAACAAATAGAATAAAATACCTAATACAACTGGTTTGCTTATTGTAACAACCATACAATGTTAATAGAGATGAAACGAAAACTGTAAACATCCAAAGAACACACACACAACCAAGAGAAATGACTGCTAAAAACATGTTCTCAACAACAACAACAACAACAACAACAACAGCACAAGACACCCCAGTGTTGGAAACTACCTTTCCCTCATAAGGATTGTTACAGTGGATTGTTATATATCCATACCTGTATCTGTCTCTCTCTCTATGTGCTATACTTCCCAATATACCTATACCTATCACTATACCTCTATCACTATCACTATCACTATCACTATACCTCTATCTCTCACTATGTTCCAAACACTCAATTTCACCCATTCTTCTTCGTTTGAGATTAGCCGCCCAAACAGAGAGGAAAGTTATTTCAGACACCCACACACCCTCTCTCTTGTTTCGTGGAAGATGATTGAGAATGCCTAGTTATTGATTTTTGTTTTGTTTGTGAGAGGAAAGAGGAAACCAGAGTCACATAATATTCTTGACAATAAAGTGTTACATAATATTTGAGATGACTAATTAATATCTTGTAGACTAGAGTTTGTTTTGTTTATTTAAGACTGGTTGTTGTTCTGTGTCCCACCCCTTGTCCACTTTTTTTTGATATATTCTATAAACAAGTATTCTCAAAAACACTGTATTATTTACAATAAGATACCAATTTTTAGTGTGCAAGTGAATCAATCAAGAAATAATAACAATAGCAAATAAATAAATAAATAAATAAATAAAACAAATGTCTGATACTGAAACAGAATTAATCTCACGTTCGTTATGTGGGATTGTAGATATAGGTACAAACGGTATTAGATTCTCCATATCTTCTAAATCATTACATCATGCAAGGATAATGCCTTGTGTCTTTAAGGACCGATTAGCAATATCCTTATACGACATTCAATTCCCCTACAAAAATTCACTCGACCAAATACCTATCCCCAATGATATCATATCTGAGATCGTCAATGCAATGAAAAGATTCAAACTGATCTGTGAGGATTTCGGTGTATCTGAGGAAAGCGTTAGAGTCATTGCCACTGAAGCTACAAGGATCGCCATAAATAAAGACCAGTTTATCACTGCCATATGGAAGGGCACTGGTTGGAATGTAGAAGTCTTGACTCCAGAGGAAGAGACAAGAATCACTACATATAGTCTTGTAGCATCCTTCAATAACGTTAATGGTCTTTATTTGGATTTGACTGGTGGATCCGTACAATTATCATGGGTTAAATCTAATCTAAATGGTTCTGGTGAAATTCAGTATTGTCATAATCCTATCACTTTACCATATGGGGCCAGTGTAATCACTAAAAGGTTACGGATAGAGAATAAAATTACAATTTTTAACGAAATTAAATCCACTTTTATTAAACAGATAAATGAAAATTGGGAAATACCACAAGATATGCTTCAATCTGCTGCAAATAATGGAGGAGTCGATCTTTGGATGCGTGGTGGTGGGTTAAGAAGTTTAGGCCATCTTTTGTTATCACAGAATAAAGATTATCCTATCCAAACTATCATCAATGGTACTTCACTCCCATTCCAAGAATTAGAATCTATGACTGATTATCTGTTTTTGAAGGGGAAATTACCATCTCCTCCATTAGGGAAAATTACTAAAAAAATATTTAAAATATCAGAGAAAAGAGCTTTACAATTACCTGCAGTGGCTGTGTTGATGACTGCACTGTTTGATGTTCTTCCAAGGATTAAAACTGTTCATTTCAGTGAAGGTGGGGTAAGAGAAGGTACTCTTTATTCGTATCTACCTAAAGAGATTAGATCTCAAAACCCTATAGTCGTAGCGTCAAGACCTTATGCTCCATTACTAGCAAATAAATATTTGGATTTATTAATGACAGCTATCCCCAAGGATACTGTACCTTCTATTGTAGTAGATAGGATCGCACCTGCATTATGTAATTTAGCGTTTGTTCATGCTTCTTATCCAAAGGAATTACAACCCACTGCAGCGTTACATGTGGCTACCACTGGTATTATATCTGGATGTCATGGAATATCACATTTGATCCGTGCATTGATTGGGATCGCACTTTGTAATAGATGGGGCGGAAATATTCCAGAGACTGAGGAATTATATTTACAAAATTTAGAAAAATTGGTGTTAAATGATGTCAACAAAATTCAAGCAAAGAGAGTAGTCTGGTGGACCAAATATATTGGTACTATTATGTATGTAATCTGTGGTGTTCACCCAGGTGGTAACATTAGAGATAATGTCTTTGATTTCCAAGTCATTGAAACTGATCTTACCTTGAAATATTCTACTACCACTAAGAAAATGAAAGATTTGTTAATTGATGACGTGCTATTGAATGATTCTTCAACTACACACAAAGAGTCTGCATTGAGTGAATCTGTAGGAACTGTCAAAGAATATAATGAGGATGATTATATACCTCCATTGACTCATACAAAAGTACAGCACAGTAGCAGCCATGAAAATTATCCAAGGGAATACGAGGTGTTGGTAAATATAGGGAAGGATGATTTAAAGACAAGTGCATCTGTACGTACTAGAATAATAACATTACAGAAGAAGATAAGAAAACTGTCGCGTGGGAACATCGAAAGAGTCAAAGTTCATGTGCAGATTAAAGAAGATTGAAAGAAAAAAAGGAGGGGAGTACTCATTACATACATATTCTATATAGAAGGAGATAATTTGTTGGTAGTTATTGCAAATATATACACACAAACGTATAACAACATTATTGAAGCATCCTCGTTGGCCTGTTGATTTATTTCAGTGTCTTGTGTTTGCTTATGTGCTCTTGGATTATAAACGTTTCTCAGTGTTTTTCAGGGTAACCTGTGTTTTTTTTTATTAAGTTTATTTTTATTTATATATATATATTTTTTCCCACTTCATAAGACGTTTGAAGGAAATGATCAAGTAGAAGAGAAAGGAAAACATAATAAAAGAATATCTTTTGTCACACTCAAAAGAACATTACCCAGATCAAATAACAAGAAACTCTCACAGAAAGTGGTGTTTACATCCTCACAAAAGTATACTTACTCTACTTATAATATGTCTTCTATTGCTCTTCCAGATTTAGTTAAAAGTCTATCAGTGGCGTTCAATAATAAAGAATATGAAAATTGTGAAAAACTGTTAGGTCCAATTAAAGTCGAATTAATCAAGCATAACCTTCTAATTCCCAAATTTCATGGATCTACAAAGGACATATCTGAAAACTACATCAACGATCTAAATATCACCAAACAGATACTTGAAATCGGTGCATTAAGTTCAATCTACTTATCTAAATTCGATACATATCAAAATTATTTCGCGCAGCTAAGACAATTTTATTTCAATGATATTGAAACATTAAATAATTCAAACAACAAATCTAAGTTGATCTCTCTATATCTGTTGATTCTTTTATCTCAGGGGGACGTAACTAGGTTCCACTCCGAGTTGGAATATTTGGATAAACGGATCAAGAATCTAGAAGACGATGAATTGTTGTCGTATCCGATCAAAGTGGACAGATGGTTAATGGAAGGTTCCTATCAAAAGGCATGGGATCTATTGGAAGCGGGATCTGCGGTGCCTGAATTGGATGTTTTCTCTAAAACTTTGATGGATGCAATTAGAGACGAGATTGCAGTAAATACTGAGTTGGCTTATGATAGTTTGCCACTAATTAATGTTAAGACGTTGTTATTTTTCAGTACTGAAAAGCAGGCAGAGTCCTTCGCTTTAGAGAAAGGCTGGACAATTAATAATTCTGTGGTTTATTTCCCTAAGACTGAAGAGTTGTTGGATAATGATAATATTAATGACGAAGTGGAAGAGACAACTGAAAACATGACAAAGATGGATAATAAATTGGCCCAATTGAATTTGATAAAGAAGACAATGGACTACGCCATTAACCTTGAAACAATCGTATAGTTGTATATACAGATATATAGAGACAGATTGTTTGTAAAAAAAAAAATAATAATAATAATATATTATGTAAGGTATCCTCCGATCTAATTGTTATTACCTTTTAATTATTTTTTGACTTATTGACAGGCTAAGTATAATAAGTTTCGCAGTGTTCACTAAACTCGAGTTGGTACTTGACCCAAACAACACTTTTTAAAGAGAAAAAGAATGCATGTTGTAACACAAGATTAAGAATAGTTGTTTTTATTATTATTCATTACATCATTATAAACTAATACATAAAAAAATATATAAATATTCACATAGATTTATAATATTGTTCATTTCATACCGACAGAAAGACCAGCAGATAATCTTTGTTCAGTCAAAGCGGCAATAACGGCGGCACCAGCACCAGAACCATCTTCAGCATCAACAATGATGATTGGGTACTTCTTTGGATCGGTTTCCTTCCAGCCGTAGATATCCTTCAAAGCTTGGTGAGCCTTTTCTTTGAAGTTTGGATATCTTTGCCAGACGGAACCATCGGCAGCAATGTGACCGGTTTTGTAACCTCTCTTTTGACAGATAGCAGCGATACCACAGACAGATAATCTGGCGGCTCTAGTACCAATGGCTTCACAGATACGTCTGATAACCTTACGTTCAGCAACGGTAGTGTCGACACCCAAGTCCTTCTTCAATAATTCTTGAGTGTTTTCCAAGTTTTCGAATGGATCTTCTTCGATTCTAGCTGGGTAAGAGGTATCCATGACGTATGGCTTCTTCAACTTGGTTAGGTCTTGACCCTTTAAGATTAAGCCTTGGTCGTGTAAGTCTAACATGGCTAATCTTAACAATTCACCTAAGTAGTAACCGGAAGTCATCTTTTCGAAAGTTTGTTGACCTGGTCTTGGAGATTCTTCATCGATTTGGATATCGTATTTTGTTCTTGGTAAACAGACGTGTTCGTTATCGAAGGAACCGTATTCACAGTTGATGGCCATGACGGATTCTGGTGGAATATCATCAGCTAATTTACCTTCCAACTTTGGAATGTCCTTAACGACATCGTAGTAAGCACCGTTGACACCAGTACCGAAGATAACACCCATCTTAGTCTCTGGGTCACTGTATAAAGAGGCGACTAAAGTACCGGTGGTATCGTTAATCAAAGCGACGACTTCAACTGGGACGTTTAATTTAGTCATGGAGGCGTTCAATAAAGCGACGACATCGTGACCTTCGACGTTTGGAATATCGAAACCTTTAGTCCATCTTTGTAAGATACCGACATTAATTCTGTCTTGAGAAGCTGGGTAAGAGAAAGTGAAACCTAATGGTAACTTACCTTTAACTTCACCATGGTAAGTTTCTTCGACGAAATCCTTCAAAGATTGAGCAATGAAGTCGAACAATTCGTCACGGTTTCTAGTGGTTCTGATGTGGTCTGGCAACTTGTACTTGGATTGAGTAGTGTCGAAAGTGCAGTCACCACCCAATTTGACCAAGACGACTCTTAAGTTGGTACCACCTAAGTCGATAGCAAGGTAGTCACCCTTTTCTTTACCGGTTGGGTAACCGATGACCCAACCTGGAATCATTGGGATGTTACCACCTTCTTTGGAGTTACCTTTGTTCAATTCAGAGATGAAGTGCTTGACGATAGCTTGCAATTTTTCAGTCTTGACGTCGAAAGCATCTTCAATAACAGCAGAAGCTTCAATTAATTCCTTTGGGACATCGATCATAGAACCCTTTCTTGCAGGTGGCTTCTTTGGACCTAAGTGAACCATTTTTCTATTTTTTTATATGTGAGTTGAGTGTGGGGTTGTAAGGAAAAAAAAGTATAAATAAATAGTTGAAGGTAAATTAGTATCTGCAATTGACACTGATTTCTTTCGTTGGTTTTATTTTTAGTTAGCGAAAAAACATAAAACAAGAATTGATAATGGGGACTACAACAAGGAATTGAAAAACTTGTCAGTAAAATATCTGCTATTTATATGAAAGGAAAAGGGTTGACGAAATATACAAGAACAAGAATATAATAACGATATAATAAAAAAATTTTTTTGTTTACATGTTCCTTTCAGAATTACCCCTGTCCATTCAGTAAAAAAAACAAAGACAAGCATGCTGGTACTATTGACATCCACTAAATAGATAACAGGGATACGATGTAACAACAACGATACAAGGGGCAAAAGACACACGAAATACACCAATCATCCATAAAACAGACAAATATTATAGCAATAATAATGGAAAACCATATTTTATTCTATTTTATTCTTCGAGAAAAATAAGATCACTTTTCTTTTCTTTTTGTTCCCACCTCGAACAAAAAGCAAAAGGCAAAAAAAAAATCAGTTGATGTTCCAACATCCATACACCATTGTTTTGTTTACACTCCACGAAAAATTTGTTCACCCCATTGTTCTTATTATTTCTGCCTTGTTCGAGAGAGATAATCTTGCACGAAAAAAATAAAAAAACAGGAGAAACAAAGAAAAAGAGAGAAAAATTTTCTAAACAATAGACAACTTTCCCCCCTTGCCAAACCAAAAAAAAAATGAAGGTAAAAAGAAAAATCACCCCACGTTTTTTTAGAAAGAAAGAAATTAACGTGGGGGGCAAGAGAGAAAAATAATGACAATAGAAACAAAAAATTAAAACATTAAAACATTGAAAAACCCACACACCTCTTTCTCTCCCCACTTTTAATTCGTATTGTAACAACTTTTGTGTTGTTGTTATAGGTAATATTCTATTTTTTAAATGGTGGCCTTCCTCCTTTCTGGCTAATAATCTTAAAGGTTTTTTATTCAAAGAAACATTGGCTTTATTTTATTTGGTCTAAATTGATCGATTAACGTTGTTGATCTTTATGGTTTTATTCAAAGAAACAATGTTTCTAAAGTTTAAATAAATCACGGTGTACTTCCTTCTCTTTTTTTGATTCTGTAACGATGGGAAACTTTGTAAAAGTTTTTTTTTTTCTTTTTTGGAAACAAGATGTACCCCACATTTTATTCATTTTATTATACTCTTATTATTATTGTTATTTGTTTTGACTTATTAATATCTTTGAAGAGCTAACCACTGCTTTTTTCCGATGTTTGATTCTTTGGAACGTTACCATAGAAGGTCCATTTTTTTTTTCATTCTTCTTTTATTTTTTCGTTAGTTAGAGTTTTGAAAAGAAAATGCCGGGGGGAATAATGTTGTGGTATTTTCAATCATGCTTACTGTTTCAAATATTATCGTTTGTTAGTATCGCCAATTGTATATGAATTTTATTTCATTTATTAAAATCTACACTTGGCTTATTTATTTGATAACTTCTTACTCAAATATGAGAAAATGAAATTTAAAAGTGGAAACGTTCAAAAAAAAAAAACAGTGTAATTTAATAGATTATTAGTATATATATATAGGAGAGGCTGGATATACATATATATATGTCTGTGAACCTTTTTTCTTTTTTATTTGCCCTCAAGAGACTCAAAACCTGCTTAGATTGTAAAGCTCTGTTGAAGGTACTTTTTACTCAATGACTTGTTTCTTTTTGAATAGGAAACTGTAACACTCTGTTGAAACATTATCCATTGACCACTATTTTTACTATTAATTATTAAGAGGGTTTTCCTCATGGAAAAAATTATTTTTTTTTTATTGAAGAGAACCCCACAACAAATAATTTGTTGTAGTATTGTCAATATCAATTTGTATGTTTGTGTTTGTGTAAATGTAGTAATGTATTTTTTATCAGACTATCTTTATTTAATAAGTACTTGTATGTCCAGATGTTGAATTTGTTTTTTTTTTTCCTTTTTTGATTGATTTATATATATATTCTTAAATTATATCAAAACAACTCCATAGTAGTATTTTTCTTTTTTCTTTTAAATATATATATTGGTTGATCCATTTAAAAGTTTTCTTTATAAGAAATAATTAATTCTTACATTTTGTCAATATTAATTTTTTTTTTTGTTGAATTCAAGAACGTCTGTAGATACAATAAAAGCTGCTTTGTTGACAAAATTTAATTAAATAGAAATCTTCAAAAAGAAAATTACCAGAATATATCTAGAGTGGTTGTTATTTAATTGTATAATTTAAAGTGAAGATTATCTTATATTTGTTTGTCCTTCTGTAACGTTCTTCTTAATATACTTGAATGTTATTTTTAATTTTTCATAAAAAATTTAGTTCATTTATATACTTTGGTTTTTTTTTTTGCTAAGTAGAAAAATATAAATTTATACGTATAATAGTGATAAGACAAAAAAAACACAGAAAAATATACAAAATATTAAATATATAAATATAAATGTAAATATATATAAAATAATATTATGAATTTCCCCTTGATTTATTTGATACTGACGAAATAGAAAAGTCTAGAACACAATTTGATGAACCACTAAGCTTTCAAAGACATATGATCTCATGATAATATATCTTGTTGCAAAAATATATCCATAGTAAATTTATCATTAATAAGATGTTTTGAAACTTAAAAGAGATTTTCCAAGCTTCCCATTACGTTACTATTGTAATCTGTCAATTACCACTGAAATGAGTACAGTGGCAAATATTAATTTACTATACTTTTTGATTCTCATTCCCATACAAATATAAGGAACATGAAGTAATCGATAATCAAAAAAAATATTTCTTCATTAATTTTTACATAGCGATATACTTTATATAGTGCATGGGAAAATTAAAGAACTTATATATTACCAAAAGAACATCTTTAAAGTTAAAAGCATATATAACCATCTAATACATACACAAAACTATTTTAAGATAATAATGTTTGGTAATAATAATATTAGTAAAAGCAATAATTCTTATCAAAAGAATAATTCACTACGATAAGAGTTATTTTTTTAAACGTCATCAGTTAAAAACAAATATCTTTTTTCAAACATTGGCTTATTGATAATACTTCTGGTATTCAACAAATTGAATCATCTTGGAAGTCCACTAGATGCCACCAGTTTTTTTTTGGAAAAAAGCTACACTTCATTTGTTCATAAAAATATCCCAAAAAGAAAAACAAAACAAAACAAAAAACTCATGTGCAATATATATAATTGTTTATGACTCTTCCAATAAACAGGTTTTCAATTTTTTATTATAATCTCAGAGAAGAACTGTACCACTTCATTACGCCTGGAGTGAAGTAAAGTTCACATAATTTATTTTAGGAAAGTATATTTAATACAAAGTTAATAAATAAATAAAAAAATTTGCTTATGAAAATGAATTTCACCAAGTGACTTTGATATGTTTTCTATGCCATATATTTATGTACTTAACCTTGTAAAGGAAATTCGAAGAAGTATAAAAGATGATAAAAATTTGACAAAACAAGGTCTAAATAATAAATGTCATTTATGTAAAGAAAAAATGTATACAAAAGGAAAGCTTTTAGAGGGAAAACCATTATTGAAAACATCGAGTTTGGGACAGAGTGTCAATCAGGTCAAAAAGTAGAATAGATTATAACAAAGAAAAAAAAAAAAGAAACATATATGATACTAACAATAATTAAACATTATATTTTATTTCTTCTAGTATTATATATGATAGGGGTCTTAGATCTGAATTTATTGTTTTTTAATATTCAAGTTTGATTAATCATATCGTTAAATTATTATTCAGGTTTTAAAAGGGAGATAATGTACCGTGAAAACATATCTTTATGTAAAAACTTGCAGAATAGGTCAAAAACTTTTTGTGTGGGATAATAAAGGTATATAAAGACTGCTAAGACAGTTTTGTGGAGTTACAATTAGCTTAGGGTAACGTAACAAACCACTTTGTTTGCCTTTCCAGGTAAGAGGAGTTTTTTGGTTGGATTTAAAAGTGCATGCATAGTTTCCAGTGAATGAGTAACTGAACAGGAATAAACTAAAGACAAAATAAGATCTCCTTTTGCTGTTAATTTTGTTGGTAGAGTACCTCTGAAGAATTGCAAATATTTATACTGTTTTCAAACAACAACAAAAAAGAAGCTGCAATTGTATGTATTCAGGGTTGGTATCCTTTATTTTTGGTAGATAGAGTTTTTGTATGATTTTACAATACATAAGGAATAAAATATTTGCATATATAATAATTTTTTTTAATTGATTCTTACAAAATTTTACCTACATATTTTTTTGTAATGTGTAGTAACCACAACCTTTCATTTGTAGTAGTAATATTTTTAACAAACATATTATAGTATTTATTTTAAAAATGTTATTTCTCAAGCAGAAAAAAAATTCATGTCTTGTTTATTTATTATATTCCTAAATTTACAGAATTTATATCAAATTGTGAACAACTGTAACAACAAAAAGTGTTGTTATTCAAAAGGTCATTTTTATTTTACACTTTATAAGAAATAGGTATAAGAAGTTGATACAGTAAATTTGAATTATTAATATAGTTTTTACCCTTTAAAAATAATAATTTTTTATAAAAATATCTATATATATAACTTTAAGGATTTTTAAAATAAAATAATTTTTGATAAGAAGAAATATATAAAAATTGTCTATTAATAGGTGCATTTATAATATATTTTCAAAATGAGTAAATGCACAAAAACAATCTATTGACGGATACAGATTCAATATTTTTTTTTGGTATACACATGTGACATTGAGAAGTACACTCATTGCCATAATTCTATTAGGTAAACATTATATGCTACGACAATACTTTTGGGTACACTTAGACTATAAAGTTCATATTCCCTAATAATTAATAAGATATGATATTTCTAACCTAAAGTATTTTCAAAACAGTAATAATATTTAAGTAAGTGAGCCTCTCAATAATATTATATCTATGTTATAACAATATTTAAATTAAGCATGTTATATTAATACAATTTTGAATTAAGATAAAGGTGTAAGTTATTCTTATGAGGTGATATTTTTAATTTCTTTCTGCCTTATTCTTTTTTTTTTTTTAAGAATGACTAACTGTATTTTGTTATCTTTGAGAAGAAAGGGATATATTTTCCATATTTTTAGTGATGTTAGACATTGTGATGAGTAGATCTGTTAATTCCTGATAATAATATTCTGGTTATGTTTTTAAGTGTAAACTTCTTCGGTTTATTCTATGTATGATACTATACATTATATAAACCTATATATATGGTAAAATATCTATCTATTCCTTCTTTATATATAAAATAAATTACCGGAAGATAAACTTTTCTCCATAATAAAAATATAGTTCCAATATATGGAACAGTTCTAGCATAATAAATAAACAATTAGCATAGTAATCTCCTAAATTGGAAAAATTCCAGCAACTACATTATCCAAAAGTACCTTGTGGAAATACAAACATTTACCAACAAAAAGAAAATTGTGTAATGAGATTCTTTAGCCCTCCTAACTTTAAGAAAAAAAATATGTCTAATGTAGATCTCTGATCATCAGTTCATAAAATATCTTCTTTTAATTGCATTACACTCTTCTCACTAGATCAAAAAAAAAAAAAAAACACTCTCAAACTGGGAAAATATTTTTGACAGCATAAAAAGAGTTTTATAATTTTTTTTTTGATTAAGTACAAGTCTTGTGGACTGAAAGAAAGCTTCAAACCAACTTTTCTTCTATTGCTGGAATAACCTGGCTAAAGACTTTGAAGATTATTATGATATGAACCACATTTTCAAAGAGGTTTTTAGAAAACATCAAAATAGAAAGAGATATTAATTATCAGCTAATAAAAACAGGGATATATATAAATGCTCCCAATAAAATCCCAATGAAAATATTGGGACCCATATATAATAGTCATCTAGAAAAAAATATTGAGGAAATTATTTATAAATTAGCTAGCAAATTTTTAAGAAATACCAGCTAAGGGAAAGCGGTATTTCATCGTCCCATGTAAGAAGAAAATGGGGGAAATATATACAAGCTTTTTTGGTAGTAAAAATGAAGTATGTATGGCGGATACCAATGTCAAAAGAGAAATTAAAACAAAGATATCTTGAGATTTCGAAAATGTAGATTCAAAGGCAAGAATCGTTGTGGGAACCAAACTTCTTCCTAATAGACTAGACTGCACTCCAGTCAAATTGGTATGTTTAGCAGACTGCAAGGTCGATGCAATTGACCATTTACAAATGGTAGGGAAATTTGAAAAGGTAACTATGTTTAAATACTTACGTCTAACAAAAACGTTTTGCACCAATTCAAATCATTGAATCGGGTGAATATTTAGAAAATAAGAAATGAAAGGACGGTATGACCAAACAAATTGCAGGTTTTTACAATCTTAAATATTCAGGTCACAACATGTGTTGCTTAAAAGAAATAGTTAATGACAATATAATTGAAATAAAAAATGTTGTTTCAAATCCAGGAAAAAATCATAGATATGAAGATTAATTTGAGATAGACGAAAATTCTAGAAAAAAAAAACGTAGATATGTATTCATATACAGAACAATGGTTATCCTCTAACTAAAAGATGATTACTTTACGAATCACGTACAAATACCCCACCGTACCAAAACAAAAGATAGATATCACATTTGAGTTCGAAGAATATGACTTCAAAACAAAGAATTAAAAATACCACTAACACAATGTGTCTAACAAACAAACAAAACAATTCTAGGATTACCAACACAATCACCAAGATTACCCTCAAGAAAACCACTGACAACTCTAGTGACAGTGAAGATAAAACATATATTTTCAATAATGACCTCTCTACCATGTCTTACACCCCAAAACTCACCAGCCACTTCTAATACACAACCCCTAACGGCTCATCTTCCAATATTATGGTTACTCTTTTGCAGATACCTATATTATTGTTTCAGCCTCCACCATTAAACCAAGTAGAATATCCCACTTTTCGGTTTTATATTATGTCTCTTTGGGAAAATGCTCTTTCGATATTACCCCTAATTTATTAACTTAACTGTCTAATAAATTACCAGCAATACCACAGCCTAATACCTATATTTTACATGATTCCAGTCTCTTCACAGCACAGTTGATAGTTTTTCTCGTCTTTTTCATTTACAACTCCATCCTCCTCTGGTAGATTCTTCCCAAGTTCTGTTACAAAATCTATTACCTCTTGTTCTTCCTTCATAAATAAAAATTACACTTCGTCATCCACATCATCCTTATATATTAAGTCTTCTTCTACTACTACTTGCCTATTCAATGCTTTAATTTTTACTTTAACCGTAATTCGCATTATTATTTAATAAAATGACACAAGTTCTAATTCTATATTCTGCTTGATCTATGAAGACACTCAATTCCTTTATACCAAGTACATTTTCTACTCCCACTTCTTTGAATACAATCTCAAAATCAAGTGTTAACAATGAATTCACTCAATCACACATCAAATTGCTCATTTGTAGAAAGATTGTTAAACTCCTTTGTTATGTTGGACATGTTAATTCTATTATACAAAGTTCTATTGCTGAGTCTCCTTGGTTCTCTTGACCAAGGTATTATTATATACTTATTAATAAAACATAAAATTTCCTTTCTATAAATGAATTGTTTCTATTTCTATTCCAATGAAAAATTTTCTCTTAAATATTTTGTTATCACCTGCGTAGTAGTGAAAACGTCGTACATAATGACTTCAGTATTATAATTGTCAAAGGAAGTACTCAGTATTCCAGCACAAATCATGATCAGACTCGATAACTAGAGGAAATAACATAAATATACCGACGTTTCGACATCTTAATATAGATTTAAAACCGTGTAAACATTCGAAAGATATTAACAAAAGAAAGTTAGTAATATTTTTTAAATGATTCTTTGAGGTTAGATAAGGTTTATCCCTTAGGAAAAATGTGGTGGGTTTAGATCTGTGACGATTTTTGCAGTGGCATTAAAAAACTCCCTCTTACGCTGAGCAGAAATTGCATGGAGAATAAAAAATGGGTGGATAATTTCTCATACCAGTGATGATAAAGTATTAGGAGAATTTGTCTTAAAAATTCTGATTCTGTTATTGCTGGTTTAAACTGAAACTTCTTTTATTTGAGGTATTAATACTTTGTTAGTACGAGATTTTAATCAATTGAGTGGATATATGAATTAGGGATCCTTAATTAAAATATATGAGAGGTTTCACACAGTGTCAAAATCAAATATTATGATGTTAACAAGTTAATCAAATCTGGAGACAAAAGAACACAGTTAGTAGAGTTATGTGTAATGTAAATGCTTGGTCTTAATGTCATATGGTTTAAACTTGAAGAAAATGTGTATTTTTGGTTAGTTTTTATTTAGAGGTTCATACAACACCATCACAAAATGGGAACTAATTTGATAAGAAGTAGTCCTATTGCTAATGCTATTATTAGCAAAGTTTTATATTGTGATTGCAGATAAATAGTAATGTATCAGACTAGAAGTGATGTTTTTTGGTCACACAAATACTTTGACATAAAGTGATATAAAATGAAAGAATACGTTAAAAGCGAGAAAGAAAGTACTTTGGATCATCGATTATATGAGGATCGTTATATATATATATATATATATAAACAAGTATCAAATATCATTATTAATTATGATTTGCCACCATAGCCATCCTAAGGATATTTGGTAATTTATCAAGTTAAACATATTAGGGGACTTAAAATATCTTATTTAAGTTTCAGGGGGGTGTAAAATATCTTACTAGTGATAAAAGTTTTTATGGTGATATTTTAGGTGTAAATTATATTATTATGCGAACATATATCATTAAAAACATATTAGTTCATCATATGTTATTCTAGAACATTCCTTTTTGGCAAAAGCATTTAGAAGTAGTGTCAAAAATAAGTAAAGCATTAATAGGCATTATTACCAGATTAAGAAATACTCTAGAGACACTATTGACTAAGCAATTTAAAATATTTTATTTTAACTTCAGGGGATAAAAAATTATTATATCTGAGTTGAAAAAGTGTTATTAGTATGTTGAATTCATACTATGTTAATTATTGCTGTTATACATTCCTAACTAATGTATAGTAGTCTAATAGTTCACCCATATTAATATTTACATTCCCTATTAAATATGCTTTGTTTTTGCAGTGATTCTTAATGAATATCGATAGACACATAACAAATTCAATATTTTAATTTTAGAGTATTATATCACAAAAAAAAAAGGTAAATAATAACTGAAGGTTCTTTTGAGTGGAAAAAGAGTATCAGTTAACATATAGCAAGAATAATTTGTTTTCCACCAAAAATCTCCATTTGGTCATAAATAGAGTGTAATCAGTTTAGTAATAATAATAGTATGAATTGAGGGAAATGTCACATAACTAGCCAAAATACTAATATAGTATAGTGTATCTAACCAACTTAGCACACAAATGTAATCTTCAGTCTATACCATTCTATTTCAATTGTGTAATCTTCTCACTCTAGTAACAAAAGTAACCAAAAAACAAATGAATAATAAGAGTATATCTACTATATTCTCGTATACGTACACACAGAATAGTATACTTAACGCTCAATATATTAAGACAGACCCCCCCCCACACCTTCGAGCACAAGTTCTCCACTTTCTTGTCAACGATAGAATTCATTTTCAAAGAAACACATTCTTACAGAAAAGACACCTTTTTAGGAAAACAAATATCGGACTTGGAGAAAAATACAAAAGACCTTGAACTGGCGAAGAGTTTCTTAAACAGGAATGTTCGAGATCTCGCTTTTTTTATTTTTATTTTATTTTTTTTTTCCTTGTCAGACGTTTTTTTCCCAAGAGCTAACATAATCATATTGTTTTTGGAATTCCATGTATTCTTCTTTAACCTTACAATAATCAAGACATGTATTCCTTTTTTTTTTTTTTTATTTTACCGTTAACAGTACTTTTACCTCTCCCACCCAAGACATATGTACGTTTTTATCCAACTACCACAGTAGAAATTTACAATAAAATTACCATTTTGCCATATTACAAGTTTTCTCTTCAAAAGTGTACATTAAAACTTTATCTTTCAGTATGATAATGTCAAGAAAAAGAAATAAAGAAAACTATTGTTCGACAAAACCACCTGACTTACCCATGACTTTTTAACAGTTTTTTCCCCGTCTAAGATATTATTTATCATTCTTAATTAATTTTTTTCCCTTTTCTATTATTTTATTATTAGATACATTAAAAGAGTGCTTTACTGGATTTTGAAATCCACATAAGATAATAAATTTTTTTTTTGGTGAATATTCTATGTGACTAATATTTGTCTTGTGCTAATACCTTCTTTTTTGCTGCATTGTATTCGATTCTTTATGACAATCACGAACATTCACTTGACTTATCTATATTTCTATTCATTTCAATTACATTGTAATAGTGCATTTTCTTTTCCCTTTCTAATTCTTTTTAAATGATAAAAGAAGGACAAACCCCCGCTCACTGTCCAATAAAAAAATATACGTTATTGAACAAAAGTGACTATTCTCCTTGAATATATTTGAAGGAAGAAGGGCTTTCTAACTTAAGAATTTCTTTTATTTTAAGTTATTTTTATGCATCAGGAATGTTCTTTGCATTTTATTTTTAATACCCAGGATTCTACATTTCCTAAAATATCTTATAATTAAGAAAGATCTCAAACAATTTATGTTCTTATCCATTGTGGTCTTTTCTTCTTTCTTCTTTTTTCTTTTTCGATCAAAGCTAGGGAACTTGCACTAGAAGAGACGAAAGTTTCCAATTTTATCCTTTTAATTACAAAACAGAAAGAAAGAAGAGGGGCATATGGTAAGGTGACTTTTTTATGAAGGAATTAATTAGCCTATAATGGTATGAATTATTATTTTTTCGGTGCAAATAACCGAATATAAACCCCTCTTTATTGGTTACAATTAGCATCCTATAATAACTAATTTGTTTTTTTTTTTGTTTGCGAGTTTCTTTGTTTACTAATAACTAAAAAGCAATACTCTTAGACTTACCACACAATTCAAAATTTTCTTCTATTATAAATGTTTTGGTAATCGATTTTCTTAAAAAAAAATTCATACATTCCAAAAAGTATAAAAGGAAGAGTTCTTTTTTTAAATTCTTTTTAACTTTGTCTTTTGCATTTCAATTTCTGTTACCTCATTTATAAAATATTTTATATATTTTTCTTTTATTTCAATTAAGCAATAAAACACCAAAGAGAATTTGTATAAATAAGTCACAAACTTTCTAACTCTATTCAATAAAGTAGTCAGATAAAAATTTACTTCCTTCCCTTTGTGTTTTATTTTTACAATCGGCAATGAGGTTTTCGAACAATAATAATATTTTTCTGCTTAGAAAAAAAATTGTCACCATTCTTTTAATTTTTGGTACCTTTTTTAATATTTCTTTGGCTGATAATTACATTCCAGAAGGTGGTGCTGTAGCTAGGTTTTTTGAATATCCACTTCATGATACGACAAGTTTCAACAATTCAGAATTCCTTTTACGTGGCTTCGGTAAGAATAAATATCTCGGTGAAGTAACTGGCATCAGGAATATTTCTTGGGATTCAGGTTGGCCTGCTGTTGTGCCTCCATATGGATTTGACGATGTTTCAATTTCTAATTTCCTAGTTTCCGTTACTGCTTATTATTATGCCCCACAAACTGGTTTTTACAATATATCTCTAAAAGCGGATGACTTTGCTGCTGTTTTTGTGGGTATTTTGGGTGCAGATAGTTTTAACGGCATGCATTATTACAATTTCAGTGCTGATGAGTTTGTCGTTTCTAATAGTGGTTCTGCAGCTCGTGGTTTAAAACCAGCTTTTGGTAGGGCCTGGATGTTTGGGGGAAATTATTATCCAATTGAGATTATATATGTTAACTATATGGAAAGAGGGGTCTTAAATTTTGAGTTGACCCTGCCAGACGGTACAGTGGACACCCAATTTGGTGAGAGGCTATATGCTATACCCTACAGGGATATCCATTTTTTTTCTGATCAAGTTTCTTATAATAGTATCTATGAAACATTTACTAGATCAACTGTTTCAAATTTGACCACACCAACTACTGTCTCTACTAGTATTTATACAGACTGGGTAGATTATTATTCTGCAGATGTATATGTTTTTAATTATGTTGATGAACCATTGTCAACAACTGCAGCCACCACCACCGCTACCGACGTTTCTGCACCAACTACTTCTTCTTACACCACTCAGGTTACAGGTGGCATTGGCTCTTCCACCAGTGCAGGCGCTTCTGTGCCAATCACCTCCACTTACACCACTCAGGTTACGGGTGGCATTGGCTCTTCTACCAGTTCAGGTGCTTCTGTGCCAATCACCTCCACTTACACCACTGTTGTTACCGGCAGCTTTGGTTCTTCGTCTCCTGAGGTCTTCTTCAATTTCGATCTTGAAGTAGAAGTTAAGTATTAAAAATTCTAACTAATTCCATGGTGATAGTATGTTGTTAAATGTCGTAAAATGAACAATATACTTACTGTATTTTTTTTTTTACTAAAGATGTTTTGCAATCAATTGTTTTCTCATTGGTATTTTATTTAAAAAATATTTCAATGTTGTAATTGGATGCTTGTGAAAAAAAGAAAAAAAAAAATTCTAAAAGAAAACTATAAATTTTAATAGATCAATTTGTATTTTGTTTTAATACATTATATATATATATATATATTTTAATAAATACCAGCTCCATTTACATAGAAAATTCAGTCAAGAGTACTAAAGATATTAAATCTTATATATTCTAAGAATTACACTTCATGTTAACTATTATCATGAAGGTTTTTAATAGGGAATCTGTAGTATTAAAAATATATCAAAAATTATACTTATAATAGTAACTTTGTAGTATACAAATTTATTGACAATGAGCCCCTTCATTAAGCTTCAACTGGTGTTTTTTTTTGTTTTTTCACTGTTCAATCCTGATTACAATGATTAATTTAGTTGTACTAGAATCGTCAAGTGATGAAAAAATAATTTATATGTAAATACAGCAAAACATACAAAAGTGTTATTATTTGTTTCAGCAACTTTTGGTTATGTTTTTTTATATATGCAGTGGTAAAACCCCAGAAAGAGTGTGACGAGGAAAGCAGTTTTATCAATTCTATATAATATGTAACTATTATTTTTATATTTTATAAGATTCTTTAACGTAACCAAACGTGTATAGGATTACTTCAGACATAAATAATCTCAACATTTCTGACCATGAACATCTGCTATTAACGATTTTTTATTAAACACTCTTATACTTTTGTACTGAAATTCAATGATAAATATGATTTTTGTCATTATGTTTCTCGTCTAACTTTACCTGTTGAAATCTCTACACCTAACATTGTCATAATGTATATATCTAGTGTTATAAACCTGCAGATTTCTCCTAATGTAATTTTAACGAGATATTTAGGAGCAAATAGAATCACTTTTTTTAATTGCAGTAAAGAGATGGTTATCTATAGTATTAAATGAAACAAAATCAGCAAGTATATATAAAAGAAACTACAGGTAGTATTTATTTATGTGAACCAAAAGGTCTAGAGAACTAAGCATAATATCACTAGTATATGAACATTTTTATATGATTGCTTTCTATGGAGGAGTACTTGTAAAACAAAACAATATCCATTAACAAATTAAATATATAGTTAATTAATTACATAAAGGCCAGTGAAAAATTTTTTTAAGAAGGAATATATAATAGATACCACTATTGCTTATACTTGATATTTCATGAGATAAGTACGTGAAGATACCAAACCATTTAATGATGATGTTTCTAAGACAGTTGTGAGCATGCTTGCATCTTGCATATGTGGATATTAAAAACTATAAATTATTTGATTTGAAACAATTTACAAATGTTTTAAGGTGGTTTCCCAAAAATTTCAAAAAGTAGAGTAAAATTATTCCATAAGCACCTGGAGGCAGGGTTTGGCTGCTTTATGGAAGCATTTTATCGTTCCACATATCCACATGAGCCTAGACGACAGAATATCAGAAGGGTTTGACAAATCGCTTGGGACTTTCAGAGAATTTTATGGTATTGACACAAGATTTATGGAGTGTGGTGAGTTTGCCTTTTAAGAAATGTCTGATGCTTGCATGTTGTTTCATAAATTCATTGGTACTGATAAGGATATGGAGAAAAAAAGCGAATGCGTAGAAATAGATCCTCCGATAGACAATTACCACCTGATTGATGCTGGATATAAATATTTTGCAACCCATGATTTTCAGTTTAAATCTGATGATCAAAGAGAATTTATTAACATGGTTTTGTTGAATAATAGAAAATTGGTTGGACTTCAGGCTGTAACGTCTTTCGGAAAGTCCTTGTCCTTTATTCTGCCAATGATGGTATTAAAAGAACACTCCAAGGTTCATTACATACATTTTTGTTACGTCCCATATGAGTCCTTGAAAGTTGCCACATTAAAAAAATTGGAGAAAGGCGGGCTGATTGCCAGAGATATGACATTCTTCGTCAACGATAATGGTGGAACTGAAACATCAGTAGACATATTTGTTGGATGTCTTGAAACATTTAAGGATGGTTTGGTAGGTCACAAAATTGTAAACTGGGAGAGCTCATACTATTCCCGTTGCAAATTAGGTTATTTGGTCTTCGATGAAGCTCATACGTTTTATTTAGAATAAAAATTCAGAAAAAACTGTTGGCAATATTAAAAATCTTTCATGGAACAAATGGAAGATGATTGTGCTGTTATCTGCTACAATGAGAAGAGACTTGTTTAACAGAATCATAAATGACAGGTTTATTCCCACATACATTCAAAAAAATTGTAGGTATGTTAATTGTATAAGAGAAGTGCCTAATATGAATGTGGAATCAAACGTAGAGTGGGTAAGGCCAAAAGAACTTATTAAGAAAACAGTTAGGTTGATTAGCAAATTTCTTGCGAATACAACTGGTTCAAAAGCTGTTTTCTTTTTCAGTAAAAAAGAGACACTGCGTCAAGTTTACAGACAAGTTCAAAGTTGTAAAGAGGTTGAAATGGTGGATGCTGATTGCACGGAGAGTAGAAAAAGACAAATATTTAATGAGTTCGAAAATGAAAATGCGGACGTAAGAATTGTACTGGGAACAAAATTATTGTCCAATGGCCTGGACTGTAAGTCTATACAATTCATATGCTTGATAGATTGTTTTATTAACTGCATTGATTATTTACAAATGGTCGGTCGTATCAGAGATTGGGGGTTTATCAAAATTCTCACAGTTCTAGAAAAAAAAAGAATTCCTTACACCACTGAAATAAGTAGGTTGTTTCCAGTAATGGAATGGAATAAATGTATTTCAGAACAAATTGCTAAGTTTTATGGTGTTCAGAATAATGATCATAATAGTTGTTGTGGAAAATCAAGGAATGACCCAAGAATTGAGAAGCTAAAAGAAATTTTAACATATGTGGATGATATAGTTGTGGATGATGATAAATCACCTGGTGAAACAGAAATTGAAGACGATACGATCGATGGGGGGATTAAAAAAGAAAATTAAACAATTGCTTAGAAAAAAGGGAACTGATCAGTATATGAACACTTGGAAGGATGTGTTGAAAGAAGATAACTGTACAATAACACAGTATTTCTTGTTGAATATTGATCCAAAACAGGTTGTTTTGTGGAATGACTATACTTCTCCACATATCTGCGAAGAATGTTTAATGATGAAGCATAACGATATTCACTGTAGCCTGATCAATAAAACCATTGGAAAGTTAATATACGAATATTTGGCCATTAAAAAAAATAATTATCAGGGAGGAAGTATGTGCAAAGAAAAGAAAATACCTGATAAAAAGAGATGCTTGTCCTTTTTTGTTTGTAATCCTGCAAAGATCAAGAGATAAAGTGAAAAGTATTCTTGCACTATTGAATGAGATTAGGCTAGAATGCCAAAACATGCATGTGACATTAGAAGTGTATTTACAGATCCAGAAAGATCATTTAAGGACTAGTTTAGAATCATTTGTACCAGAAGAATAAACATTGTTTTATTGGTATTGAAAGGTACGGTAGAATATGCCCCTTCTTGGTACACTGATTTGTCTATTTATTATTCTTCGGTATTCAGAGATACAACAAATATTACAGAAGTTGCCCAATTTGAAGACAGTGCCATCTTTGCGATTTACAAACGACATGTCCTATATGATGTTGAAGCGTGGTTTCAGTGCCAACATAGAAGTGGGAGGGATGAGTCATCTTTACATGAACTACTATTTGATTTGCAGTATACCCCTGTTTTAATAATGCAGGTATGTGCATTATATGAGAGTGAATTGTACAAAAATGCTTTGAGAAAATCTATTACAATTGAAGATAATGATATTCCCCGATCATTTTCTATTTTCTTTAGATACATATCATAGTAGGCCCTATATCTTGGCAAGCGTCTTCCTCTGTTTCTTGTATTTTTAGGAATCGCATTGAATGATTTTAGCGGCTTACAAAGGGAAAGAGAAACAGAAATATTAAGAAATGAAGTAGAAATCTTGAAAATAATGATGAATGTAGTTTTCATGATTATTGTATAGGAAACAAAAAAACAGTATCACTGAAAAATCACTAATTTAGCATAATTCCACTAATAACGATATTTGATGTTCGAATCATGCATAAATTATAATAAAAGGAATATAATAAATATAAGTTAATTAATAAACTGGTTATCCTCCAACATTAGCGCTTGACTCATATCAATAGTGAATATGAAATATTAGTAAATAAAAGGAGATTTTTTTTTTTTTAAAAGAATGGATTGTGCACCCTATATGGCAGTCGTTGATTTTGCTTCAAATACACTATATAGATGAGCGAATGTAGGAAAAAAATGCCGAGTAAAATGCTGTTCGTGCATTGGGTGTAGAAAAATGATCGAGCAGATGTGGGAAAAAGGAAAATCCGGTTTTTTTGCAGTGTTTTTTTCTAATTTTTTTTATTTTTTGATTTTTTTTATTAGGTCTTGCGTCGTACGGTATACATATATAATGCAGTAAAACTAGGTTTTTTATTTTATATAATTAGGTTTGCGTATGAGAGAAGGCAGAAAATATATCTCTTTCGAAGAAATAATCTCAATATATAACATGACAGTTGTCCTCAGCTGTTTCACCAATAGCAAGTCAGTTGTGTTATTGGACAGGAAAATGCACCTTAAACAATTATAGTCTATTTTGTTTCTAAAATAAAAATTTATGACCGGAGTTCTTCGAAATGATATGTCGATGTGTTCCAGAGTGTTAAAAATATTCTAAATAGTATCCATTATATATATATAAGCCAATGATTAAAGGATTCATGCTGGTGAAAAGTTTTCAAGTCATTTAATAAAATGGATATATAGTGGCAATGTGAAGATATTTTTGTTCAAGACGTTCCTTTTTTTATTTATTTATTAGTCGATTGATCCTTGCAAATTTTGTTGAATATGCAAAACATTCATATTCTCAGAATCGAAAGTTGTTATCTATGAAATCTTATGAAAACAAGGATATTCTCTGAAAATATTCAGTTAATATTTCTATCATAGTTGATCGTAAAATATAAAACAATTTTCTGGTTATAGATATTGCTTATTGGTTTTAGTTTTTCTATACAGATAATTGATGGATTTAATATCATAGTTTTTTAAGGAGAAGTACTATACCTACTATTATTATTAATAGTGGATATTGTCAACCATGTAAACAATAAATGTCAGAGGCAAGTTATTTATTGTAAAAAGTAACGAACATTATTTTTTTGTTAGAAACTTTTTCAAAAGGAATAAACCATCTCTTCATGCATAGTTCATTTTTAAAGAAATTTTGGTGTTCCTTCTGACTAACTTTTCACTTGGTGCATATTTACCTCTATGAATTATTTTATTGTGGTTGTTATTAACAATCGACTGTACGATGAAAATTTTTGTATTTTTCTGCTGGTGTATATAAGATTATCTCATATTGGTTTGTTCTGATATTTCATAACTACTTGACAAGTGATATTTTATATTAAAAAGCAGAGCACTTTTTACTGTTATATTTGGAGAGATGCTAAATGTTATTTTTCATCTACAAGAAGAATAAGATAAGAAAAGTGGTAGATATCAAGCCTATTGGTGCACTTAAGAGTAAAAATTTACCTGAGATAACTTACCAGTAAGTTTGTTTAACTAAGGTATTCCACTAAAAGTTTGTGTAAAAAAAAAGTAGAAGTAAAGTATGGGTGTCTATAGTGGTGTGGTAAATATTTTAACCATCTCCAAATAGCATAGGTTAGAATATTAGTAGAGACTATACATAGGAAAGCATGACTGTAAAAACCGTACTTAAACAACAGTATGGAATTTTAATAAAAGTTCCGTGAAATTGCAACATATTTCTACACATCCGATATCTCGGTTTAAGATGCAATTGAATGAATTTCTTTTTTATGTTGACCTCTACTACTATATATTATTTAAAAAGATTTGAAGACATAAAAGACTAAGTATTATTAAAAAATTTTTTTACATTACATGTCCTACCTCTGGTGTTTGAAGGACTCTTGCTGATCAGAATAATGTAATTCACTAAATGGGATTTGCATAAAAAGGTAAATTAACAGTAACAGACCAAAATAAAAATAATTCAGGATCCCAATATCAAACCAATCTATTAGAAAAGAAAGTAAAATTAAATATAACACACACATTATAATAATAAAAGCAAAGCGGTCCACTCATAACATATCATATAATAACTCATATATTGAATGGGTGGTAAAATATGTTACAATTAAGGGCTCTTCATCATCTTTAAAAAGTTTTGGTAATATGGCATATATTATTAGTACTGGATATGCCACAGTAGAGTTGTTCTTTTCTCAAGATCGAATTAAAAATAGTATAAAAAATTCAGTCTTTAGTGTCTTTTTTTATTCCTTAGTTTGTCATAATATCTCGAATTTATTTTTACTAAAACTTTTGTTAGTTAGGCAGAATTCTTTACCTATGATGCAGTGAAATAGGCACGATTTGTTTTATTCATTTCGTAGCAGTGACTCTTGTAAAAAAAACAATTAAACAATTTCTTTTAGTCTGCCTGTAAATGTAGAATTTTAGTACCCAGTGTTTAACGGCTACTTGCAATTGATTGAATTTTTAAGATATGTTGTGTTTTTGCACAATGAATATTACTACCAATTTGTATGTTACTGTTGATTGCAAATGACTGTTGTGCAAAACCTTTGGAAAAATAATTATATCTTTGTCAACTAGTACAAGCTTGTGAATATGGAACTCTCTATTATTGGAAAAATAATAATTTCTCAAAATGATGTTTAAAAAATTGTAACATGTTTGTTGGTTTATAAATGCAAATATAAAGGTATATTGACCATGTCATTATGCTAGTTTGACATACCAATGAAGTATGACTGGATTAGTCCTACTGGTTCATGAGGTACGAATAAATCTAATCATGTTCATATATCACTTTTCTTCCATATATATTTATTTTAGTTTCGCCTTGTTGGAAGAACTTTTTTAAAAGTTGGCTTTTGTATTATTGTGATATTCGAATTAAGTAGATTCCAATATGGTATATGTTTATGTCGGTGTGTGTTGGCTTGTGTTTTTATTTGTTAACCTCCATTTGTTTTTGGTAGTACTAGTTTTTTCTTCACAAAAGTTTCTTTCAGACCTTGCAAATTTTTTCTCCCTTTTTTCTCTGGCTTTTTTTCTTATTTCATTTCACAAAAAAATACAAGGAGAAGAGAAAGAAATAAAGTACAAACAGTGTGAAGTGATTCACAGTTACGCAAAATAGATTAAGTAATAGTGTAGATGTTGATTATTTTAGGGCATAATGTGTAACATAAGAGTATAACTGAAAAGCCATAACCTCTTTTGTTCTTAAAATAAAAATCTATGTTCATTGCTTTTTGGGATAATTTCGAAGAGTGTTAAAAATATATTCGAAATAGTACCCACTGAATATAAGTAAACAAGTGATTGAGGGATTCAACCTGGTAAAATGTTTTCTAGACTTCAACCAAAGTTGGACATATAAAGACAGTAAGGAGATGTTTTTGTTCGAAAATTTCCAATTTTTGCTTACAATTTGAATGGTCTCAACAAAGGTTGTTGAATATGCAAAATAGTCAACTTCTCAAAATCAAAAATTTGTTTTTAAGCATTCTAATGAACACGAGTATATTCTCTGAAAGTATGGGGTTTATATTTCTATTATAGTTGTTTTTTAAAAATAAAACATTTTTTTTTATTATAGATATTTCTTATTAGTTTTAGTTTTACTATACTGATAATTGATGAAATTCATATAGATTTTTAGGAGTGTTATCTCACGATTATTATTAATAGTGAACATTGGCAGCCATGTAAACAATAAGTGTCAGAGGCAAGTTATTTAGTGTAAAAGAGAAGTATTATTTTCCTTTACATCATCCCTTTCCATCAAGAAAAAAAAAGATTCCTTTTCATCAGTTCATTTCTTAATATATGTTACTTAATTCATATTTTGGATAGTTTTGCGTTTGTGAATATTTACCACTATTAAATATTTTATTATGGTTGGTATTTACAATGAATAATGCCATGAAATATTTCATATTTTTTTTTTCTGCTGGTGTATATTATATTTAATGTTGGTTTGCTTCTACTATTTTGTAAGCAATTGACAAGTTAAGTTCTATATTCAAAACAGATCAATCTTTGGTATTTTATTTGGAGATATATTAAGTGTTATTTGTTGTTAACAAAAAAAATAAGATATGACAAAGGATAAAATATTAGCGTATTGATAAATGTAACAGTAAGCTTTCGCCTGATATAATTTACAAGTATAGTTACTTCAATTTGATTCTTAGATCAGTACTGTTTATAAAAAAAAATTAAAAACAGAGTATGGGTGTGTAGTGGTGCCTAAAATGTTTTAACTACTTCTAACTAACCTATGTTAGAATAGTAATGGACAAGATATACAGAAAAGCTTACATTTAATAGAACTAGGCAAACACAGGTATGAAACGTCTAAAGAATTCGAAAGAAATTGTTACATATTTTTACACATCTGATATCTCAGTTAAAGATGTAATTGCATGGATTTTCTGTGCTTTTTTTTCTCTATTAGTATATTTAATTGAAATGAAGTTGAAGACATAAACGGTTAAATTCTTATGTTCTTTTTGAAGTGCCTATTTTTTGATTAAAATAAAATAATAGACTAAAAGAGATGTGCACGAAAAAATACTGCAAGAGCAGTAGAGTTAAATGAAAAATCACACATGACAACAAATCCAAACCATCATGTTAGAAATGAAAATAACAGTAAATACAATACAAACATTATAAAAATAAAAGCATAGCATAGCATACAATAAAATATATATCGTATGGATGGTAAAATATATATATAAGGACTCTTCATCATCTTTAAAAATCTTTGGTCATATGACATATATTATTAGTATTGGTTTTGTCACAGTAGAATTGTTCATTTCTCAAGAATGAATGAAATATACTGTAAAAAAATCAAGCCTTTTATTGTGTTTTTATTCCTTAGTTTGTCATAATACGTCGAATTTAGTTTTGCTAAAAATCTTTCTCAACTTGTACAATATTCTTTATTTACGATTAATGAACTTTCCTTGATTCTTTCTTTTATGCTATAGAAGTCATATTTGCTTTACAATAATTAAACAATCTATTTTATTCTGCAAATAATATTAGTATTGTAATATTCATTGTTAATTGGACAGTTGTAGTTAATTCAATTGTTAAGGAATGTTTTTTTTTTTTTACTAACTAAGTATCATTCCTAAATTGTATATTACTGTTGATTGTGAATTACTGTTATGAGATAAATTAGGAATATTAATTATAACTTTGTCATTTAGCACAAGCTTGTGAATACTATTATTTCAAAAATAATATTTTATCAAAACGATTTCTCAAAAAAAAATTGTAACATGTTTGTTACTCTATAAATGCAAATAGAAAAGTTTACTGACAATGTCATTTCACTAGTTTAACATACCCATTGAAGTATGGTTGGGTTAGTCCTACTGGTTCATGAGGTATGAAGAAATTTAATCATGTTCATGTATCACTCATGTATATTTACTTTTGTTCTGTATTGTTGAAATAGAATTGTAAAAAATCAGCTTTTGTATCATTGTGATATTCGAATTAAGTATATTTTAAAATGGTATATGTTCATGTGGGTATGTGTAGCCTTGTGTTTTTATTTGTAAACCTCCATTTGTTTTTAGTAGTACTTGTTCTATCTTCACAAAAGTTTCTTTCAGTCCTTGCCAATTTTCTATCCTCTTTTCTCCTGTTTTTAACCTTCTTCGAGGTAATCTTCGTAAAAGAAAAAAATTTTTCGTTTATTTCGAGAACATGGCACCAAAAAATATCACCTTAAAAAAGACTCCTCGAAATATTTTTTCGTGTATTCTATTGTTTTAATAACAAGGATCCACAGTAAATTATCAACCTATTGTTCTTTTTCTTTTGTAAGATTTCGGGGTTCCCCGGGTGCTTTTCTTAATTGCAGAACAACAAAAAAAAGAAAAGAAATACAATAGAATCGGGGAGATAAAAAAACCTAGGAAAAAATAGAAAAAGTTACTTTTAAGAAACGGGAACGAAAAAGCATTTAGGGTTTGGTTTTTAAAAAACGGAAAACACAAAAAAATAATGGGATACTTTCTTAGGGTATGATAAACATTTTTAGGGTTTGGAACAAATATTTTATATACACCGTTTTAAAGGTATAAATGAGGTATTGCTGAGGAAAGAAGAGTATATTATGGGTAATTAATGATTTCAGAATAGTGTGGTACCATTTTGTTTGCATCAGAAGGTCTAGGAAGAGCCTATTTTTGACCGACAAATTTTAGGGGAATTTTCCCATAATAAAGAGTGTTATCTCAGGAAGTAGAGCAGATAGGACAAAACTTTGGCTGATGACCCCCCATAAAGTTTGGTTGAGAAGTTGAATGGAACACTTTTATTGAGGGAAGCACCGGAGTAGTTTGGTGAAACTGGAGGTGAATGTAGTATTTACATCGAATTGACCTTTAGTTTCCAAAAGTTGAAATTGGAAGATATTTTGAAAGGTAGTGGAATGTGTTGAAAAATAAACAAAATGTGAAAAGGATAGAAGAGTATATAGATTTAGGCTTTATTGCTGTAAAGCTTGCCAATATACATGAAACAATCTAAATAAAATATTTCAAATGATGAAAACAAAAGTTTTATTATACATATTTGTAAAAAAAAAAACCCATATAACCAGGAGATGGTAGTATTATACATACATATATATAAGAAGTCAATTATACACAGGATGACGATGTTCTATACTTGTCCACATAAAATATTTCCAATTAATATATATGTTGGTATTCAATTATTTAAAGAAATGTTATTTTTACTTCTTTTAATACTTTGTTATCCAATTATTACGAAAAATTACCGGTTTGTTATATATATATATATATAAATATATATTTGGTTTTATAGAAAGAAGTAAAGTTATAAGAAACAACAAACCTGTTTACTGTCAGTCTTTATTACTCTCAAACTTTTTATAATTTTGAGGACACTATTCTAAATTTTTCTTAAAAGTGTCTTGCTCCTAATTTGTTAACTAGAGCTTAGTTTGGGATATGAAACGATTAAAGTAAAATATATTTCATAATGGTATTAAAAAATTTATTATCAAAATATATACACATTAGTTGTAATATAATATTAAAGTTATTTTTTTCTATGTTTATTATATAACACAATATATTAATGTATAATAATGATAATATTTCCCCCCCTTAATATATTCCCAAATATATTATAATGTAATAATAACCATATAATTGAGTATAAACCTAATATATGTTCTCTATTATTCAATATTTAATTTTTGTTTTCAATAATTATACTCTTACTTTTTATAATTGAATAATAACTCTTATCAACTGTAAATATATTATATTATTGCAATATATTAACATAATATTATACTTTTCTATATATATTATATTATTTTATATTGAAAATTTTATCTAAGTATGTTTCATAGAATAACGAAATTCTTTAAAAGTATATTTTATTGCTAATGATACGATATATACATTTTATAGTTTTAAAAAAAATCGATTGATATGAATCTCTATGATAACAAAAGATACATAATATGAATATTAAACAAATATAATAATCCATAAATTCTAAGTTTAATATACACCGTATCTTTATATTAACATTAATATATATGTTAAAAAATCATAATATTTATAAATTTAATCAAAAAAAAAGTATATGACATTATATAGTTAATAATAATAACACTAACAATAGATGTGTAAAAAATATAAGAGGTGGGAATTAAATATGATAATTTTGAAATAATTTTTAAGAATACAGTTTAAGGTAAAACATAGAGGTTCAATAATATAACAAGTGTGCAAAGGATACTTAGAGTATGCACCTTATATGGCAGTGGTTAATAATACTTTAATACACTATATTGTTAAGTCAACACCGAATGTTTTGAAGTTATATAAAGAGAAAAATATTAAAGAAAAAGGAAATGGAAAAGTGAAAAATATAACGATATATATATAAACATAAGATAACAGAAAAGAAAACACGGTACGGTGTACATGAATGTTACAGTAACAAATGAGTATATTACAGTATAAAACTTTGTATGTGTATGAAAAAGGGTAGAAAATTTTATCACTTTCGAAGAAGTAATCCCAATGTGCATCACAGCAGTTGTTTACAACTGTTTCATCAACAGCAAAACTATTGTATTACTGAACATAAAAATTCAGCCTGACTTCTTCTGAAGAGTGGATTTCAATAGAGTGTAATTTTTGTACTTCATTTGTGCAATATCGTCAACATCTTCTGTCATAACCATTACAATGTTGTTTTCTAGTTTCAAAATATTCGTAGCAGAGCACCAGCACTTTCATTGTAATAACAATGTTACGTATGTTTAAAATAGAATTATATTGTGTTGATATTCTTTGTGCGACCCATCTTCGTGACTATAGTACATTTTGTCCGGTTAGTAGATAGTATAACATAGTATCCATTTATGGTAATACGAATAGCTGTATCATGACTTCTTGCTTTTTCTATATTTGTTTACCCATATGAAGTTAAAGGAATTGCTGTTTTTACTTTATCTTATACGTTTTTGTATTTATGCGACCCTATATTCTTAGAAAAAGAAAATGCATTCTACCGCTATGTTTTTTCTAAAACATGTAACATATTCATGTGGTCCCAAAAGATATGTCACAAAAGTTATTGATAGTGTCTACAAGGCTAGTTTAACATAAATATGAAATCTGGAGGGGCAGTGTCACTGGTTCAAGAGGTTTTGGATAGGTATATTTCTGTTCATTTTGCACCTTATATGTCTTTCCTTGATTTTGGAAAATTTCCATAATTAAGTTGACGCGATTTGGGAAAAGCTCGCCATAGTAAAAGGATTTTTTTGAGCTCATTTTAGAAAAGTTTTGAGCTCATTTTAGAAACTATTGTTCCTATTTCCTCTTTGGGACAGTGTAGGTGCTGGATTTGGAAATTTCTCGAGGAATTTTTGAGCTCATTTTAGAATCGCTAGGGTTTTCGTGGTTTTCGTGGGTTTTCTTGTGGAAAAATCAATTAGAGAAGAGGAAAAAGATAGGGTACAAGCACTTACAGATGGTTTACAGTAATAAAGATAGAGAAAAAAATAATGTGGAAGTTGAATATATTAGGACATGATACTACTATATTTATATAACCCTAGCCCTCTCTTGTTGTTGTTGGGAACACAGTTTAGTGTTTTGAAAAAATGTGTTGTTTTTTTAAGAAGTGGTAAAAAGTACTTTCAATTGTAACCATTGCATATATGCGAAGAGGTGATTGAGAAATGTAAACTGGTGAAATACACCCTCGACATTTAATAAAGTGGAGCATGTATATGCACTGTGAAGATATTTTTGTTCAAGACCTTTCTATTTTTAATTATTAATCGATTAGTGTCTGCGAATTTTGTGAAAAAAAAAATATTATATAACACATATTAACATGGCAATGCTGATATAATTAAGGGAAAGGAACATGTTACATCCACATATACTAGGTAACAAATATACATACGATCGAGATGTCCTATACTTGTCCAAATTAAATATTTCCAATTAATATATATTGGTACTCAGTTGTTCAAAGAAATGTCTCCATTACATCTTTTACAATTCCCCAACTCATTATATTGACAACAAAATATCACAAAGAAATATGGCTTCACTATGTTTATTCTTTTTGATTTTATAGAGATAAGTAATGTAAGAGGAGGGAATAAATTTGTTTAGAATCAGCTTTCACAACTTTCAAATGTTTCTAAAATATAAAGCTAATGTTCCATTTTCACCACCCTCACAAACTGTTGTTACATATCTTTGGATTAGAGATGAATTTGGGGTGAAATGTGTAATAAATATCAAATTTTATTATAATAACAAAGTACAGATAATTAGTATATTTATATTAAATGAAATATTATCAAAACTATTTTTCTCTCTACCTATATGTATTTTATCATTTACTACATTAATTTATAGTGTTACACCCTTTTGTTATTAATATATTCCAAAATAATTTTATAATAATAATAACCATATATTTAATACTATATAAATTATGTTTTAAAGAATATTCAACATTTAAATTTTGTTATCGTTTACCTAATATTTTGTTTACTACTAGTAAAACTTATATTTTATTCCAGTGAATAACATCTGTTAGACGTTTCTATAAGTCTACTGTTATTATAATAAACTAAGGTAATTTTACCTTTTTCCATATATATTATATTCGTTTATTTCATTATATTCAACTGCTTGGAATATATATTAAAGAAATACATAAACTGTATAGTTTATATCTAAATACCTGAATATAACATTTATATGATTATATAATAATTGGTTGGTTTGTCTGTCTATAATAATAAAAATACAATATATGAATATCAAATAAACATAATAATTAATATATTTTAAATCATATATACACAATATCTATGCATTAACAATAAAATAAATATATAAATATATAAATATATGTTAAAATATTAATAGGATTTATAAAATAATTGAAACATAGTGTATAGGGCTGTTACAATAATAGTAAACCATAAAATAGTATATAATATAATATGGAAAATATTAATATTGTAGGTGAATGAAAATAGGGTATATAATAAAGAGATGAATTGGTAAATTAAAATATGATAAATATGAAAAAAATTATGAACAAAATAAAAAAAATAAAATACGAATTATATGATGAATAATATATTTATAAAGTATATTAATTAGGATGCTACTGTAGTGAAAACGCTAGACATGATATTCTTGTAATATATTTCTATAAAAGCATAAAGGTTTATTTCCCTTAAAAAACCATAACGTCAGTCTTGAACCAATAGGTAAAATACAATTTTTTAATTTATGCTATTGCTTGTTTGAATTAAATCATCTCAAATATATTATATGAAAATATTGTTTATTTCTAAATTAGCTGTTTTTTAAGTACCACTTATTTGATCTGATCCCAACTATTCTCATTAATTAAACTTTGTTAATTTAATGGTCAAAGCATAATACTAGTAATATTAATATATGATGTTCGAATCATGAACAAACTAAAACAAGAGAGATATAATAGAAAAAAAAAATAATTAGTAAACTAGTTGTCTTCCAACATTAGCACTTAGATAATAGCATTAGTTAATATGAGGCATTAGTAAATAAAATGAGAATTTTTTTTTTTTTAAAAAATTGGATTGTGATATCATTTAATTTGACTCTATTAGAAAAGTAGAAAAAACATTAGCAATGGTTTAATGAACTATTTTATATATGTCTCATTCAACATATTTGATAAATAAACTTATCATTTAGAAGGATGTCTATAAATACAACAATAATCACAATATAGTACCGAATTCGAAGACTATACCTTGATAACACTCTTTCGGAAAATATATGATCATATTATTCTATTTGTAGATAGCAGATATCAATTTGTTTTACCAGGTCACTGGAAAGGAGTATAAATTTAAATATGAGGTTTCTAAATTGATCACTTATATTATTACGCCATGCAATATTCATGAGGTTTAAACTCATGGATTAGTATAAAGAGAACCTATTAATATTTTTATCTTTTACCCAGGTTTATTATTTTCTATAATACCACAAGAGAAAGTGAATATGTGGTGAGCTGTTATTTTAACATGGTGTTTACACATGGTAGTAAAATTGTACCTATGCTTTACGTTATTATTGATATTTAATTTCTGTGGTAAGTTATGTTTGAATAATAGTTATAGCTATGCTATCTAGCATGTTTTCATGGAGATAATACCATCTATTCTTGGGGAATGGAATTTTAAAATACTGTAACATTGGTGTGGTTCTGTACATGTATGCAACGAAGTGATTAGCTATGTCTGTATTGGTATATTAACAGGAATATGAAGTTTGAATGGGTTAATGTTGCTAGTCTGGGAGGTATAAACAGATTTACTCATGTTCATGTTTTTAATTACTTTTTTTTTATTTGGACTTGTCTTTGTATCATGTTGGGAAAACAGAGTCTGGAAGTTTAAGTTATTATACCATTGTATGGGTGTATGGGTGTATGGGTGTATGGGTGTATGGGTGTATGGGTGTATGGGTGTATGGGTGTATGGGTGTATGGGTGTATGGGTGTATGGGTGTATGGGTGTATGGGTGTATGGGTGTATGGGTGTATGGGTGTGTGGGTGTATGGATGTATGGGTGTATGGGTGTATGGGTGTATGGGTGTATGGGTGTATGGGTGTATGGGTGTATGGGTGTATGGGTGTATGGGTGTATGGGTGTATGGGTGTATGGGTGTATGGGTGTATGGGTGTATGGGTGTATGGGTGTATGGGTGTATGGGTGTATGGGTGTATGGGTGTATGGGTGTATGGGTGTATGGGTGTATAGGGTGTATGGGTGTATGGGTGTATGGGTGTATGGGTGTATGGGTGTATGGGTGTATGGGTGTATGGGTGTATGGGTGTATGGGTGTATGGGTGTATGGGTGTATGGGTGTATGGGTGTATGGGTGTATGGGTGTATGGGTGTATGGGTGTATGGGTGTATGGGTGTATGGGTGTATGGGTGTATGGGTGTATGGGTGTATGGGTGTATGGGTGTATGGGTGTATGGGTGTATGGGTGTATGGGTGTATGGGTGTATGGGTGTATGGGTGTATGGGTGTATGGGTGTATGGGTGTATGGGTGTATGGGTGTATGGGTGTATGGGTGTATGGGTGTATGGGTGTATGGGTGTATATGGGTGTATGGGTGTATGGGTGTATGGGTGTATGGGT